>CM060201.1:15012613-15609180 GCA_030562195.1 Nipponacmea schrenckii
GGTGGACACTCTACTGTTATTTTTCCACGAAGTATCTCTTCAGTATAATTATCCAGATTAGAATTGCGCAGATCACTGACTTTCTTCACCAATTTCTTAAAGTCGGTTTTGATTCCTGTCTTTTCTCGTTTCATTACATTCGAAATTCGCTTTTTCAGCATAGCTTGCTTAGGGTTATCACCCTTGTGTGAGGGGGGTGCAGGTGGTGACGGTGGTGGAGGCGATGCATGTTTCATTGTTTCAGCTTGCGACTTGAGTTGCATTACATCGTCGTTTTTTGAAGGTGGGTTGTTACTGGAATGGAGGTAAAAAAGAAATCTGTATATGTGTGTTTTCTATATATTGTAAAGTTTAATCTTTGTCAGTATAATACATGACTGTATTTCGTTTTTCATCTATATATTATCGGCTAAACGGTCAGGGAGTGAAATATTTTTTGATCTTCTCTGTGATAGATTCGGTGTTTATTTAGCCTACTAGTTATTCGAATTAAAATGATATACATAGTTTCTTTCGAAATTAAACTACATGTACTAACCTATTAGAATCTTCAGCAAGAGGTTTAAACCCATGATTTTCTTCAATCCCACTTCCTCCGGTTACTTCAAACGAATTAGACGGACAACAACCCATATTGTTCTGCTGTGGTGTTATTGGAGGCAGTAAAGCATAGGGGCTGAAACCCCCATACTCTTGTTTGAATTTCCTATACATCGCTTAAAGCTGGACGTCGGCCATGACATAGTATTACTGATTTGTTTATAATGGTTGTTATGTGGAGGCTCCATTGGAAATGAGAATTGAGATATATATAGTCTATTATAGTTAAATATCAATAATGGTCGACTCACACTGTATACAACTATGTACTATATCTAGGTGGATCTTTTTATAAGGTCGATAAACAGTAGGTCGATTGATTGATAGGCGCCTCACGGTTCACTTGCCTGTAGGATTTTCTTAATCTTTTTAATAAATATAATTACTTAATATGAATATAACATTTCAAAAGTTATGGTATATATTCAACCAACTCGCTGTGATTTCACGTGTATATGATGATAAAACAAAACTTTACTCCGATTGTTGGAAAGATGCCTGTTCAATCCCAATATTGAACAATGAGTCGAGGTATCACAAACACTCTGTCAAAATCTTGAAAGTAATTTCATGTATATAATTTAAGAATCTATGTACATGTATTGTTGTTGCATAGTCCGGCTTCTGTTTCATCTATGGCGGCAGGATCACGCTGATTATATTTCAAATCTGTAATCAAACAAACTTACTTATTCATCCCTAATTAATTAGTAGGCCTACACAATGATTTATTACGAAATCTGCATTTTCCATATGTTGTGATTACGCTGATCTCAAGTTAAAAATGTTTGTAAAATGTAGTCATATCCTGTATCCTGTTACCTGTAACTTCATATATATAAATGAAAAGCATCCACACCCATCATCTATAAAATAATATTATGCATTCAAAAGATTTGGAGCAACTGAAGCCTATCCAACGGATGAATGATCACTTGGAAGTGATATAACCCTCTAGATTTCAATTTTTCTCAGTAAGTAGCCTACTACTAACAAGAACTCAATAGGCCTACGTAGGCTTATACGACACCTACATTTTATTCCAGTTTGTATTCGAAATAAAGATCCGAATGAATATGAATTCATATTCCATGACAGACGCGTTTCATCTTACATTAAGAGTAAAGATATCCCTTAAATCGGTGCTAAAACAATATTCAAACGTTGAAAGTTAGCTACAAAGAATCCAGACTTTCGGCAACTCTTGGTAAATCTAAGTTGGAGAAACATTCACGGTGGACCGTTTGGATTAAAGTTTGAGGATTATATCCCTTTTGTAAATGAAGAACTACTCTAAATATAACCAATATTAACCCTCAAATCAATATAAACCATGACAACTTTCAAAATATCAAACAAAAATCCATTTTAACCTGATTCGTTGATTTTTCGCCCAATTTTCTACATCCTTTTCCTCTCATATTTTTTTATCTTATTCTACATCTTTTTGTATCTTATTGTGCCTTATCAAATTAGACTGACATCACATTCAGGGTCAAGACATTTTAAGAGATTTATTTGTTGTCTGATGCTAGAAATCTACTTTAAAGAGTAGCGCTTCTTGAACGCAGTCTTATTCAATAAAGATAATTAATGTATAGTTCTATTTTTGGTAACAGATTTAGTAAATAAAAGGGAATGTTTTTAAACGATTTATTTAGTTTTCAAGGGAGTGGTTAAGGGGTTGGACCTAAATCTTATTTGAGTAAGAGACATCCAGATATCCACTGGTTGACATCTTCTTCATGGCACACTACCAGACGTCCGGATTGATCCGTATTAATCAACGATTTGGCAAATGACGATATATTTCAGTTCACTAATCAATTTGGATATTAGCCTATCATATAGGGGAATTCTTTCATTAAAAAAATACACATGTTATGACTCATTGTGCGCTGGTGATTAGGAACAGTTCTTAATGGAATACTACCTCTTAGAAGGGACATAAAATTTACAGTCTCAAACTAGTTCAATAAGCCTGTTGAGTGTTATCTTCTTACCAATATTCATCAGTTCATAGAAGTATAAGACAATATATCCATTAAACTTAGTATAATTTCCATTAAACATAGTACGTTTCAAATATACCTTACGATATATTATTATTTCTTATAATTATAATGTCTATCTTGAGCCTCTGTAGTAAGTAGAAATACTATTAGTAATATATTAAGTTTTGATCTTTGTGTCTTCATAAATATATATATAGGGCCTATACCTTTTTTTGGATCTTTGTATTTCCAGGTCATTATTTACAATCCTCAGAATATGATTTGAAAAAAATTTTGACAAGTTAATGGTATCAAACTATGAAAATGGCAGGAGCATCTAATAACACCAGTAAGTCAGTGGAAGCAATGACTAAACATATTCAGAAGAGGAGTCTAGATGTTAAATTTGATCTTGAAGGAACAAAATATAATCCTATTGAAAATATTGGCATTGGTGCTTATGGTGTAGTGTGTTCTGCTATTCATAAAAAATCAAAAGATAAAGTGGCCATTAAGAAAATTCCAAATGTTTTTGATGTGTTAGTTATAGCTAAACGAACTCATCGTGAAATCAAAATATTAAAACATTTTAAACATGATAATATTATCAGCATCAGAGAGATATTAAAACCAAAAGAGGACTATAAGGATTTTCGTGATATTTATGTTGTTTTTGACTTAATGGAAAGTGACTTACATAAAATAATTTATTCTGATCAAGAGTTAAGTGAGGAACATTCCAGATATTTTTTGTACCAGATCTTACGAGGATTGAAATATATACATTCAGCTAATGTTGTTCATAGAGACTTGAAACCTGGTAATATTCTAGTCAATGAAGATTGTCATGTTAGAGTTGGTGATTTTGGTGAGTTTTTCATTCAGGTTTTTTTTTGGCCGTTGTCTTGGAATTGGTTTCCTGAATGCTCTAAAAAGGATAAATTATCTCTTTTAAGGTAATTATCACCTTATGGTATCAGTAAAGTATTATTTTCCATGTTTAACCTTTCAGGTATGTCACGAGGTATATTTGCCTCTCCTAATGAACCATCTCATTTTATGACCCAGTATGTTGCAACAAGATGGTACCGAGCACCAGAAATATTACTATCACTAGTAGAATATGGTACAGCTGTTGATATGTGGTCTGTAGGCTGTATCTTTGCTGAAATGTTGGGAAGAAAACATTTATTTCCAGGTAGACCTTTTGTAAATTCTAAAGTCCAGTTTTTAGCTCAGGTCTGTGATTTTAATCAGGACATATTCAGATTTTCAGTTTCCTTGTTACTAACAATGATGAGACACATTGGCATAACAGAAATTGAAACATCTCACTAATATTGATATTGAGGTCTTGTTTAGTTCAGTTTCTGACGCTCCCTTTACCTTTCTTAGTTATGAAACTCTCTCCATGCTGAATTTAATGTGTTACAAAGTATAATGAGCATTAACTTCTTCATTTGTTCTTGGTATTAACACAAATCCAGCCCAAAAAATGTTTTTTGCCAAATCCACTTTTTCAATGGTTTTTAAATACTAAAGTGGACATTTAATGTTGGATCATTAAAAGAATTTAAAGGTGTCTTATGCAAAGATTTAAAAACATTATTACAAATGTGCACACTTCAGAACACGCTAACTGAGCTGTTCAAAATAAGTAACATCAGTATGACATTGTACAAAATGATGTATTTGAATATTACAGGAAAAGATTATATATCTCAGATTAAGTTAATTATAGGGGTATTAGGTTCACCTTCAGCTCAAGTTTTTACTAAATGTCAGAATGAAGTCATAAAGAAGATACTTGTTAGTAAGTACAGTTTGAAACATTTCAAATGAAGTGCTAATTTTCCTACCGTAGGTTATTTAATCCTATTTTAAAAACTATATTAGCATAAGCTATGCTTTTTAGTTAGCGTTTACTTGAGTATGAAGTAATGTATAATACATCCAGGTATACAGGTACTTTTTAACGTCTATACTCAAGAAGTGTATTGACAAAAAATTATTTTTTTCTTTTAGCTATTGGACCTAAGGAAGCTATACCTTGGAAAACTTTATTTCCTAAAGCTAGTAAAAAAGCTATAGATCTTTTGAGTAAAATGTTGGTGATAAACCCTAAAGAAAGAATAACTGTTGTAGATGCATTAAAACATCCATACCTCCAGAAATATCATGATCCAGATGATGAACCTATTTGTGTTCCTGCTTTTAATTTTGATTTTGAAAAAGAGGTAAAATTCTATGAGCCAATGTGATAATGAAACTGTATGATTGCTGTGTGCTTCATCTTTCACTTTTGTTATTGATACCAGTGCAATATTGCACCCATATAAATCTTCAAAAGTTTGACATTTGTCTTTAAGTTCAGTAATAAGTTAGCATATTTCTGTGGTCGGTGACATCTGACATTGAATTTAGATATCTAGGTGTCTTTTTTTAAAATTTCATTTGTTTACTAAATTTCTAACAATGTATATTGGTATTAAATCAATGACTGCTGCCTTTAAAACTTTACTCTGAGTGTCCTGTCAGATTCTACTTCTGTGGAGTAGAAATGTAGGTTTTTATGGTTTGTCTATTTACAAATATTTACACTTTACATGATCATTTTCAGTTTATGGATAAAGAGAAATTGAGGGATGTTATTTACACAGAAATTATGGAATTTCATAAACCACGAACACCTACATTGAGTTTTAGTGCCTTCATCCGACCAGCACCCAATAAAGATATTAAATTGGAAGGAAACCTTGTTAGAATTCCTGAAAATTCTGGCACTATCAAGGTTGAAAAATCTTCTCCATTGACAGAATCGAACTGTAAATTGCCTGATATTAAAACATCACCAGTGTCAGTCAATACTAATAACTTACTAACTCTCTCAGCTAATGATGTAGAAATGTTAAGTGCCAAATCAAATGATGGGAAAATGGAAACACAGTCATGTGTACCATTGGTGGATAAAGAAAATAAAGCTCAAACTGACAGTAAAACTATATCTGATGATACTAAAGCCTTGATTAAAAAGGCTTTGTTAAATAGCCAGTGGAGACAGAGGCATGGTATGTATTTTATATAATTTCCTTTTGTATTAAGCATAACTCCTTACATTGTTAATATCTGTGAACAATATTTAAACCTTGTACCTCCTGTTGAATATTACATTTTTAATCTATGAATCTAACCACACACCTTATGCCATTATCCTCAAAATGGAGATGTATTTTAGGCATTTGGGTGCCTATGAGTGAGAAGCAAATTTTTTCAATAGAAAAGTAGTTTTTCATTACCTTAATTTATATGTGCAATCAAAATTGTTATTTATATACACAATGATTGTCTTAGATTCTATCTAACTAAAACTGAGTGTTTTTTAATTTCTATTATATAGATTCTACTGGGGATAAAGATGAAAAGCCAAAAGTTATAACAGCTGCCATGAGGCAAAAAGAAAGACAAGATAAACGAAGGGAGAAGGAGAAAAACAAAAAATTAAGAAATAAAAAGAAAGAAGCCAAAGCTCAGAAAGGTGAGCTAAAAGTGTCCTTTGAGATCTCAATTATTTTAAAAGAAACAAATTTATGAATAAGAAAGTGGGTAATTCTCTTATTTGTTTTTATCTATCTGAATCATTCATCAACTTAAATAAAATAATAAATAGCAGTACTTGGTTAGCCTATTTCTATGGCTTTAGTTTTAAATATTGAAATATTTTTTCATCAATTTATCTTCCAGAAGAAGTGTTTCTATCAGAAGCTGATAAAGCCATGTTGAAGAGATGGGCTGAAATGAAACATAAAAATGAAAAAACAATTTTACCTAAGCCTGAGGCTAGCAGCATGATTCAAACAACTACAGGAGCCACTGTACCACAGAACAATCTACCAGCAACTGCTATTACAACTCCTCCACAAGTTGTTCATGTCAATTCTAATGGTTCACCACCTGATCTCCTTCAGGGAAAGTCTTCAAACATTGGTCAGAATATCACTGTTAGCCAGGGTGTAAGTCATGGTGGGATTTTTATTTCTAATTTCAATACTGCTGGTTCAGTAGCTCCACAGGCTGTAGTTCTACCAGATGTCTTTCCTGCAAACAATCTAAATCAGCCTACACCATCTTTCCCTCAACCTAACCAATTTCCACATCCTCAACAACCATCAAATACAACCCAAACATCAATTATACAGTCTGTCAGCCAGAACAACTTTACAGATTCTTCATTTAATACTAGTGGTCAATCTGATCTCAGCTTCACTGACTCCAGTTTCAACACTTCTGGTAATCAGTCAACACTGAGTTTCGAGTCCAACACAAGCTTCGGTAGTTTGAATGCTGAAGGAATAGATCTGGTATCTCTGTCAAAAGACTTACAATCTTCAATCAAATGCACATTACCTTCTTCACAAGCATCCTTCACTTCCACTCAAGGCGGATTTCAGTACCAGCAAGACCAGCATGGAGCAAGCTACAGACCACAGATGGATGTTATGAATTCAGAACCTAGAGGTACTAATATACAGCCAACAAATCTTAACTTTCCATCCCAAAGTTTTGATCAGAATATGGTGATATCATCACAGGCAATGTCACAACAGCCCAGTGGTTTCACTCAAAGTACTGCCTTTCCCCCTCAACAGCAATATAGCCATTCAGTACCTTCACAACCTCCTGGTTTTCATCAGACTGAAACTACCCAGTATTCGTCTGATATTACAAATCAAACTCAACAAAAGACCACTCCTGATCTACTGAACTTTACACCCACATCAGACTATGGTATCTCTCCTCCAAAGGCTTTTCAACATGATAGTCCATCATTTTATAATCAAATGCAGATGAATCAACAAGGATCATCCAACAGCAACACTCAACAACAAGGAGCTTCAGCAAGTGGAGAACCAGTTTGGAACACATCTTCAGTAGTATCATCAACATCACCTGGTTATATAGCTAATTCACCAGGATTGAAAGTAGATTGCTCATCTCCCGAAAGAAAGCCTTCCAACCAAACCAACAGCCAGCTGCAACCTGATTTGATAGCTCTATTGTCCAAACAGATGTCAAAATCATTACTGGATAACATCATGCCACCATCTTTATCTCTGACACCTAGAGGAACAGGTGCTGGGTATGGTGTCGGTATGGATATGGATGCTTTATTGGTTCAGGCACAAGCAACAAGTGACAGGTATGATTAGAATGAAAGAATATACCATATAATTGGAAATATAATGGGCACTCCTATTTCCAAATTAATATGAAACTTTTGTAAAGTAAGGCATGGAAAGGTGGAATTGAAGAACATAGTGTAGTCTGTGAGATTGGACGAAAACAAAAACAAACTTGCTTCGGGGTTTCATTTTTTGTAATTCACTCAATTTTTTTTTTCAGTGGCACTCAGAGTCCACTTTCATCATCTCTGTTAGCTGACTGGTTAGAAGTTACTGGTGGAAACCTGATAGCTGATATACATGATTTAGAACAAGAGATGTCAACACAATCACCATTACCATTCCATGATCTTTAGATATCTACTTTGTCATAAGATTGTTTATTGTACATTATATGAAGAACATGAAGTTTAATTAATTGTTGGAATTAATTAATTAATTCAATTATAATTATTATTTATTGTTAAATGTATGTATAATTAAATAATATAAATGTAGATTACACATGAATAGTCCTTTTCTAATGGGTGCATACCACCTAATAATACATTCGTGAGGATTGTAGATTAATGCCACAAATTCCATATTTCAATTTATAATTATTTTGATATTGCCTTTAATCATTGAGAAAAATACCTTGATAATGAACAAGGACGGTTCCTTGGGGATTCTAAATAATTGAATATAATATAATAATAAGCTTGCAATTGATATTGATATATTTATTGTTAATAAACAGATATTGCTTCGGGGAATAACATGAAGTGGGCTGATACATGATTAGAGATAATTCCAGTGAGAGTCTCAATCATTGTGAATATATTTAAAGGCTGCATATTTGATGTGACGTTAAGAATCTGATAACTAGTCGTCAAGTTCCTCCCATTAATTATCTCAAAATGCACTATTAGCATTCTTATACAGCGAATAATTCAAATATAATAATGCTCCATTCACAAAGTACGTTGCTATACAAACGACACAAACGTCTTTTAAAATTAAAAATAATACAATCGCCAGATATACGCAGCCGACTATACACACTATTGAACTGTAAAATAATAATTTTGATGCTATAACTGGATATGGTTGAAAAACTGAAAAAATAGAAAATCATTTTGTTGAAGGGCAATAATCTGCAATTTTGAGAGTTGGTTTAGGTCTTGAATATATAGAACTGTATATGTAGAACTATGAAAATGGTAATCGTACAGTGATTATCAATTGACTTATCTGTGTACATCCGAGATACTAAAATATGCACTGTTTGAACCACCTTGACTTCCCACGCAAGGTTGATTGTGCCTTTTTATCCCAGACAAACTTTGCTGAAATTATATGAAGAGAAGTACTAACCCAAAGCTAATTGTAATAGATAGAATACCAATCCAAGGTTACAGTTCCTCTGGTTCATAAAATGATCTTTACCAAACAATACTCCCATTACACCAAACCCTTTAGCATATCTGGAAAAAAGTTAACAGTGAGTGAATATTCAAAATTCTATGCGAGATGATGGAAGGCATTATCCAGGTTATGTTCTTGTCCGATGTTTCTTATGGTATGTGTTGAGTTCTCATGTGTAGTTACGTCATAGAGTATAGTTTTGTTTTGTGATAAATCTTAGTAAGACTTGGTAGCTGTTTTGTGATAAATTTGGGGTGTGTAATGTGATAAAGTAATTGTTTTGGGATGTGATAAAATTGGATAGTAAATTGAAGTGTGACGTGATAAAATAGACCTAACTGTCTTGTGATGTGATGGTGAAAGTGGAGTGTGTAACGTGATTGTAAGATTGTGAGTACGTGATAGTAAAATTGGTGTGTGTAACGTAGTACTAGTATAATTGGTGTGTGTAACGTAGTTGAGAAACGATTGTTTTTATAGAGATTGTGTATGATACAGGAATATGTGAATTAGTTTTGTAGGCAGAAGTTATCAAAAGCTATAAAACGCAGCGGGAAGATCCGTGTTGATAATTATTGACTATTATAGTCTTTAAAGGAAAGAATTGTGGCGGATTAATTACGTCTTTGCCACAACTTATGATTTAGGCCTTCGAATGAGATACCCGATGTGTGTGATAACGCACCTTGTAACTAATTAGCTAAATTACAAAAATACAATGCCTTGTTGTAATACGCACGCAAGCTATGGGGGGGGGGGGGGAATATTTATACTTACTTGGATGTCAAGACTTTAGAGCAACTCATACGGTCATTAAAATCACAAGCAGCAACATAGGACGGATCCTTTTCCTTTTTAATTTCAACTCGTAAAGAGTACAAGGAAATCACTACTCCTATAATATTTAATATTACTCGGTCCACAGAGTTTGATATCCAGAAATATTCCAAATTCATCTTGGTTAGATCCTGTAAAATGTCGATTTGAATATCACCATTAGCCTACACATTTGAAATGAATATTAAATGATTTGATAAAAGATAATGTGTGAGGTTATATCGGTTAGTTTTATGGTTAAAGATTTTCACCCTTTTTGTTTTTTACTCCTATAAGCTATGCTGTAGTCCAAGTAATTATATTCCAAAAAATTATATTTCCTATAATAACGTCATAATCTGATCAATTTTCCCGGTTAACTAAAATTAAATTTCGTGATATAGTATATACAAAGAGCTGAAATAAACTCATTTATTTGAATTTCTTTGATAAATCTGAAATATGTAGCGTATCATAAGTCGAGTATAGATATCGAAACATTCACTATAGATGTTATAGAAAATAAACTATATTAGCTGTCCTACTTGTCAGTATCAGTTAAATAATGTTAAATTAATATCTCCCGTAAATTGTTTTCGTCAAACAAACGAACACTGCAATCAGACAATATCATTTTCTCTCGTAAATCTTGTAAACCAATTAGTTTACAAATTACAGAATAATCATCGGAACAATGAAATAACATACGCACCTTCTTTCTCTCTCTCGATTGTGATATAGTCAAAGACAGAGATAGCCTACCCATAGATTATTTAAACCGTACAAAGTTATAATCGAGAAGAATAAAATGCCACTTACAGATTATTTCCAAGTTGTCAACTAACCTTATAGCAATTTCAGATAACGATTATTGTGATTCAAAATTACGCGGATAATCCGGTTTCTCTCCTTATTGCCAAGTAGGCTACACCGACCAAATAACAGGAATATTATTTATAATCCTGCTAATGTAAAATGTCACATGCGTAGAAATAGAATCTAACTGTCACATGCGATTGGCATATTAACTGGTTTATATTTCCTGCTAGTGGTTCCTGACAATCTTAAATAAATTCAATACGGTGTAGATGATTGTATTCTACGGAGAATTCAAGAATATAGTGGTCTAGTGGAAGTATAAATAAAAAAATGAAGTTAATGGGAAAATGGGGAAGGGGAGTGGAATAAAACTCAATTTTGTGTTTTATTGTGACCCAAATTATAGGCATAAATATATCTCTATATCTTAGGATATGTAATGGCAATGTAATCACCAGCAAAATATCCAGTTTCGCTTGAAGAGTAGCAATCGTTAAATTTTTTGTGATTTTCCGATTATATGAGTAGGCCTAGATCTTCGTTCATATAAGAACCTAATAAAAGGTACATGCATAGTAGTTGATAACGTTATTTATCGATCGCCTTTATTTATGGCTGATGGTGGGTTGGTGACATAATTAATATCATGGTTGGGGAGCTTTCTGATATCGCTTACGTCACTAAGCAATACAATGTCTATGTCAAGTTCATTCTCCTCATTGCTCTTGGTTATTGAAAGGTTGCATTCTTGAATGAATATATCAAAATAAAAAAGTCTTATATCAAAATTCAGCAGATCTAAATTTATCAACTGCATGAGGCAAATTGATTTAAGCGGCCTTTAGCAATATCCAAGATGTCGAAGAAGAAAAACAAGCAAAGGGCAGCGAATTCCAATTCCATTTATATACGATCATTCATATTATTATTATGTGCCTTAGGGATGGGGTTGTGTATTTATACCTTACATGTCGAAATATCGAAAGAACATGACAATTCCTACATAGCGTACTGTGATATCAGTGATCTCATCAGTTGTTCTCGAGTCTTCACTTCCAGGTAAAAACGACGGACTGTCCCCAGGCATTTGGTCTTTTATATATTTTTCCAGGGCTCAATCAGGTGTGAAAGCTCAAGAATTAAAACTGAATGTTTCACTTGCGTTATTGACAGTACCGATAAACTACAAGCAAGACACTGAGTAAACCTATTAGCATTGTTGCCAGTAGTAGGCCTAGTGTTACTGGGGATGTAAAGTAAATTGTAGAACTATTTTAACATTTTTGTGTTTATATATCAAGCTGAGGATTTTGATAGTAAAACCAGGACATACAGTTTAATTGTTGCGCTATAAAATACTTAGAAAATTATATTTGTTTGAACTCCATAAGACTGTATTTTAATTGAACATTGTGATATTAAATTGTAGGTATGGAAGAGGATTTGGTTTAATAGATAGAGTGTTAGGGAAAGAAAGTATATTGAATCAACCAAACAGTGTATTTGGTATGGCTTTCTATACATTCCAGACTATTCTAGGTACGAAATATTTAATATTCTTTCATTATTCCGTTAAGAAAGTGTTTGATAGAGAGTTGAATCTTCCTACCGTTGTGAGTAGCACTACTCCTCCATTGTTTTCACTTTACATGTATTATATGGTTGAAATAATTGTCCTTGAATGTAAGAACTAAAGTGGTAGTAAGAAATCTGGAATTGGCTTCCATTGATGTGTAAATATTTGGATTTTCATTTGGACCTGAAATAGTATTTGTTTAAAGGGATAAGTATTGTTATGCCCCTGAACATTTTTACACTTGGTTCTTATCTATTTCAGCATTTAATACTGGATATGTTGGGAGTGTGGTACAACTGGTAGCCTCTATAATATCTAATATAGGTTCTGTTTATTTAGCTTATATTCTATATTTTGTACTACAAGATTTCTGTATTGTATGTGTTTCTACCTATATTGTCAATTTATTGTTATTATTTGTCTCTATTGTCAAATATAGACGTGCTTTAGCTGTTGAAAGAAAGAAAAAGAGATAGCTCTTTACATTTAGATTTTGGCCCTGTTTTTATCTATTGCAAAAAAGAACCATTTCAGAAATTTAACTGCACAATTTTGATTATAAGATGCTTTAGCCCTCTAAAAGATTCGCTTTTAGATACTCAATCTGAATTTTAGTTACCAACAGAAACTAGTTTGCTTGTAATATTTAGTAAATAGTCAGTAATAAGCCCAAAACATAAGGACATGGTCTTGTCTAACATTCATGGCTTTGTTCTCTTGTAAATATTTTCTGAATTTCCAGTCTCCAATTATCATATTCATTAAAACTGTTGTAGTAGATTATTACACCAATCATATGTCTAAAAAGAATGTTGTTCCTAAGAATTGTTTGTAATCCGAATCTAACCAGATAATTTGATAGTAAATATTCTTGACATGCCTTGAAATCCTCAGGGGTTAACTAATGCAAAAAAGAAAAAATGTCCACATGTTATTAAGTACTTGTATAATGTGTTTTTCTAGAAATATTGGTCATATATGGATGTATCATGTTTTTTTTTCTAATAAATTTTGTTGAACTACTTGCAGAGTGTTCTGTTCCAACTATCTTTTTTTAAGAATCAATCATTATATTCAGACGGTGGTATGGTTTTTAAAATTTTGTTCATTGTTTTGTTCCATTAATATGTAAGTCAGTTGGTGCAAATCACTAAATCTTTTTATATTGCAAAAGTGATTTATAAAAATTATTAGCAGCTGTGATAATAATGACATAATTATAAGTTAATTAAGTTTAATTCACAGTCAGCTGAGGGGAATAATTAAATGATGCAAATAGAAGCCATAGATGTCCCTATACAAAGTTTTTAAAACTTGGCCTAATTAAAGGTATCTTTGCAGATTTCCAAAATCTTTATTTAAAATAAATGATTATATAGCAATTGGAACAATACAAACCAGAGATTCCATTCATAATCTATACCAGAGACCTATTTATCATTTAATTTGTCCAAAATATGCTATCATGTGTACACAAGTTCTTTTATTTATGAGTTGTAAGAACATTGGGACCAACTGTCTACAATTTATACATCATATAAGACATATTATGATTTGTTGCAGTGAAAGCAACAAATATATTCTCAATTCTCCTTAATCAGAAGAATAAAATCCTTGTCCTTGTGACTGCTTTCCGTTTCTATGTCTTTTAGAAGATTCAGTTCTAGGTTTTTGCTGTTAAAATTCACCCCGCTGATTTCTTTGATTTCTTCTTCGACATTTTTGGTGGACCCATAAATTTGAAAGTAGTCCTGAAATTAAACAATAAATGATATCTTTTTATAACCTTTTCAAACCTGAGCTGAAAAATTAAAGATAGCTTGCCAGGCAAGGTAATATATGCCCTAGACAGCATTGCATTTTAAAAATAAATTGGGCAATAAGTAAAAAAATATCCATTGAAAATTCCAGCTTCTATTGTAACAACAATACAATTTTGAAAACCATTTTACTAAGTCAAGGATGATTACTCAAAAAAACATTTATTGTGAAATTCCAACTTGACTGCTGTCTTATCAATTCCAATACTCATACCAAAGTTCATTAAAATTCTTAGAAAATTGTAGCTTCTATAGTGTGTACATGAAATGTTGATGGATTCATTTGGGTGTATAAATGATGAATTTCAGATCGAACAAAGTTGCTAATTTCAAACATTTTACCCAAAATTTGGATAACAATTATTTTATCCAAAACATTTCAAAACCTTTAATTTATCACTTCTTAAGATACAACATAATAAAGAAAATTAAAACTAAATTGGCCCATGAATAAGCTCTACAGATGCAATGCAAAATCTTGCAATTATGCAACAGCTCATTTTCGGTCTAGCAAAAATTTTGTTCCAGATATTCATTTTTGTTTCCTACCCATTTACAAATGTTTGATCCAAACAAAAATGCTCCAGCTATATCAGTTGTGCTTGACATTAAGTACTTGGGTATTATATTAATTTTTATAAAAAGCTCTAGTTTAAACACAAAAAACTTGCTTTAATTTGAATCCTGTAGGTTGATAGTTCCAACTTAAACCCTACATAATGTTATACTTACTGGCATGTAGAACAGATAGGATTAAAGGCACAGAAAACTGAAATGAGACAATAGAAGTCTTAAAATTGATAAAAACTTGTTTTATATGTGTATTCTTAGTTGGTAAGCAAATATGAATAATCCAGGAGAAATCAACATGTAACTGCAGGTAGAAAACGTCTCTGGAATTGAAATTGGTAAACATATCAGCCAAAATATTAGAATTTCAAAAGGCTATGAATAAGACCCTTTGTGGGATACATATGATCTCTCCAAGGTCAAATTAACCTCAAATCATTGGAATTGTTTATGTAACTATCACTTCGTAATGCTCTAGGTCTATATACCTATCATAATTCTACAATAAAACTAGCTACTTACTTGACAAACAAACAGAACAAACATAGCCTACATCAATTAAATTACGGTGACAAAAACATGCTGCTCTATAATCTACCTGGACTTTAGGTGGCAAGGTTAACTTAGGTCTCATTAAAGGATCAGGTAAATATACCCACTGCAATAATAAAAGTATTATAGTCAATAAACAACAGGCTCTTAATAATGAAGAAAGAAAAAGAAGTGACACTAGTATAGTCACAGTGTTTTTTGATTAACACTGTGATAAGGAAGCTGAAGTCTGGCTTTATGGTAAAGCAAATTTTTGTAAAATAAGGTGTTTCTTCACAAAAACTATGTATGAATTACAAGAATAAGAAAAAAGTACTTTAATTCTTTTTTTGCTGTGTTAAGCAGAAAAATACCAAGTCAAAATTAAGAGAAACAAACTGAGGTATTTTCAGTTAAGATACCAATTCCTTACTTGATATGAGTATCAAGATGCTAAAAATCAATAATAATTGAAGAGAAGAGAAGAAGGTGTACAATGACATGACAGGATAAAAGCTTGTCTTTATACAGAACTCATGTTTCCTGTTCATTTCCTTTCTTTAATGGCTTCAACCTTTAATATGTCATATGTCACTTTCACAGTGTCCATTATAGTGGTGTCGACCTAAACTATAAAGTGGGAGTATTAATATATTAATTTGAAATAGGTCTTTATTCTTTCAAAGAATAGAAAGATAGCTTGCCAGGCAAGGTAATATACAGCCACTGGCAGCATTGATTATGAATAAAAATCTAGGCTTAAAAAATTGTCAGATCATCACGAAAATCAATAGGGATCATCTTCATAGTGACACTGACCCACAAAATAAAAATCAATAGAATCCATAAAGAATTGTAGCGTGTAGAGTGAGCTCGAGTTGCACCTTATAGCTAATGAAGAGAAAAATGCTAAGTCGGATGCGATACTTCTGTGAAAAATTATCCGATCATCACGAAAATTGATAGGGATCATCTTCATAATGACACTGACCCACAAAATAAAAATCAAAAGAATCCATAAAGAATTGTAGCCTGTAGAGTGAGCACGAGCCAAATGTGAACGGACGGACCGACGGACGGACATCTTCTTTTTTTTATTTTCACATGTATAAGATTTATTCAAAAAGTGAAATTGAAGTGAATTGACTTACCAATAAATATTGTAATAAACCAGATATCTGAGGTATTTTAAGATACATTCCACCAGTTATATCACAAGCCTACAAAAATTATTCATGGCTATAATCTTTTTTGTTCTTAAAGCTGAACTCCTGTTATAAAACTAAATTAAATAATTAATAAAAAAAAATCTTATCCGCCATACTTGTTTCAAACTTAAAACAAGTATGGCGTCTTCCACTCCCATCAAAACCTTGACCATTAATACAGTTGACACTTCTACATAAATGAAATAACATGATGTTTCTTTCTGCCTACTGGCAGCATATAATTTGAACAAATCTTGACAGTACTGTAACAATCCCAAGAATTAAATATTCAACCTTCAGTCATACATTAAAATATGTTGAGAATTGTACCTTCTAACAAGTTAATACCCAAAAAAATATTTTCTAGTATTTTTGATTATCCTTTGGTGATAATAAACAATTCCAGCAAGTTTCGTCAGAAATCAAACGCATTTTAAAGAACAAAGGCAATAATTCATGCTTAATATTTTTGATTTCAATATGGTTCATCCTTGGGTGATACCATAATTAACTATTTCAGCAAGTTTCACCAAAATTGGTTAAGAATTATGCCTTGAATAAGGGCAATATCTGATACTAAATATATTTCAATTTCGCTGATTTTTGATAGGGTTCCTCCTAGAGTTGTAACACACTCTCACAACACCAGGTTTGATCAAAATCCATCAAGAATTGCACATTGTAGAGTGTTTACAAGTTTTGTCGTATTATTAGACAATATACGCCCCCAGGGGTCGTATAAAAATAGGAGAACCAATTACCTGTTGTAGGAGGCCAGAGTCATTATCCAAAATACATGCATCAATAACTGTATTCTGTAAAATAATGTATTTTATAAAAGAAAATTTAAAGTATTCAGCTGTATAATAAGATTACTAATTGAACCCTTTCAATTTTGGCTATTTCTTATGGCCCTTTGAAAGGGGGATACTACAATTTCAGCACCATCATTTATACAATTAACAAGAAAAAAACAAAGATTCAAACAACAAATCTTATTTAGTTTGATCTGCTTGAGAACGATAAGAGGATACTTATTGAAACGTAGCAGTATTAATAAACAATAGTTGTAATCCATAAAGTCTTCTTCTTAGTTAAATCCTATTTACCTGTTTCTGTGCAGTGAATACAGCATTCATGAAATTCATATATTGAGCAGCATTGTCTTCAGATCCTTTAATAACCTATATAGACAGGAATAATTTATATCTTATACAGAAAATACATCAATGCTTAATGTAGGTCTAAAAGGTTTTTTCACATCCATTTTTAATTTATTCATATATTAAGACATAAATTGAGACTGAAAAGTTTTAAGTTTAAAAAATGTTAAAATTTTTAGCTGAAAAATATGTCTACATGGTTGGTACAATAGCTGTGCCAGTATTAACTTCAACCTACTAAAATTCTTGATGATACATTTTCACCAATGGGAGCCTCTTTTTCTATTCTATGGATATCTAATTGCCCAGTTAAGAACAACATTTTTGGTGTGTTACTATGTAAACTTCTTGCTTTTATTTGTTTGGTTAAGTCGCATATTAATTATGGTGACATAGATTTCAAAGGTTCATTTAAACATTATTATATAGTAATTGCACACAACCAAATGATTTATTTGTTCTATTGTAATTTTTATGATCCAAAAAAACATAATTATAAAGTTATTCTGAGAAAGAAATACAAAAGCTTAAAGGATACAACACAGAGCCATAGACATAGCACCAGCTACTAAAGAATCAGAATAAAGTTCCCCTTCTAATTTATCTAGAATAAAAATGAAAATATATTAAGAACACACCTCATAAGGTCAAAAGATAGCCTTGCCAAGCAAGGTGACATACGCCCACCAGCAGATTTGATATTAAGGACAAGGCATTGTTTGTTGTCCATTCACATTTGGTTCATGTTGAATCTATATGGGATTTTAAGCAGATTTTTCTGGATTGCTTCATTATTAGGTTTTTTTCTCGTGTTATTTCTTAAACAATATCTTGAGGCATGTCTATGAGTTGCAGATTTTAAATTCAGAAATAAACTTAATTATGATTATTAAAACATTAAGCACGAGTTGCACCCTATAGCTAATGGAGTGAAAACGGCTAAGTCAGATGCGATATTTAGGTGAGAAATTACCCATTCATCAGGAAAAATCAATAGGGATTATCTTTACAATAATACAGACCCACAAAAAAAAATCAAAAGAATCCATAAAGAATTGTAGCCTGTAGAGTGAGCACGTGTTACTCCCTTTAGCTAATGGAGTGAAAACCAGAAAGTCAGATGCAATATTTGGGTGAAAAATTATCCGATCATCACCAAAATCGATAGGGGTCATCTTCATAATGACATTGACCCACAAAATAAAGATAGCTTGCCAGGCAAGGTACTGTAAGGCTAGAAATTAATGCGTAAACAAATTAATGCGACGTAGGGTATAGTGACTAAAATTCGAGTATAAATTAATGCGATCCGCATAGGTGTCGCATTTTTTAAAATCATCAAAATTCTAAAGTTATTTGAATGAAGACATGAACAATGATCAAGATTTTATCTTTAAATAGTCAAGTGTGAAAATCTTTAGGTTTTTTTGTAACGTGATTGATTACTAATCAGCTTCAAATTTAGAGATAATTACCTAATTACTTAATCCCGTCCGGTCTCAATTTAAATACTTGTCACTAATGTCAGTCATATTTGGACTCCATAAAATTCACTTGGGAATATGTATTTAAAAATGCGGATAAAAATTAATGCGATCGCGGATAGGTCACATTTAATGCATTAATTTCTATCTCGCAATAATTTGTAGCCTTACAGTAATATACGCCCACTGGCAGCATTGATTATGAAGAAAACCTAGGCTTAAAAAATTGGTAGACAACTTACCATTTAAGATCAGATCTTTGACTTCAGTCTTAATATTTTCATTAAATTCTGTAAATAATTCATATTTCCCATCATTTTCTCCGATCTGAGGAATTTTAACAGCATTTTCTTCGCCACCTTCTGTGTCATTATCATTAACAATAGATGTATTTCCAGCAGTTGGAGGTTTTGGTAAGGGATACAGGAAACAACTGAAGTATAAATGAAATGAATGGAGTTTTATGTCCTACTATCCTGCACCTAATGGGTAAATAAAGATGGACAACACCATACAGGTTACAATAAGGGAAATATTGCCATACAGCAGCATTAGCTTCTCTATTGTGATTTCCAAGATCTTAGATGTGCACAGCCTGTAGCACACAGAGCCTCAGTTTATTGTCCCATCCGAATGACTATTAAATGCTTGTTCCATGTAACCCCTAACTGAAATATAAGTACAAGTAATGTGACAATATACTGAATCATGACTTGGGCATTCTCTTGCATGTTAAATTTTTAACAAGTCTAAAAGACTTTTTTTAGTTGTTAACTATTTAACTTTCTATAACTTTATTATAACTTTTTTATTTGACTTTTTGTTTTCATCCAGGAATTTAATAATAATTACTTAGCCTACCTTTTATTTGTGTGAGCAGCTATAACAGCGAGTTTATTATAATGACTCAACATTAGATGTGAATTAGCAAAAACCATAAGAGAATTTAGACACTGGGATAAACCAACCTGAAATAAATAAATTTTTCACCGACTAATGTAACTGATCATATACAACACATTGTAATAAGGTTTACCCTTGGGTGATTACTAACACTCACACCAAGTTTCATCAAAGTAAATACTGTACTGGTACTATTGTATTTATATAATGTCTATCATATTTTATGTCAAAATGTATCGGTTATTCTGCAGTGATAATGTTACCAAATCTTTGAATAATTCTTAATGTGTTATGCTTACTGATGAGCCTGTTTCTCTGATATTCTGACCCCACCATATTGGATTGGTATCAAGTATTATAACCAATAAACTACTATTTCTTAATTCTGAAATAAAATAAAGATAGCCATGTACTATACACCCACTGATTTTGAATAAAAATATTTGAAAATACAGTAACTAATCATTTGAATGAAATATTCAACCTTCAGTCATACATATCATTTGATCTTTCTGGAGTGATTATGATCATTATTACCAAGTTTTGTCTTAAACTGTCAAGAATTGTGCCTTCTACAATGTTTTTACTAACTCCTATCAAGTATATTTTTCATTTTTCAACAAGGTTCATCTTTCCCTTAGGCCATTTCAAACACTCACATGTGGTAGACTGGATCCCATTGAATCCAATATTACTTGACCCCTCTTTTATTTTCTAGCTCATTAAGTATAACATATTCTAATCCTTATACATAGAGTTTTATCTTTTCAGAACGGTTCAGACAGAACCTATTCATACTCTCTTCTTTTAGAACTGGTAACAAGAAAATTTTCATATTATGGACTATTGTTTTTTGTAGATTACTTGTGGGTGTTTTTTAACTCAATACACTCAAGACTTTGCCAAAATCCACTATGAACAGTGCCTTCTAGAGTGATTTATGAGTAATTTATGTTAATAACAAATTGGCAATGTAAAAAACAGCATCAATGTATAAAAGAGCAGGCTTCCAATGAAAACAAAGCTGTTTATTTGTCTCAAAAAAAATAAATAATTGCTACAGCTTTACTTTTGGTAGACACTATGTTTAAATAAAGGACTTATTTTTTATATTTTTTATGACTTCAGTGTTAGAACATGCTCTTCTTTATAGTGTTGTTTTGATGACAATATTAATTTCTTTGCAAAATGTCGATTTGAGAAAGTACATTTGCTGAGTTGTAACTTGTAGAAAATACATTTGTCAAATAAGACAAAGATCTAGGCCTACTATAAATTTCGATTTGTTTACACTAATTCCTACTACTAGTCTACAATTAAATGATTTGGACAAACATAAACATCCTCTCCTAAGCTAAAAAAATATAGTATTATTGTTCATTACCTTCCATTCTTTAAGACTCCAGAGCTTAGGTAATGTTATATTTCAAACAAACAGGAATAATTTGTTAATCCTCTGCTTTTTAATATTTTCTTCAACCATGTTGATTTCCTACTTTCTCTTTCGTATGATTTCATTGGCTGACAAAATTTAACGTATCCAATCAAAATCTTAAAAACCAATATATCCACTAAAGAGAGTTAACTCTTTCATTGTCGTGGACTCAGACTACTAAAATATTCAGCGCTAATGGCCTTCCCCCCACACAACCATTTTCGTTCTGTATGCCAATTAGCCTCTTTATTTGACACTATAGGCCTACAGTCTTTTGAACTTTTTTGTGGTGATAATGAAAAATATTATAATTTTTTGTCAAAATCATTTCAAGTGGGCGTATACAAAGGTCAGTTTTAAACACAAAATTTAGCCAAATTTATTTAGTAGCATCGAAGAATATAACAGATTTCGAGCCAATAACTCGTGCATTATGAACGGTATTAGCAGGTACCTCTACCATGTCACCGGGTTTCAGAATTATTGTTTGTCCGTACATTGTAAACTCAAACTCTCCACTAATTATTGAGTCTTTTTTTGACACACTGTGCGTATGATCGGGAAAATCCGTCCCAGGTGAAAATGTATATTTTATAAAGTTATATCCTTGTGATTTTAACTTTTTTTGCATATTTCTGTCATTCATTTCACCATCTACTTCTTCATTCCATTTCTCAATCTTGATTTCTTTATTACTTGGCATCTTATGATCGTATCTTTCTAGTCTGAAAGTGGAAAGTATTGTTACACATACCAAAGAGAGATAGCCGTGAGTTATTTGTAGTTTGTAGTCGAATATTTATATGGATCATTACACCTTCTGAACAAAACTAATTAAAGCTTAACCATGTAACGTTGTCATCTAAGAGGAATCCATTTTATATTTTTTTGATATTAGACATTTACAAATTCCAAATAAAACCACTTACATATTCAGATTTACTTACCCTTTTGACTTATTTTGTCAACTAAGTTGAATTGCAAACAAGAGTTACCTCCCTTTCAAAATTCAAATACGCCCACCTGGAATAGATGAATGATGATAATACCTGATCCGAGAATTTAAAGATCACTTGACAAACTTAATAAATTACGAAGTCATTTGTGCATATTTATGGCGACTTCTTCATTTATTCAGTTGAACTTATATTATTAATTAGTTTATACTTCCCCACCTTTGTCAAGTTCAGGATTCCTTGAATCCTTCAGTCTTGTTCCCTCAGTCATTTCTGGCTCTTTATTTTCAAATTCCTTAGGTGCGTGAACCCCGACCCAAAATAAGTTCATTCCTGTAATTAAAACGGGTAGGATTTTTCTTTATATAGTTCTTGTAATCGCATAAGTTTTTTGTTACCGGTATATTATTGAATATTCTGAAATTACTAAAGATGAATACCTCTGTAGCCTATTAGTTTAGAGCCATTAATAAAAGGGTTTTTAAGTAATTTTCAGCAAATCTTACAGTAAGAGTTACCGTGATGGTTAAATGTAAACGATTATGTTAATACATGTATAAAAATTAAAGATTGTTCAACCAAGAACATGATTTCGTTGTTATTACATTAGGCTAACCCGTCTTCAATTTCCCCAATTGTGCTGATAAAAGAACAGTTATATTAATGCAATCACGATTGAGCTTCCGACCCTCAGAAGGGCAAAAGTAGAAGTCACAATATTTAGAAAAGAACTGCAACGTCCACTGGTTGCACTAACCACGTTTGGCTTTGGAGAGCAGATTTCCAGAAGAAAATTCTATAATTCGCCTTTAATTCCGACTTCAGAGGACTTTTTGTTTCCAGGATTTATGTCAAATTCGTTCAAAAGCCAATGCGAGTTAGCGAGAACCTTCGTGCTAAATTACTTGTCAGGACGTCCCAGTGAGCATGAAATTGCTGATGTATGTGCAGGCTTTCCCAATCAGAGGGCTTTTCAAGCTATATGCACTTTGTGCAGGCGCGAGCTGTACGTCCATGTGCGAATCATTATTTTCGGTACTGCAAAGGGTTCTAACTCATCGCCGTTTCTCCATGACGCATTGTCGAAAAGAAAATTTTAATCTATAGGCTTTCGCCCAAAATCGCACTCAGGCTATTGACATTGAATCCGTTTTACAATTATTTGCTCGATTTGTGATCGAGTTTGCGGGCCCCATGACAATTGTTTTCAATTGTATTCAGACAGTTGACGTTGACTCAAACGACTAAATTCGTCAACCCTTTGGCCTCTTCCCTTGCCTCACTCCTTCGACCTGTATCCGTGGAGCTGATACTCGGTGAATTTAGGGGAAGTAATTATAAAGCAGGGGTTTCAACCTTGGAGTCGCGTTCCCAAGCCGGGGACGTCGGAAAGCTTTTGGGGGACGCGAACATCATATAATCGCAAAAAAGAATGTTGTCTCTGTGCACATGTTATGCTTTAAGATTTAATGCAAGGCCGTATCGGGTATAATTTATTTATACAATATAATTATATGAAGATATTTTAATGAACTTAAGTCAAGATTTGAAATAAAATGGGGGAAGCGAACTTTTCATTAACCAAAAAATGGGAACATTGCTGGAAAAGGTTGAATACCCTTCTGTTATAAAGGGTAGGCCAAATAAAATACTATTTATATTAGTATATTAGGCTAGACTAGTTATATTAATAGTCTATTTCGCTTGGCCACCGCTAATAAGAAATACAATATACAACAATAAACACTTCGTTAATTGGAATAAACTATTTATCGAATGAAAAAGTATTTGTGGTCATAGATGATCTTTCATGACTGAACTCATATATTTTGTATTTTGTGTAACATTCTTGAAAATAGTCGTGATCCCGAACGGCCTTGACCATTTATGGTGATTCAACAAACGACTAAATACTTTACTTTAATGCGCATGCGTTTTATAACGTTTCCGGGTCCGCGTGGGATGCATTAGGGCGTCAAACTTTAACTAAAACTCAACTTTTCTGTGGATTTTTCTATGATATAAGTGCAAAAGTTCCAAAATTATTTAAATGTAAGTGATTTCATATTTTTTTCGGATATTGTTACATTTAAGAAAGTTTACAGTCATGCTTCTATTTATTATTTTGAGTGAAAATAACACCGGCCGACCCAATTTTCAAGTTTATTACAACTTCCCATCCCAATCTTCCATTTTCCTCTTCTGTCAATCGGAAACTCGTGACATTGGCTGTGTAGTTGACCCTTGCTGATGATAATTAATAGATCATATTTTAGTTGACTTATCCTGCTTCATCTTTTTCATACTATATGACAATTGTATTATAAGTTACCTTTGTTTAGTCTGGTCATAAACTCCGAACTCGATCAATTTCTTAACTGTTTTGTTTACTTCTGTTTTTTTGTTTTGTTTCGAAGATGGCGTGGAGCATGAGAAATAGTAAATTTCGACACGTGTTTGGAAAAGCTCTAAGAAGAGAACAATGTTATGACAATATAAGGATCACCAGATCATCTTGGGATGCTGCATACTGTGCTGTTAACCCTAAATTTGTAGCAGTAGTGACAGAGGCTGCAGGGGGTGGTGCCTTTCTAGTTCTGCCATTGTCTAAGGTTAGTGACTCATCTTCATTACATTTTTCTTTTCTTTAGTCTAATTGGCTTAAAATTGGGTAGGCCTGTCACAATCTTGATTACCACATATATTAACATATATAAAAAATTAAAATTTTGTAAATATTGATAAACCTTTAAGGATGCATTTGTAGGCCTATTTTCTTTTTAGTTTCTAACAGGATCCATATTATTACTATCATGATTGTCATAAGTTGTGACATGTTTAGCTTCAAATCATAGCACTAATTGATGATTCCTGTTACCAATAATTTGCCACTGATTCATGATTAACTATTTTTGGCACAATGTCAAGTTGAAAATAAAATTTGACTGGAAATCTGCCAGCATCATACAGTATTTGTCAATAGAAATGAATTGAAAAATTTGCTTCCTGGTTATCGAATAGATACAAATAATTATAATAAAAAAGTGTTCTCAAGTGAACTTGTGTTCTGGTTAGTCTTTGTCACTTTGCAAATATCATTTTTTATAGGCTAGAATTCTATACATGAATTTTATTTAAGAAAAAGTTATTAAGATGATATTATGTGTAGTTCTTGAGCCTTGTGATAGAGGCATATGAAACTACGTTTTTTTCTTACATGGAAATAACAAATGAATGTGCAAAGTTAAAAATATGTCGAAGAAGAGATTTGGAATGCTTGTGAACTACATTCATATGTTTTATTTTCATGTAAGATTATATTCGCCTTGGCTATATTCAGTATATACATAACATAAGTTTGTGAAATCTATTAGTGAATTAGAATGATGGCCATTTATTATACAAAATTTGTTTAGCTGTTACCAGTAGTGAAGCACATCATACTCATGTTTTTCTGACATAAGAGGCCAGGCTTTATTTTCAAAACAGAAATAAAGATCAAATAATAGAAATTGTTTTTGTGTTAAAGGTAGGAAGGATTGAAAGAGATTGTCCATTAGTAGCAGGTCACAGAGATTCTGTATTAGATATAGCATGGTGTCCACATGATGATAACCTTATTGCCAGTTCCAGTGAAGACTGCACTATTAAAGTATGGGAGATACCTGATGATGGAATATTGAAGGAAAATTTGACTGAATCAATGATAGATTTAGAGGGTCACACTAAAAGAGTGGGTCATATATTGTGGCATCCTACTGCACAGCATGTTTTACTTACCGCAGGTAAAAATAAAGAGCCATATTACACAATTATATAATAGTATAAATTCAGAAGGATCCTGTCTGCCATCTAGTTAATAGTCAAATATTTCTGCATGGGTCTCTCTCAGATTACAATGTCACTAGACTTAAAGACAATATTTCCTAACAGGTAACTATACATTCAATAGTATATTTAAGGCATAGCATTTGTTTGTGAAGCAAGAAAGGTGCCTTGTGAAGGTATTAGACAGAGTATAATTGACATTGAAAATAAAAAACACTGTTGACAGAATTAAGTTCTCAACCAATTAAAGTTTATGTGGTCATATTTGATTATCACAATTATATTACATTCTAATCCAGACTCCTTCTGTGCTACTGTTTGATACAAACATGCTCATATTGCACAATTGTATTTGCATTAGATCAGATGAATTTCTCAAATCTTCTCATATGTTAATAAATAAGTTTTATTTGCTTAAGTGTGATGTAAATAGATTGAAGTGAAAGGGTTAACACTATGTTATGTAATGTATAAGATTATTATATATATACTATGACATCATGATATAATCAATTAGTATAGTAATCAGGCTATTAACCCTTACTAGGAAGTTCAGTTTAATATAGCATGATATTAATTTTATATTCAATCTATTATCCAACTAGTTTGGATTTTTGGTCTTATTGAAATTAGACCATACTTTTATTATGTAACTCATTTATTTTATTATGTGACTCTAAAAGACGTATTAGTCATGACATTGTTCATGTCAATTTACATGTCATTGATTCCAACTCTCAAAGTACATAGACTAGGAAAGTTTATTGCTCAAATCAATGAAAACTTTTGAAATGTTTTGGCAAAAAAGATCATTTTGCTTAGTGTAGTGGATTGAAATAAAATAACTATTTATAAGTTTAATTTTGGTTTTTAAATGATTCCTTTTAGGAAATAAAGCTTGATCAAGTAGATTATGGAATTAAATTACTTATAGAATTTTTTTTAAAGTAATATGCCATAATAATTTGTAATGATACTTCTTTAATGAACTGTATTTCTTGCATTTAACAGGCTGTGATAATTTTATTTATATCTGGGATGTTGGAACTGGTACAGCCATGACAGAAATTCAGACCAATGATCAGCCATATTGTGCCTCTTTTAACTATGATGGTAGTAAATTTGCTCTGACTTGTAAGGATAAAAAATTATATGTTTATGATTCACACACTGGTCAAGTTCTTCAGGTTGGTCAGTTATCTTTTTACATCTATAAAACTGTAAGAAAACTTTAAGATGATGTTTGCACTGAAACTGTGACATTAGAAGGCATATTTACTTTTACTCATCAGCAATCAATTACCAAATGACAGAAGGCCAATATTGACTGAAGTATCTTTATGGGAAAATTCCAAACTATTTGACACTTTCTGAATGCACACTCCTAGTCACAAATTAATGCACTCTTATTCAATCGTTGCAACTCTAATGTCACTGTCTTAGTAAAATCTAAATTTTGACTCTCACAAAATTTCCTTATTAAGATGAGCGCTTTTATGCGACAATGTTCTCTTCACCATTGAACACAGCTTAGCCCAAGATGTTCCTTTGATCATACGATTGTAATTATGTAGGAAGGAGATTCTCATAATGGAGCCAAGCAGTCCAGATGTGTATATTTGAAAGATGGATTAATATTTACCACTGGATTCTCTAAACGAAGTGACAGAAGATACACTCTTCATAATGAAGTAAGTACCTCTTTGACTTGAACATATGTGAGCATAATGTCGGAGTTTTTAAAACATATATAAGAAGGAAATCAATCGGGACCAGAAAATTATTTCAGATTATGCAGAATGTTGGGTTACGCAGAATGTTGGATTACTCGGAGTACACTTTAGATAACATGTCAGTTTTCTTTATAACTATTCATTTTCCTAGATTTTTATGATAGATTTAAATAAAACTTTGGAAGTCTTCACTTCATTTGCTAATACTTCATTTGCTCTTTTTTTTTATTGTGCAATTATATTTATGTCTATTTTGTGCAATTTCTTGGAGAGCTGCAGTTACATAATGACATTGCTTACCTGAAGGTTAGGAATGGAATCCAATCATTGGATTCTGAAATACATTTAAACTAACCCTTTAAATTTTTCCTCCAGATTTGGATTCATCTTTGCAAACTGTGTAGTATTGCCTGTCTTAATTAGCCCAATCAATTCCTTTTATTTTCTTATGTTATTTATAGAATGATTTAAGTAAACCCATATTAGAACAAGATATTGATAAAACAAATGGTGTGATATTTCCATTCTATGACCCTGATGTGAATATGGTTTATTTGTGTGGGAAGGTAAGATAAAATTTATACAAATACAGACTAAATATTATTCCTTGATTATACCATTCTGTCATTCATTATTCGATAATCGTGCCATTACATTGTTTTCTTTGAAAGGCATGAATTGCATTTTTCTAGCCTTAGGTTTAAAATTGCCTCCCCTATTTTCATATATATATCTATATACCATAATTGGACCGGTAATACTTATATCAATAGAAAGTAGAGGTGTTCTAATGACTGGGAAAAATACCAGATGGTCCCACATGTCATTAAGTAACTCATAATTAGGCTAATTATGACCGGAATTCCCACGGTAGGGTACTAACATAGGTATGTACATCAAGTCTCAAATGTTGTTGATCTTTTGTTGATCATCCAGTCTGTCAATTCGGTACATAAATTATGATGTAACCGGACGCTGTTGTTATTGCCCACATTCCTTAATAATTTCCATAACAACAATGGCATTTTGGTATTCCATTTATTATCTCTAGCAAAAGGCAATAAAACGTTTAAATATCATTTTGTAAAAACATTATGAATTAATTTAAATAAGTTTTAACTCACTTATAATACAATACAAAATCAATTTTTAGACGCCTTCATTCATATGACGTCATTTGGTCAACTGAACAAACATGGATTCTAAATTTATCGTTTCAAAGCAGATCAGAGTCAAATGGATTCCACAAGCATTTCTATCAAATAGGTCTTTTGAACTTGAGAATACATGGATTATTCATTAGAAACCCCAATTAATCAATTAGTAAGCTTACTTTGGCTCTAATTAATGAGGCAACCGATCTTTAAACAATCTGTTTGATATTTCAATGTTTTATATTATTGTTTCAGGGAGACAGTTCTATTCGATATTATGAAATAGGGGAATTAAATGGTAAACCTCATGTATATTACCTAGAAATGTTCCAATCTAAAGACCCTCAGAAAGGCTTTGGTTTTATGCCAAAAAGGGCTCTTAATGTCAATGCTTGTGAAATTGCCAGGTATGTTAAATGGTTTTTAAATAAATATCTATATTTGATATTTTAGTTATTAAACTAAGGAAACATTTAACTCATACAATGTAATCAAAAATGTTAGTTCGACAATTGTTTTAGCGTTTCATTATTCACGATCTATGCCAATGGGTTGAATATTCGACTGGATATGTCATGTTGCAAGCCCTAAATTGAGCCATGTAAAATGATAACATAACATAATTCATTATTCAGGTCTTTTAAGGCAACTTAAGATGTAGTGATCTGCCTTCTTAAATTTGATTCTGATAGACTTCTTATCATCAAAAACATGTAGTTTACTTATTTCATTTATTTTCAGGATTTACAAATTACATAATAGTGGACTGTGTGAAGTCATTCCTTTTACAGTTCCAAGAAAGGTAAAAAATAGGATAAATTGTTTTTGGAAACAGTTAACGTTTTCTTTTTAATAAAAAGCAGACATTGGCAGTCTGTCAGTCTGTTTACATTTGTTTGTGCTCACTCTACAGGCTAAAATTCTTTACTGCATTATTTGTATTGTGCAAACCTGCTCACTCTACAGGCAACAATTATTTACGGATTCTTTTGATTTTTGACATGAATCGAATGTGAATGGACAACAAACAATGATTTGTTTGCTTCGCAAAGCTATCTATTTATTAAGCAATGAATCTTTCATTTAGACTGGTATAGCTAATATGCAATGTTGGAATACCAAAGAGACATTAGTAGCCAGTATGCTGTATGTTGATCAACAACTCAATCTTCTCGTTTATTTCGATTTATTTAATTGATCATTATTGTAGTCTGACCTATTCCAAGAAGATTTATATCCTGATACAGTTGGAGATACACCATCAATAACTGCTGAGGAATTCTTTAGTGGCAAGAATGCTGAGCCTATATTAGTAAGTGGTTAAATAGTATAACATTAAAAGACCAGGCAATGCCTTTATAGGAACAACTTTGATGTTTATGTTTGTTCAATTATATTAATAATAATTGTTTTGAGTGCAATTTCTTGGGTTGATTGAAAATTTTAATTGCCACATTCAAGCCCAGTTAAGAATAACTTGTTCTGGACTGAATCAATTTAGACCTTACCACACATCACATTACAATATATAGAATTTTTACTAGGTCATTATCCCAAAAATCTGTTATATTACACTGCAAATTATCTGTGCTGTATCACAGCAGATTATCTGTTCTCTATCACAGCAGATTATCATTGCTCTATCACAGCATATCTGTGCTCTATGACAGATTACATCCTTACATGCCAGGCTGTATATGGAAAACAATTACTTTATTATTTATTAAAAAACTTGCAATTTGCCAATGAGGGTACCCCAGATAATGACTAAATGCTACTCAAGGAAAGATGTTGTTTGTTTTTTTTTTGTTAATAAGACATTTTTGAATTTTTGAATGACTGGTAAATTTGATCTTTATTTTAAAGCAGATTTTGAGCAAGTATAACAAAAATAAATTCCTATAAAAATATGTTCATTATGTGTTTGTGATGTAATATTGGGTCACCTTAGCACATGCAGGCCTTCCATTTTACTTTTACTAATATTAATTACAGATATCACTAAAAGATGGATTTGTATCAACAAGAAAAGAAGTTGGTAAAGTAGGGAAGAAGAATGTATTTGAGAAGAAGAAACCAATCGGAGGTACACCAGCTGCTACTAATAGAGCTTCTACTGGACATGCTGAGAATAATGAAGCTGCTGCAGCCACTCCATCTTTACCACCTGTAAGCTTCTATTTATTTGGTTATCAGCTGTCATTAAAGGAATACTACCTTTTAACAATAATCATAAAAGTTAGATTCTCAGGCTTGGCCAATAAAAGTTCATCAACCTTCCTGGATGTCTTCATCCTTGATTTATTTATCTTGTATTCATTGTATTATTGTCTATCATATCAATCATTCATTCATTTATTCACTCCATTGAAATTATTAATTTGCTTGGATTGGACTAATGTTTTTTTATGGCAGGGCTTTGATCCACAAGGAATGTTAGATGACATGCGGAAACTGAAATTAATTGTGAAAGCTCATGAACGAAGGATAAAAACATTAGAAGAGAAGTTATCTCAATATGATGTGAACTTATCAGATGAGGATGTCGACTTGGACAAAGCATAATATAAACGTAACCACAACTTCACATGTTACTTTGTGCTGTTTGATCTGTTGATTTTCTGTTTTTTTTTTTACTAACTCTTGTTCACTTCAGACTTGGATTAGGGTAAGGGAATTCCCAATTATTAGGTACGGGTTCCTAAATAGATATCGCTTCTGTTGCATTGGCAATTTTACTGTTCATATTTGCATAAAAGATGCAAAATTGCATTGGAATTTTCAAACTGTTATTATATGATAATTTTCTTGCAAAGGAAAATAAAGACTTAACCTTTACCTTGTATAAGAATTGTGTTATCTTCAGGAATAATTACTATTACTGGTTAAATGTTTAATATGGGTTTTTCCTGGGTTTAACATACTCTTTTATCAATTAAAAATCCATTTTTTGGTATGAAATATAGAAATTTTATTTTTGCCTCCACAAATTAAAGAAATGAGAAGAAGTTTTGTCCTTGGCAAGAGCTTATCTTAAACTATCCAAAATAAAATCTTCATCATGGCAGCCAGTTTTTTGAACGGTTACTTTGCTGTTTTGGACAAGAGTTTTAGATTCAACTATATCAATCAAGTCATACCACTAACTACATATTTAGCTTTAAATGTTGAATTTTACTTATGGTTTGAGGCTGATGTAATATTTTGATAGTTTAGTTTTCCTTTTGATTCTAGAACATATGCATGAGCAAATTTTCTCAAAATATCCTTTTAGTTTCTTATGTGGAAGATTGAAGAGTGTGTCTATAAAATCTGTTGCCACTGCAAATATAGAAAAGTTTCTCAGTATCCTGGCAAGCAAGTTAAAAATGTGCTCATTATCCGGGAGATTTTGTGGTTGTCAATATTGGAATAGGTTGAGATTGCCCCTTTAAGACTTGACTAATCCAATTTGGCGGAGGGGGTGACATTGAAAGAGGCATCTTGTGAAATGGAATAAGATTATAAACCGAGGCCCTTGACAAAGGAAAATCACAATTCAGTTAGCTTATGCAATATTTCAATCATTGCAGAATAAATAGTGATGACCACAAGGCAGTTTGAATAGGTTAGATCATTGCAAAAGTAACATATATTGATTTTTTTGTTTGTGGTTTAAGATTAATAATTAATTTAGTTTAGATTGTGTTGATTTGATTGTTAATTAATATTTATAGTTCTGAAACAATACTCAATCAAATTGATGCATTTTGAGACCAAGGCTTACTTATGCATGCTTTTAGGACCAAATTAACAAGGCCAACATAAAAATCTTATTGAAAAACAATAGATTTATATTGACTATATTTATTTATATTACTATTTATATACAGAATTGAATCTTTATTATTAATAGTTTGTTATTCTAAAATTTATTAAAGATCCACTATTAAGGACTATATATTAAAAGATTTTTTTATTGTTTTCTTTAATATCTTCTTGCAGGCACTGCCAAAGAAATCAGAATTTATGAAAAGTGGCTTTGACTCAGAAAAATTAGTTAATGATGTCAAATTACTTCAAGATAAAGTTACCCGACAAGAACGACGTATTAAAGAACTGGAACAGCGGTTAGATGATTTAGAAACACAACATACTGATGAGGAAGATGTTCAAGAAGAGAGGGGAGACCAATGTTAAAATACAACCTTATTTTATTAATTACTTAAAAACAAGAGATTTTAATGTCATGAAATTATCTTGAACTGATATATTTTTGGGGGTATTTAAATTTAATTTTGAACTCTTGCAGTAGAACTACATATATCTGCATTAGTGTTATAAAAGGAGTTATTATTACAATCTGGCATTAGGACATACGTGGCTAATTAAAATGAAGGCCCATTTAACACTTTATTCCAATCTGGCAATAGAACATTGTCTCCCGAAAATAAGATGTAAGTTGCACAGTATTAGTTTAATCTGGCGACTGAACATAACTGTCCCATTGACTTGAATAGTTGCGTTTTTAACCTGGTTATTTCTTGTTGACATTAGTAACTTGTTTTTGAGTATCAGAGAGTTCTTTTGTTATATTTTTGTTATTTATACTATTATTTGTTTCATTATGGTCCTAATCAGCTATACAGTCACAATTTTAGTTCTGAAACAGCATTATGATTCCATATGGGTTTGTTATTTGGTTTCGTTTGAGATTGTAACTGCTTGAATCTGATTCAGATACAAATCACGATGTTTCTTTGTTTTTTTTTCTCTGCAGGTGGTTTTCTTGTCATCTGATATCAACCACAAAAAATATAACAGAAAACATCAAGATTAGTATTTTATTCAGATTGTAACTGATAAAGCAGTTTATTCTTGCTCGTGCTCAATATGTTTTTGGTTTCTGTAGTTTTGTTTAACGTTTCTTGGTCCCAAGTTTTAGTTGGATTTCACATCCAATAGATTGTCAGCAGTTGTGTCTTTAAGTCACTCACTGAGATCCTGTGAACTCAGGGAAACATAAGAAAGCAATTTGAATTCATAGGGATAAGTCTTAAAAAGTTTATTTTTTATTTATTATTGCTAATAATGATTGAAATATTCTGGGACTTGTAATAAAGTATTCCTTGAGTATTCAGTGCTTTAGATGATTAGACATCCAATACAGCCAGCAATAGGCTTTACTTTGACCAGACATGACATAATATGTAAATATGAATAATACCTTCTCAGTAACCTAATTCTTTTTATATTCAGTAACAAAACATTCAAATACTTATGTATCTAATAAAAATATTTGGCAGTTGAGAAAAAAAATTGTAGATTAGTATTTTTTCGGAATTTTGTTGTAAATTTATATATTGTTTTTATTACTAAATTAACTATGCATTATAATATTTTGTATATTCTTAATTGTCTTCATAATTCACATTTTTACAGCTACATCAGTACTGGTAGTGTTTATCTATGAAATTTTTAAGAAATGTTAGATATAGGAAAAGAGATTTTTTGGCACAGGCTTGGACCAGTTAATTTTATTTCTAGATTTGATAGTTTGTTGTGCCAAATTACTATACTAATTTGCCAATTTTCCAAAATTAATTTAACTGATCAATCAAAATTGTAATCTATGAGTGTTTGTTTTCAAAATCAATGGAAGTTATAAAGAGAGTTTAAAAGCCAGTTTGGAACAACCAAAATGGAAATAAACAACTAAGTAAAGTGAGCTGCCCACAGACAGAGACAGCTTTCTTCAAGTGTTAGGTAGTTGTTTAAGATGACTTGAAAATTGAATTTAACATGAAAGTATCAGTATGATTTTTACATAAAAAATGACGACATTTTTTTTTTTTCATATCTGAATGAGTATGTAGGTACTAGAATGTCTAGAAATATCTTTGACATGATTTTCATATGTATATGTTAGTCTAGACAGTACTGTTTGTTGATTCCAAATTAGATCAAAATATGAGCTTACATCAGTTACTAAAGAAATCTTTGGACATGTTATTGATGTTAAGCTGCCTTTTGACATATATGCATCATAATTGAACAATTTGAAGTATTCTGATAGTAATTCAGTAATCTTTGTTACTGAAGTGGATTATTAACTGTGTTATATTCTATTGTAATTTATTGTAAATCTGATCCTGTTTGTGTTTCAGAAGCAATTGTAAAAAGATCAGTTATATTATTTTGTTATTGTTAAGGATTATTTTCTGTGTGCACCATAATCTGATTCATTAACCCTGTGCAAGAATTTACATAATAGCTTTTGCTATTTCAATCAACAACTGAAAAAAAATCCAAATTAGAAGTGTCTTATCATAGCTAGGGTACCTTTCAATATTTGTTATTGTTCCATAAGAATATAATTTCATGTTCACTTGTTAGTATCATACACTTGTTAGAGTTTCGCTAGATCAACTTTATTTTTCTGCTATAATAGTGATGGGAAATATAAGGAGACATAAAAGTACTACTTTATTGAAGAAACTCTGGTCTTTTCTTACCTAAAGTTTGAAATAAAAAAAAAGGTAGCACATTAAATAGGAGGTTCACATTGAAAAAAATCCTTGGAAATTGTATTCGAAATTTCGTCTATTGAGACAAACTTCAATCTATATAATAATATAATATACTTCTATATGTCAGAGAATAGGAGTAGTACGCATTATAGTTGCAAATATACATTTTACATATATTGTATAGGAGTCATTGCATTGCAATCATATCGACAACTGTGTATGTTCATTATGATAGTACTGTTAATGTATATACTTTGCATTCTCAACTGTTATCTAATGTAATTAGACTAAAGCTGTTAAGACTTTGTTTCATTTGAAGTAAACCATTCTTGATCCAAAATTCAACCTAACTAATGCTCTGTCAAAAAAGATAAACCATTTAAGGGGAAAATCTCGAAGAATCTTTGCTTACCCATATTGGGTTAGGATTTAACGTGCTAATTGGTTTCAGGGACAGAAAGAATGAGTGAAGTGTTCCATAAAAAATACATATATAAAAGTGAAAAACCTGTAGGTGATTCATTGGATTCAGATTGAAAAAAATGCAATCTTGGCAGCAGTATTTCCTTTTTTGTTTTATGTTAGTCATAATGTTTTATTCAGCTTCAATATATCCTGGTGTAAAGGGTTTCTCTTCTGTTGCGTATTTTTTAAAAATATTTTGTATATAAGAATATTAAAACTTTCACGAACCTCAGTGCATGCGAAAGAAACCATATTTTCACAGCTTTATGACTGCTTGGAACCTTCATAAGAAAATTAGGGCATTTACTTACGTTTGCTTAATGATGATCCGAGATAACTTTCCGTTTTGTAATAACGAATAGCTATGAACATTGGACATAGTTTATATTCTCGAACGCCATGATTGTTTAATTTTATTTAAATTTTGTCTGATTTTGTTGGAATACCATTGACTCAATAGTCAGCTTACTGTATGTACACAAGTAACAAATTTCTCACGCTTTGAAATTGATTTTTTTATTAGGTTTGTAGACAATAAGGAAGCTCATGTAACCCACGTTGAACTCTTGTCACGTATTATAATATTTATCACAATCACTGTCGATTGAAAGGCAATATATATATATAATTAAAGGATCAAATCATTTCTATGTGCTTTATTTTTTTGTTACTACTGTAGAAAGACATTATTTTGTACCAAATAAAATGCTTTTGATTTTTAACTTAGTTTGTATGATGTTAAATAACATGATGTATGTCCGATTGTTTCCAATTGATGACCTACAACATTTATTTTAGGTATATACAGTTAATGACTACTTTTGATTAAAAATTGTCATAACATGGTGAAAAGATAATGAGTCCAAAATACCTTCTGGTAATATATGAAAATAAAAAATATTTCACATCCAAATTAATAGTGAAATCCGATTTCTGATGTAAGAAACCGAGAAACTCCCTGTCCTACGGGCATTAAGAAGGAAAAAAATAATTATATAGTAGTATGTTTATAATGTACTTAATTAATCAAAACGACAAAATACATGTAACAGCACCAATTACATTTTGATAACTTTATGCACAATTCTTCATTTCCCCATCTTTTAAGAGTATTATATATATAAAACTCGTGGTTTTGTTTATTTTTTTTTTTTAAGCTTTTATAGCGTTTTACGTCGGACCGTGAATTTGGATTGAATTTTAAAACGTGTTTTTGTACACAAATGTCATAGGTATACGCCCACATTCTAATATGTAGTATATAGTCTGTATAATCGGCGGCATGCGAACACAGCTTTTCTTTTTTAAAGCTGACAAAAACTTATTTGAGGAATGTAATGACAAACACACGATTAAGCGATCTCGGAGTCTTGCATATTGAGCGAGAACTCACTGCGTCCATATACCTAGACGATTTCATTAACAGGTTCTTAGACCATCACACGAACGTTAGGATAAAACTCTTTTAAGAAACAAGAAAAGAAATGTAATTTCTGACAGCAGTAGGCCCATCATTGAAAACAAAAATGTGAAGATAAGTGTAATTTCTGACAGCAGTTTGCCTATCATTGAAAACAACGATGTGAAGATAAATGTAATTTTTGACAGCAGTGGGCCTATCATTGAAAACAACGATAATAATTTACGAGTGATAAATTAGATAAAGATTTCTGACAGCAGTTTGCCTATCATTGAAAACAACGATGTGAGGATAAATGTAATTTCTGACAGCAGTGGGCCTATCATTGAAAACAACGATGTGAAGATAAATGTAATTTCTGACAGCAGTGGGCCTATCATTGAAAACAACGATGTGAAGATAAATGTAATTTCCGACAGCACTGGGCCTATCATTGAAAACAACGATGTGAAGATAAATGTAATTTCCGACAGCACTGGGCCTATCATTGAAAACAACGATGTGAAGATAAATTTAATTCTAATTGGACGAAATATCTAACATGAGATTAAGAAGCCAGGGATTAAGTTCTCTGAATAAGGAATGAGTGTATTTAACGTTAATAGTTGTCAGTCCTATCCCCCTTTTTGGAACAAGTCAAGAGTCCGATATTTGAGGGTGTGTACAAAACGAAGACCCAAAGACCTAAGACCTAAAAAGGAAGACCCCACGAGGTAAAAAACGAAGACCTAAAAAAGGCAGACCCCACCAGGTAAAAAACGAAGACCCTTTGAAAAAATCCGACAAGGCATAGGAATATTCCATTGAAATTTTACTCGACATGCTTAACCATCCAGTAAAATTTCAATGGAATATTACTATGCCTTGTCGGAATTTTTCACAGGGTCTTCGTTTTTTACCTGGTGGGGTCTTCCTTTTATACCTTTTTTTTAAGTCCGTATTTATGTTTCACCCTGTAGGGAAGGGAGGGGGTGATGGATTTTGCTCATTTTCTGGGGAAATTGGCGTGTTGACATGCTTAACCATCCAGTAAAATTTCAATGGAATATTCCCATGCCTTGTCGGATTTTTTCACAGGGTCTTCGTTTTTTAGTTGGTGGGGTCTTCCTTTTTTAGGTCTTCGTTTTTTACCTCGTGGGGTCTTCCTTTTTTAGGTCTTAGGTCTTTGGGTCTTCGTTTTGTACACACCCGATATTTGAAGTCCATTATTGATCTCAATGTCGAATATTGATCAAAGGGTGATGTCACATCTGTATTTTAATTTCAAATAATAATTAAATAAAAAAAGATTTTTTATCATAAACTAAATAACTTGAGCTCTTTTAGGATTTAGCTTGTGGCAAGTCTACAATATTCTTCAACCAATTACACATCTGTAAATGGTAAACTGTTTAATCAAATGGGATAACAATATTGGATGGTGTACAAAGGCAACTATTCATCACAAAAGACATTAACATTCTTCCCGTTTATCGCAAACCAAATACTATAATAAGTTAAAAGTTTCACGGAACATGACATTAAATAAGACAAACACGGCATTGATTCGAATCCATGGAGTCAAATGGGACGTATTTATTTTGACATTTAATTCGAAATTCAATGATTTATTTGGACAAGTTTTCTAATAATATAATAAAATGTCACAAAATATCGTTTTGTATATATACATATTCGTCATTTACGAAATTAATTTTTTTTTAAATATAACGGGCTCAAATTAGCATTTCAAAATGTTAAAATTGCGACATTCATTTCAAAATGTTGAATAAAGATTTCTGACGTATTTCTTCATTTCAAAATTCTCTATTTTCTTTTGATATTTTGCAATTAAAAGAACGACAATTCGCAGACACATAATTTTCGTCGTTTCTAATTTATGTGAAATTGTCATTTATGAATTCATTTTGACACTGTATATCACTCAATAGACAAAGTATAAAAACCCAGAATATTCCCAGCTGTGACAGATCAGTTCTTTGGGTGAATGTCATACAGCTCTGTAACTTTTGATTAGAGTAAAAGCTTCCTTCAGGACATGCTAAAAGGATTTTTAATTATAATTCTATTTTCAAATAAAGGAGGAAATAAAATGAATATTTTATCTTTAATCGTGTTACCGCTGGTGGCCATTCATTCTACTTCAGGTAAGAAAGTCATTATTAAGTATTTAAAAGGGCATGACCGTTAGACCTGTGTGAATGAGGGGGTGTATTTTTGGAGGGATTCCAAAGATACGTAAAAGATTGTTTTTCGCTCTTATGGCAATCCATCTGTGTCAGAAAAGTGTCAGTACAAAAAATAACTGAATTCCCCAAAATCTAATAGAGAACATTTCTGTAGATAGTTATGTATTCACAATTATTCACTTATTATCATTAGAACCGAAATGAAATGAAAGAAAATAGAATAACTTGTTACGCAGTAAAAGTAAAATGAAAAATTACCACAGTGCTATAATTTGTTTCTGATTGCACATAATATCGTTGTTCGAAATTATTAGTACAAATTGAAGTGGAAATTTTATTTTCACTCGGAAAACATCCTATTTAATCTTCTTTAACGTAATGTTTACAGGACAGGAAGAATTTTGGTTCATGCTTTGTTTATTGAGAAATTGTCATCAAACACTAAACCAGCAAACCAGTTACCAACCGATACAATCATATAATCAAGCTTTCAGACCAGAGCAGCTGCCATACCAACAACCTACCAGCATAAGACAGCAACCATATCAACAACCTACCAGCACACAACAGCAACCAGACACCACACAGCCACAAGAATCCACCACCATGCAGCCGCAGAAACCTAACACTATACAATCAGACACAACACAACAGCAGGCTATAATCGCACAAGCGATTAAGAACCTACAGCAAGTCAACACTATAGAAAACCAACAACAATCAAGCAACTTGCTACAGCAGCCTGATACCACACAGCAACTTAGTAATTTACTACAAACTCCTACCATCACACAGCAACAAACACAACCTGACGCAAGCAACACACAATTTGACAACTTACTACAACAGCAACAACTTGTCAACACAGATACAGCAAATGATCCCATAATCTTTACCGGAAGCCAGTTGCTAGCTCCACAATCAAACAGTGTAATAGGTTCTCCGGCATTAGAAAAACCTCCTGCAACAAATGACGTTGCCGCATCGAAATCCTTAACGGAGATACCCGGCAATCAATCGAACAACGAAGAACCGAACATGGCACCCATTCAACCAAACTTAATTAACAATGAAGCGCCCATTCAACCAATTCCAACCAACACTGAAGCGCCCATTCAACCAATTACGTCCATTCAACCAATTACACCTATTCAACCAAGTACAACGATCAATGAAGCCCCAATTCAACCAACCGTCGAAGCATCGATTCAACCTAGTATCGCTACACCAATTCAAGCAAACGTGATTACACCAGATTCTGTTCGGACATTTTCTATGATGCCACAGCAACCGCAACCCCAAGCAAATTCATGTAAGTTTTTGCATTTCATATTGAATGCTGATGCTGAAAGCAATATTCCTACTGACTATGTCGTTATGCTAGAGTAGAATGCTGTTGCGAAAAGTTCTTTTCAAGTTTCCCTCACGGTGCTTGTTCGCTATCTTTGGCGAGCCTTTACATACCGAGTGTTGCTCTTCATCTTTTGGAGCCTACTTACATGTTAGGCTGCCATTATTCTATATATATAGAGAGAATAATGGCAGCATACTATTATTATGTAACTGATATTTTGTATTGGGTATATCACGAATAAAATGTATAATTGCTTTACAGGGTTAGATGATTTGAATTGTTATTTTGTAAACGGCGAGTGCCAAGCTAGTAACCAATTATGCTTTGGTATTCTAAAGGAAGATTTTTGTGCAGGTGCAACTTCCTCTTGTTGCATTCCCCTTCGTGGTAAGTGAAAAACTTTCCTGAATTTTACATGTGGAGGATCGGCCAAATTGTGCTATAACCACACTGTGTATTCGCGGTAGATCCCACACATTGCCCGAGTAACATGGCATGATATTACATGGCTTTATGATCTTCATGTACATACAGAATACTCCCAATTAATCGCACAATTACTCCAGATTACACTTTCTTCGCCCTCTGTTTAATCTTTGACTTCACTTCCGATTTCTTTTTTCAGAATTAATGCCTCTGTAGAATATAGGCTCGTGGATGACCCCTAGATACCAAAAATAGAGCTACAGAACGTCAAAGACTTCTTGTTAGATTGAAACCTCAGATCGACTCCCTTGAAGACTGTCCTGATGAGGATTTCTGCACCCACCGATCAGCCATAGTAAATATAGTCAAGAATGACCAAAAACATTGCTTCTCTAAGTGAAGATGATATAATATTTATCCTGGTTTGAAGAAATGGTTGTCCGTTTGGTATCTTTACTTTTGTATCTTGTCTTTATTAGCAGCACAGGGATCATTTTAATTTACCATCCAAGCAACTCATCGGAAGTATTAAAGTATTTACTTTATACGGATAAATATATTAATAATTGTCACACAAACTCGAAAGTTCCATAATCAATGAAAGGCTGTTTCATACCGTACTTTATCGGATATGTACCTACGATTATAGACTACGCTCAAAGAGAGGGAATTAATTCGATAATTTAATACTTATGCACGTCTTGATTCATTCATCATATCGCATGCCTTTTTGTAAGAAAATGTTTATGACTTTATGGTAAATAAAGGCCGTATATAAATATATAATGTGTATAGATATGCGGCCAACTATACATTATAGGCCTATATATTTATATAAGGCCGCATATGAATATAAGATGTGTATACATATGTGGCCTACTATACATTATAGGCCTATACCTTTATATAAGGTCGCATATAAATATATAAGGTGTATACATATGCGGCCTACTATACGTTATAGGCCTATACCTTTATATAAGGCCGCATATAAATATATATAATGAGTATGATCGGCCTATAATGTATATTATGTGTATAATGTGATTAGATATTTTTGTTATTATTGTGAAATATTCAATATTGTTATATTTTTCTAATAAAGAATAAAAGATGGCTAAATATAGGATCGAAGCATCTGGCCATTCTTGCACCTTATCCTTCTTTCCTCCATCTGGAAATAAACGTAATAACGCCCTTCTTTTTTGTATCCGATTTGGATTAAGCCAGTAATATCTCAACAGTAGAAGCTACAAAATAATGCCAAATATAATACAAATGAAAGGATTGCTTATTTCTGGCACATTATTAAACACACAAAGAACCGCGAAAAGAGATACACTTTGTCAGATCAACGGTTATAATTCTAATTTTCAATTTCTATTTGTTCGTCTTTTTACATGCTCGATTTTTCGTCCAGACGATGCACACTAGCTTTGGGTAATTGCAATTTCAGGGTATAAATTCACAAAAAGCATACGGTTTATTTCTTGATAAATATCTTATTGTAAAAGGGAAAATACAGGCTTGCTCTGACTCACATAGATACATACAGACGACACTGTATCTGCTCCCATTAATTGTCATTACAACAGTTAACTTTATAAACGATTTGTATGGATTATAGGATTGTTCGCCCATCTTCCTTTATGCAGCAAAATATGCTGCCTTTGTATTATTTTTTTAGATTAACTCCCATAACCATAGTGTGAAAACCATCTACAATGTAGAAGATGGTCATGAGATGTAAATTAGACGTGTACGAAGCGCAAAATCCTAAATTGTAAGAAGCAAAGATCAATAGGAATCAATTGCCTCTGTTAAGCATATTTATGGAGGGTGGTAGTTTCCAGAAGTATTCCCAAACTTGCAATCAAAGGCCTCGACTTAAAATCAACAAGTCAATCTACTACATGTAAAGTACAAAGTGAAGATACTCATAGTTTACTTTTCAAACTTTAATTCACAGCAATCAACATTCAAACTTAATTCAATTCTTAACATTGCATTATGCACATAATCACCTATGTCTGCTTGACATATTATATCAGTCGACCGAAAAAATCTCAAATGTTGTCTTTCTGTAATTTCGATATTTTCGGAAAATAATTTAAATGAATTTTTATTACAGAAATGAAACAAAAGTTTTTTTGTTTTTTTTTTGGGTCGTTCGGGGAAATAGACTACCCTGTACACACGTACCTGTGAATTGAACGAGTTCGTCACTTTCGTGTATCGTACATGATGTGTATTAAAAACTGTCACTGTTATTAAACACATGTATTTGAACAAAATTATAACAAAATATTCCTTTTCTTATTTCCATAGCTTTATTTATATAAAATTTCGTATTATATTATCATCATTGCTTTCGGTAACAAAAAACAGTATCTTAAGTCTTTTAATATAGGGGAAAGTAGAAAGAAATGGAGATGTTTGGGTTATTCCTCAATTCGGTGATGGCTTTGGTTTTAGTCTTAGTTAGATTTGGCTTCGTGCGTTTGGGTTTGGTCAATATTTTCATAATTTGGTGGCGTTAATATTACCATTAGGAGCAAGTTGTTGCAGACCCCTTTCAATATTTGTGATAAATGTTTCTGTGGGTACCCTACTCTTGTGTTGGTTAAGTGAAGTGAAGATCAGAAGAACTATTTGGGAACCTCTCCTCACACACTTTAACAGACGACCAAATAAGCCTGATATCTAAAGGTTTAAAGTTCATACCAACCAACACATCAAGTACAGAAGTGAGCAATTATGAAAATTATGAAAATATTGGAAAAAACCGAAAATACTAATTTTTATTCGCCATGATATTCAGAAAAATACTTTTCATATTGATTATGGCCTGACGAGGGTTTTCTTTCAGGTGTTTAAAAACTGCCCACTAGAAAAAAGACTGAAGGAACATCATTCGAGAGGATCCACCAACAAATCGGCAGTGTGTAACCATCTGAAAGAAAACCCTCGTCACAGCGTTGATTGGGACAAAGTCCAGATACAGCCAGGAATATAAAAGACAAAAAAGAAAGGAAACTAATTGAATCCATCAATATCAAAAGATATCAACCTAAATTAAATCTAGATGAAGCAGGGGCGCAGATCGTGTCCCCTGCCCCCCCCCCCCCTGGATCTGCGCTCCTGAGATGAAGGCCTGTATATCCCAAAGGCTTACGATTTATAACTGTCATTGTTATGCCCTTTATAAGCTAGTATGTTTTGTTTTAACACAAAATGCGTTTCTTTATGTTAGGACATACTTTGAACAACAACATCGAAACAATACAGTTCCGAGCTCAAATCAAAAGCCGTTTTGAGTTTTATTCAAATTTTCCAGATGCTGGTAATAATTCCAGCTTCCATGTCCATAATACTATACAGTATTTTTTTTTAAAATCATAATCCTCTTTCAACCTCGAACAAATCAACACACAAACATTTTTTTTATATTGACCAATTGGCTAAAGGAACTGTAAACATCACTAAGTGTGACAGGTGAAATTTTGTTTTACACCCAATCCTCTTCTAGTGAACAGGCAAACTATGAAATATTTATAATTGTTTCAATCTTATTTTTTAATATACCGTTATCATATGGTTTACTGTATAACCTAGTGGTAGCTATAATAAACAGGTGTGCATTTGCATTATTGTATAGGTAAATTGAGCCCTAATTATATGAATTTAATATGTTATATCTATCACGTCTTATGGCCAGAGCTATGTTTTCAATTCGAAAGATTTCGAGTGAAGAGTAAATATATATATATCCATCACTATTAATTTATATGGTCTTTGATTACGTTTAGTTTAATAATGCTCTGTTACACGTTATGTAATAACGACGCGTTTTGCAATAAGTTATTACAAATCGTGTTTTATTACAAATCGCGTTAGTCTTGCGACACGTTTTGTAATAAAATTGCAAAATGTAATAAAATTTTAGCAATCATTCTTTTCAGTGCATTTACACTTGTAGAAATGAATTTGAACTTTTAAATGACGTTTTATGACCAAAGAGGGTTTAAAATGACAGAACCACAAATATAGCAAATTACTTTTCAACTTGCGATTTCTAAAAAACTTATAAAGATAGAATTTTGAAATTTTGATACATTATAGGGACATATAAGGCAGTTTTAAGGAATTTTTCAAAATTTTTCTACGACTTCCGGTTCGCTCGCATTTAACCTAATTTTGTATAATAGCTATGGAAAAAATTAATTGTTTTTGGAACGGGCACATTCAAAATATTCTATCTGACCTAAAAAAATTTACCGGAAGCCATATTGGATTTTTCTGAAAACCTTTAACTGGAAATTCAGACTTAACGGCTGAACCGATTGAGCTGAAATTTGCCATGTGGACACACTGAAAGAATATCTAATAATCGATGGCAGCCGATTTTTGAATTCGAATTTTTCGTTTTTGAAAGTACTTCATAAGCCACTGAAAGTATGACCTAAGTATTGTATGACATTGAAACTGCGGTCACATATAGTTCAAAAGATGAACTTTCTGAAAATAATTTTAAAATTGCTCTAAATAATATACTTTTGGAGATATGACCTTTATAACTTATGGAAATTCGCTATTTTCACGTTTTGACTTTAGTTTAATGGTTACGTAATGATTACGTAATTATTCCAGGTCAGTAAGAATTATGTAAAACAATATTCAATCTTTCTGCTTTCATATGATAATTTTATTGTCGAGGTGAATAACACAGTTTTACAAATTAATTAACGTATCTTTTAAAATCTTGAATAATTCTAATCGAAATACGTTGTAATTGTTCTAACAATTCTAGTTTGAAATTGTTTTCAATATTAACAATAGACACCAGTAACAACAATCTGCTAGGTGACCATCATGGAAAAAAAATAAAAGTTTAAATAAAAGAACATTTTCTATTCCAGGCTCTGTTACACTTTTATCAAAAATGATGTATTTTCAGCATCCTTATTATCCTTTTCAAAAAACTATTAATAAGATTATGAATGAAAAGTAATTTGCTATATTTGTGGTTCTGTCATTTTAAACCCTCTTTGGTCATAAAACATCATTTAAAAGTTCAAATTCATTTCTACAAGTGTAAATGCAATGAAAAAGAATGATTGCTAAAAGTTTATTACATTTTGCAATTTTATTACAAAACGTGTCGCAAGACTAACGCGATTTGTAATAAAACACGATTTGTAATAACTTATTACAAAACGCGTCGTTATTACATAACGTGTCGTAACAATGCTCTGATAACGGGTTTAGGCAAGGCATGTTTATCGTATTTCAATCTAGTGGCCTTATTCCTTTGTATTGACTGTATCATCCTTAGTTTTGAAATAAGGAATTTAATAGTTTCATTAAAATAAAAACATTATGTCAATTTATATTAATATGGTTGCTTGAACAATATGACCACTACTTACTTATAAACTTGTTATTTACAGAAATTATAGAATATGTTTGTACATTTTTGTTATATATTGTAAGAAGAGGACCAATGGTACATTTTAAAAGGTCCCGAAAAAAAACATCTCTTATTTATAAGAATATGAGGGCTGAAAATGGCTGTAAAACTAGATCTTTTATTCAAAAGTCCAAAGTTTCAAAAATGTCAAAATTAAGATGACTAGGCCCATAACAGCGAGAATTCATGATCCAAGGTTCAATGTCCTGGAAGGTCGGGGACACGTGATATAGATTTTCAAATAAAATTAATATTAATCAAATTGTTTTCTCATTTTATTAAGAATGAATACAAATATTATATAACAAAACAAAATAACAACTGTAATTTATAATCAAAACGCATTTTTGGCATCTTCGGGACTTCAATATAAATTATAAACCAAAAGCTCTGTTAGAATCTGCAAATAAACAAGTACGAAAGATTAAGAGAGATAGATGTGACACGTTTCAACTGTCCATATGATGTTAATGGCGCTGGGTTTCGATCATCTTCACAGTGGTCAAGGTATAACGAACTTTGTCTTACACCTTGAGTATAACACACATCGTGTGTCACCCAGGTGGTTTCAGTTATTTGAATGTATTGTACACTATTTAATACAACCAATCAACGCTCAAGACAGACCGTCTATAATAACAAGCCATATTTTTTACAGCCTTGCATTTGCCCCCTCCCAAAAAAGCCTTTTTGCCCCTGAAGTCAACATCGACAGTTCCAACTCCCTTTTCCCAGCCCCTTGCACCACATTGAATGGAATGCCTGTAGAAATCATCAATCATTAATTTGAATGTGACAATCCTTAAATGTTTTCTCCAATTAAAGTACACTTACTTAAAGGAACGCAACATGATCTTGATGGGCCTGAACAGAAGCTGTTTAACACAACACCATTACATATTGAGTTACTTGGTACACAGTCGCCTGTAGACATAATGCAATATATATCACTATCGTCTGAAATAAAGAAACAAGTTAATGAGATATATTATTCAGTGCACTATAGCCTACAATTGCAAGGATCCGGCTGTACATAAAAACCATTAAATACACAACCTTCGACGTCCCTGTTACCTCAATAATTTGTTTTATTTTGGCCTCTATTATCAATCTAATTTCAAATGGAATATCATTCGGACTTACCAGTAGCTGGTAAATGAGGTAGTGGTATTTTGGGCACAACAGGTGCGAGGGGATAAAGTGGTGCAATAGGTCTGTGAAAAGCTGGATTGCCGACTTGTACTGGCGGTGATGAGATTGTGATTATGCCTTGGGGAGGCGGAACTAATGGATACACTGGTTTGAAAACTGGTGTGGGTATTGGTACTCGTGGCATAGGTGCAGGTGGCAAAGGAATTCTTGGAATAGGGAGTTGAACTGGTTCAAGGGGAACTTGGATCTCTGGTAATGGAATCTGTGTCGACTGCTCTCCTTGACCTTCTTCGTTTTCTTCTTCTTGTTCTGCTGGGGCTGACGTAGTTACAATTCTTTGCATTATGAAAGGGACAGGTGTTGTAGCAGATTCTTCTTCTTCGTCAGCTTCTGGTGCCGTAGGCTGACCTGATGAAATAAGGTGAAAGAGGTTATATTTTGCTGCAGCAGTGTCCATAGATGTTAAAGTTTGGTCGCCTTTTGACGGATTTTCTTGGACAAATGTTATCATTGGAGTAGCAGAGGGCTCCTCTTCTTCGCTATTGCTACTGCTATCGCCTATAATACACAGAATACAATTATTCAGACTAATTTCATAAGTGAGGGCATAGAATTTAACTTATTGTTCCAACTGTTCGTTTTGAAAGATACATGTAGGCCTACCTAGAAAGTTAATAACACAGAGAACATAGATGCTGCCAGGCAATTTACTTGATTAAAATATATTTTGGTGAAAAGCTCATTAGAAGGAAAACGTTAAATGATAGGTCAACTATTCGTCGATTTCGGCCTGTATATTTGCAACAGGTACGTTAGGAAAGAAAATATATTTGTTGCAATTTGGGATATGTATCATGAAGGCACACGGCAAGAGTCTTAGAAAGTTCCTTTTTGTGCCATTATCCTAAAAGGAAACCTAAATTAAAACATAATAACTTACCCGAAATAGGATGATAGGAAATTAATAAAAGTAAGAGTAGCGAAGCTAATAACTCCATAGTAAAAGCCATGCTCAGTTCCTTAGAATGGAAAGGTTATGAGTGATGCTCATGGAAAATGACTTGAGTCTTATATACCCTGGCTGTGACGTCGTCTGTTTACACTAATCTGTAACGCATATTTAAAAATATCAACAATCATGACCTATCCATCATGAATCGCAATGACGAACTTTCCAGATAGAAATTTCTTAATTGTATAATTATGCTAGATATTTTGTGCGAATTGAAAATACATGGTGCATTCTATTGTATAATTTTTTTTTGATTCCTACGCAACAAGTTTGATGGATTTCACCATATGGGACTTATTTTGGTAATGAAAAACACCAAAATACTTTGAAATGTTTTGAACTGTGTTAAAAGAAGGATTGTTAAAGGCATTGGAGAGGAATCGATCCAACATGCATTCCAAATATCAAGGATTAATTTCTGTTGCGGATGATAACCGCATAAAACATGTTCAACCTGTGACTAGCGCCGTGGTGAATAAAGCTGTCAAATCGAATCAAAAGATGTTTACAAGAAGTTTTATTGTTTCAACCCTTGCCAGAGGCAAGCAATAAAATCATCTCTCAAAGGATGACTTCCATACGCTCTTGTTGTTGTTTGATGACAATACGTAATGGTTTTGCATAATTAGATTTCAAGATTTAGTTTGAAACTTATAATAGAAGAGTGCATATATTATGTTATTATAAGCAGTGGCGTTTCCAAGCATTATTGGCTGGTGGGTCAGGAAGGGGGCACAGAATTGTCAAGAGGGGTCATGGTTTAACGTTTAACTCATTTTCAGCAAAACATTATGGTATCTTTTGGTAGGATGCACGTACATAAGTTAAAGCAAACAATCGATACAAGTTTTGATGGAGTTTGATTCGCCGATTCTCGTGTCAAATGTCAAACTCGTCGAGAAAAATCAATCTTATCAGCTCTTTCCGATTCAATGGACAGAACAGACAGATGGCTAAGGCGACTGTTCGACATGGAATTTCGCAGATACGGTATTACAAGTTTCATTTTAGAGAAACTGCGTTCACAATTGCTGTAATCATTGGACGTGTCACTGCATTTAGAACGAGTGTATATGCGATAAATTGAGAAAGTCCAGTAAAGCCAATTTTTTTTTTTTTTTTATCAAAGATAACCATGAGAATTTTCATCTCTATTCATTGCATATATACTTAATACTGAATTCCCCCAATATGGCATCATCTAGGAATTTCTCAGATGTATGATTTAATGCTGAAACTCCTTCATAAGAGCTTTAGTGTCAGTAGAGAATCTTTCAGTAAGAAATAATAATTATTGTAGACGATGGTTTATGCTTTGTATATGTATATCTATCTGAGTACAGAGTTGTGTAGTGATAGCTTGGGAATAAGGAAGAATGAGTCAAATGTGCAGACAGTGGTACTGACATCGGCCCAATTGAAAGCGACAAAAGGCTACGAGTTTGCATGTTGGATTGAACCACTATGTAGGTTGAATTTCATTAATTCATGATCCACAGGTTAACAAATTAACATAACCGGTATACTTCCGTTTAAGGTTCATGGTTCACGATTTTTGGTCACGCTTTTTCTACATAATATGTCAAGAATAGCTGTTTTGGATTTATCTCATGGTTAGCGTGCCATACTATGACATATTATGATACATACCATTTAATAAAGATATAACAATTAGAATGAGAATACATTTTTTATTCTATCCTTTTTACGTGCTTTTTGTTTAGGTGAGATTATGTATAAAAAAAGAGTTTTCTTTTTCAATATCATATATTATAATGTGCTGTGATTGATTATAATAATTGTTTTAAACAATATTTTGTTAATAATGAGTACAATATAATATACGAAGACAATTAAAAAGAGGATATAAAGACAAGCTTGTACAGGCTTATATAAGTTTGCTTCCTTTGGAGAATATGTACAATAACATTATGGTGAAAATTGTAATATAAATGAATAAATTATATTTACAATGATAACTACAGTTATAAATACAAGTGACTGCATTATAGTTGGACAGAAAGGATATTAAGAGGACAGAGAAAAAAAAATAAAATTAAATAAAAAAGAAATAAATAGGCAGACAGAAAGTATTTTGGAAATGGGGAGGAAGGGTATGGATAGTAATAGACCGAAGGTTGGAGAAGTCAGGAAACAAGAGTAAGAAATGTTCGGTTGATTCAAATTAATATACACCATAAATGTGTGGAAGTTCAGATCACTTTTGTTATTGCGTAATTTACATAGAATAATTTGTAGTTTACGTTCGCCATAGTTAAATAATTTGTTGTTAGGTGGGAATAAGCTTCTTTTGAGAGATAATTTGAATTTGGATAGAGAAGATTGTAATTTAATAAGCTTATCTAAATCATTCCAGAGTTTAATAGTAGAGTTAAGGTGAGATTATGTATAAAAAGTTTTTCTTGTTCAATATCACATATAATAATGTGCTGTGAATATAATAATTAAAACAGATATTTAAATCAAGAGATATGTAGTCTTCGAAATATTTGCTTAACCAGCAGATCGAACCCAATCTTCCAGCCACTTCTCCTGAAACAATATTTAACAAGGAATAATATACTTTCCTTATATAATGGTCATTGTTTACGATGATAGTTATGACTTATAACGTCACGATAGAGAACAGGTACAATAACAGTAGATAAAATAACAGTCAATTTTCTCGTGGATCTTCAGTTGCTTCTCCTTTTATAACGTTTATTTAATTGACTTTCAACTTCCTTCATATAATCTTCGCGGTTAAAAATGACTCATGAGCTTCCTTTATTGCTTTTATCTAAGATGAATCCCGACCATTTTCAGGTTGTTTAAAATGTAGTGGCCTCCTTCTTGTTTATAATTAAAGCCGACATGTACTACCATTTTATTGGGTAGGCCACAACGACTGGTTTTCGGCTTTAGTGATGAATGATTTTTGATGCCTATATCCATCGACTACAGTTTGCTGTAAACGAGATTTTTAAACTTTACTTGCTCAATTTAAAGCTTCAGATAAAAAGAAATCAATTTGTGCGTCTGTACAAGAACCTGATTTGATCAAGTCTAATAAAGTGTTTACAAAATATTATAATGATTGTTTAGATCCGAAAGAATATTTGTTTTTAACAGCCAAAGAGATAATGGAATTTTTAGAACTGAACTCATTCAGATGAGAGACGAATTAGATATTGAAGAGTTTTAACCTTAGAAGTGTTACATTTATCTTACCTAGATGTATGTCTGTTTTATACCAAATATATGAGAACTTCTCAATGATGTAGAGTAATGATAAATAAAATGACGTTTAGACATAATATAGATATTATAGACCATCTAAATCTAGATCGATTTTGTCACTTTTAGCCTCAAGCCAAAATTAAATTATCTAAAGCTGATCGTGATTGAAAAGAGAAAAAATGGGCATTATCCTTCACAGTAGCAAAGCATAGCCAGTCAGTCAATCCTTGAATAGTACTTCTCGTTCAGATTTGTCCGCTTTTGATTTCGTGGATTTTTTTTTCCAAACGTGACAAGTCTTGTTTAAGGCTTATTTTTGTAATTTATAATCTTTATCTTTATGTTCTAATGAAATCTAGTGCCTCCTTTCCCCTAGTCGTATTCAGTAGTTTGAATTTACAAAACCTATACGTAACCAATGTCAACCCAGAAATATACCCCTAGTTCGTATATAGGCTTAATGACTTCCTACCTCACCAATCTTTCGTGCGACAAGCGACCAACCTATAGGTTCAATGAAAGTTATACGGATCGTCACATCATCTAAGAAATGATATGTTACTTTTCTGGGAACCCAATCTAAACCAAACCAATATTAGCCATAGGGCTATTTCTTTTACAAAGACCATATATTACAAACAAGTCAATTCAAACAAATAAACGTCTTGTCCGTTCATATAAAATCAGCGCCGGATGAGGCTGAGAAAATAAGAAAATAAATAAGAATTTTTATATGGTGGTAGACTTATGGGTACTAACACAGGGGTGATGCGAGAAGGTGTCAGCAAATTAACCCCAGGCGATACTTCTTTTGCTAAATGGTCTCAGGATTCTATAAATCACCAATCATTCAAAGTTTAAAACTTTACTTTAAAATAGGTCGAAGAGTTTAAGTTACATTAAATCGGGTTTTATTTTTTTTTTCTCATTCAGATTCAAGGAATAAAATACTCAAACATGAACCACAAATCATTAACTTTTTACTGACGTTTTGAAATAAATTCGACATGTTTATAACGACAAGGAAACCCCAAAACCGGGAAGGTGCAGACCTTTGAATCACTTTCGCGATTCAAGTTGACTGTGTTCGAGGGTCAGCAGGAAAATATCAAAATGAAGCGATTGTTTCTCATTTTGTTGTTTTCTGCTTATGCCGTTGTGTTATGTTCAGGTACAGAATGATTTTTTATTTCTATGAACATGGTTTGGAAAACTGGTTATTGGTCTAAACATTTGTGTATGCTCTCAGAGCTTTGTGCATCCTCATAAAATAATACCGTTTTGTAGTTCGTAATAACTTGACATTGTGATTGTCAGCTTTGTCTTCTTTCTTTTTCATTTTTGTTCAACCAAAAATGTGTTCTTAAAATGTAATGTAATTGATTCAAAAGCTCATAGCTTCACTTTGCATTAACTGATATCTAGTTTATATAAAATGGTATTTGCGATAGTGAATGGTCTTAATAGAAGCTATGAGTCTATCTGATCAACATCTAGAAATCACATCAAGAAAATATTTATATATATATATTATATGTATTAAGTATCATTACTTTAATTGTTATTATGGTAATAGCAATTAATTGTAATAAATTATTATATTACAGTTTTTGTATAAAGATTTATGCTCTGAATGTAATGTTTTCTCTATTTTCCAGGTACAAGTACTATTGACAAACTTTTTACAAGCATTTCAAACATTCTTAAAACAGCTAATGCAACAGGTAAGAACATTAACTTTTCCTTATCATATAGGATAATGACCTAGAGAGACAGAGAAAGGGGAGCCGAATTATTCTCGAATGCAAAGCGTAAATGTATTTGGCCTGGTCTGTCTCTTTCGAAAGCTTTCTTACCTTTGAATTCCGAGAGCTTTCTTTCTGTAAAAACGAGTCCGAGGTCATTATTGATATATTATCATCGATATTATCTTCGATGTGATTCCATTAATTTTCGGAAACATTTGAAACATGGAATTCTTCATTTAAAAAAGTGTTATAGTGAACGATACAAATCCAGGTACCTTACCTGAAAATAAAGAATCTGTGTAAACAGACTAGTGCCTTAGAAGAAAGAGTGTGCTTCGAGTCGGGGGTGAAGGGGAGGGGGTTTGTTATTACGGAATCAATTTGGACCAAAGGTTATATCGCCATATGCTTTTTCTAATTCGAGAGTAGACGAGTTTATCTTATGCTTGTTCCACTGAACAGAAGTTGCTTTAAATACCGAGGGAGGATTCGACTAGAGGTAAAGGGATCAACTGCGCCAAGTTTAAAAAGTTGGAGCAAGAAATAGATAGATGTTTTGACTCTCTATGCAGTAGCGTTTATATACGTGTAGTTAACCCTATATATATTATGTGCCCGTTGTAGGTGACCATAAACAATTAAATGGAGATCCCCTAGATGGTACGATCGAGTCAGGTGTAAGTAACATACTCTCTCTACATGGTAACAATGGTAAATGTAAGGGTTATTATGGTAAAGATGGTAACAGTTACAGCTCAATAGACTGTTCAGACAGTGATTCTAGTGGCAGTGACTCGAGTAGCCAATCTGATGAAGGTAAGATCATTTTAAGTTTGATTTCTTTCTAATGTTGATTTCATCGGCTATTTCCATTCAATCTGGTATAGTCAAACTTTTGCTTAACCAGGTATGTTCAAAACAGAAACACATCTGGCCTATATCAAAGGGTATTAGGAGTAACACATTTTGAGGGTTTGACTTATTCCTCAATGTGGTATAATTTTGGACAATCGGAAATGGAACAAATATATGCAAGTAGATTTGTTCCAATAAAGCTCACATTGAGAGTTGTTTACCCTAAAAGCAAATGAACTGTTTATTTCGTGGTGGCAGTAGCTAGAAGATAACTTTGGTTTGACAAGATAAAAGAAATAAAACTATACTTGCTTCAGATCAGATTTTATCTAGGTCAAAGATTATGTTGGTATTGTTCATTGTAATCGCCATTGGAATGTTAAAAAAGCAACGTGAGAGAGTGACAGTATCCTTCAAAATTTGTAACCTTTTATACTCTTGAACATGAATTGAATGTTACACGAATACTTCCGCCATTACCTATTTCCACAATCTACGACCACCTTTCACTCCCTTGTTGTCCCTCCAGATATCTGTCCCATCAATTTTTAATATGCAATCTATTCGAACGCATCTTTTTACTTCCAGTTCACACTTGTTGATTGGCGAGAAAATCACACGTTATTGTGAATCACTCAAATTTTAAAACCTTCCCGTCTTTCAGATTCAAGTGAATTCGATGAAGGTCTCTCACTGTTGCTTGGTGATCTTGGATTGGACCCTACTGAAAAGGACTCGCCAACTACCAAACCCGAAAAGACTCACCCACAAAAGAAACAGTTGGTATACTATAAGCTTATAACCATCTTGGAGCATTATAAACAATCATTGAACAAAGAATCTCCAGAGACTGCACCTAAAACAGGCGATTTAAGGAGTGATATTCTGGCTGTTTTGAATAAAAATGATGACGATCTGCTTTCAGAAACTTTGGACAATTCCAATGAATCGGGTGCTTTCGGTAAATATTTGGAAATTTTCAGTTCCAGTGAATCCATAGACAGTTCCGTTGAATCAAAAGAAACAGATTCGTCTTATGAATCATTCAGCCAATTGTTATCAATAATAGATGATGAGGTTGAAAATGATTGCGAAGTGTACTATAAAAAGAGCTTCAGATATAAATGTGCACCTGGATATATACTCGTAGGAATTGACTCTGATTCACATGGTAGTGACTCAGATTCCGATGAAAGTGACTCCGATTCGAATGAAAATTATCCTAACATTCCTTTAAATGAACCAATGTGTCGCCGTATCAGAAAATCAGTTATCAGGAATAGTAATTCGGATGACTCGGATAGTGATTCAAGTGACTCAGATACTAGTTCGGATGACTCCGTTAGTAATTCGGATGACTCGGATAGTGATTCGAAAAGTAGCTCGGCTGAATATGTTATTGATGACCTGAAGGCACAGTTTTACACTGACGATGATCTTGACACATCCATTCGTTACTTTGACTGTCTTCTTAGGAAAGAAAATAGTTCTCTTGGTGGCGATACTGAAATATTACTTGATGACTTACAGAGATTTTTTGAAGAGCAACCTGAAAAGGATGAAAGTGTCAACAGAATCAACGATATACTGAGGAAGATCGAAGACAAAGAAAAACAAATAGAAGTTCCAGATCAGATTCAACAGATTTTGGGAGTTTTAAACGATCTGAAATCAAAACTACCAATTAATCAGGTTCCTGACATCGATGCACTAATAAATGACATTTTGGGTAGATTAAGTGACGTAAAAATAACACCTAAAGGTAGTCCAAAAAGGGACGAAGCCATAAGTGGACTGCTAGGTCTTGTTAACGATATCAAGAAAAATATTCCGAAAGATAAAGCTGTCGATATCCTCCCGATCATTTCAAAAATCTTAAAAAATATTGATCGACTCAAGGATTCCAGTCCAGAAGATACAGACCCGTTCATCCTTTCTATCCTCCCACAGCTATACGAAATCAAGAATAAGCTATCAGAGAAACCGCCCAGTGTTCCCGAAAAGTCTGATCCCATCAGCAATATCCTTGATTTAATAGAGGAACTATTGAAAAAGCCTGACGATTCTGTCAGCAACATCCTACCACAGATAGATGATGTACTTGAAAACTTGGATGAAATCAAGGAGACTGCCGACAAATATCCAGGTGTAAATGATATCATACGTAAAATACTTCCAGTCTTAACTGGAATTAGAAAAAAGACAAATATCAAAGTGAAAGATATCTACACTAAGCTGTACGACATTCTTGGTGGAATCTATGAACTAGCTAAATTAATTCCCAAGAAAACACCTGAAGATCCTGATGAAGTCGTCAATAGTATTTTAGGACGGTTGGGGGAAATACTTCAGAAGCCTATGAAACCAGTTCAGGACATAATCCCAAAATTGAACGAGATTTTTAATACTCTGGGTATGGTGTTCAAAGCCCCAGAAGCACAAGAAAAGTCAGACATTGAGGATTTGATCGAAAGATTAAGGCCTAAGATATATGGTATATTAAAAGACCCAAACTCAGAAATAGGAGGTATACTTCCTAAAATTGATGAAATTTTTGAAGATCTGGAGGACCTGAAAGGTGAACTGGACGAACGTGCAGATATGAAGATTTCACCTCTTATAATGAGAATCCTCGTAATTTTAGAAGAGGTCCGAAAGACTCCTTATCAGTCGGTCAAAGATATATTTCCAGAAATATCTGAAATTTTGTCTGCTATCGATGAAATAAACAATATACCATTAAAAGAAGAACCAGAAGACCTCAAACCAATATTAGATGGTATTTTTCCACTACTGTACCAGATTCTTAAGACGCCAAAGTCACTAGTGAAAGACATCAGTTCTTTACTAGGCAGAATCAGCGAAATACTAGATGAGATTGAGGACAAGATTCCAGGGGATCGGAAGACTTCCCTTATTCCATATCTTAAAGCAGTCACTGTCATTATTGTCGAAATTCGTAAAACTCCGTACAAGCCTGTAAAAGACATCATTTTAAAAGTTAAAGACATCCTAACTGCTATTGACGTCTTTAAAGATAAACTTTCTAAAGACGAACCTGACGATATCAGTCCATTGATTGACAGTCTGTTGCCAATTCTTTATAAAATACTGCGTAAACCATCTTCTCTTGTGAAGGAGGTCAGTTCTCTACTGGTAAAAATTAGCGAAATCCTTGATGAAATTAGGGATAAGCTTACAGAAGACGAGAAGACGCTTGTTATTCCTTACATTAACACAATCACTGTTATAATTGTGGAGATTCGCAGAAGTCCGTACAAGTCCATAGAGGTTATCATGTCAAAATTCCAAGAGATTCTCTTCGCTATAAAAGAGCTTAAGAATAACTTTATAAAGGAAGATCCCGAAGACTCCGAGAAACTTCTTGAAGATATTTTATCAATGATGTACGATTTTCTGAAGAAACCATATTCGCCAGTTGGTGAAATTAAAGATATATTGGAGAAAATCAGCGACATTCTGGGTGAGATTAAAGACAAAGTGCCGGAAGATTTAAAGTATTCACTCTTACCATCCATCAATAGAATTATCCTTATTATTTTTGAAATCCGCACAACTCCGTACAAGCTTGTTATTGACATCTCTGTTCAGATTTCTGAAGTATTTTCTATCATTGATGAGCTCAAAAAGAAATTAACCAAAGACGAACCGGAAGACTTTAATCAATTAATTGACAGTATACTATCAACACTATCTGATATACTAAAGAAACCGTCTTCACTAGTGAAAGAAAGCAGTTCTCTTTTGGGCAGGATTGGTGAAATCCTTGATGAGATTGGGGATGACCTTCCGGACTACCTGAAGCCAATATTAAAACCAATCATCAAGAAAATCAAAGATGTTATTGATGACATACGTAGAACTCCATATAAGCCGGTGAAAGACATTATAACAAAATTTCAATTCATCTTAAATGCCATTGATGACCTCAAGAAAAAACTTCCGAAAAAAGAATCTGAAGACCTAAACTCCTTAATTGATAGTATATTACCAATACTGTATGATATACTAAAGAAACCAACATCACCAGTAAAGGAGATCACTTTTCTTCTGGGCAGGATTGGTGAAATCATGGATGAGATTGAAGACAAACTACCGGATGAAAAGAAGCCATTACTCAAACCAGATATCAGCAAAATCAAAGATGTTTTTGATGAAATACGTAGAACTCCGAACAAGCCAGTGAAAGAAATTGTAATAAATATTCAATACATCTTAAATGCTATTGATGACTTCAAGAAAAAACTTCCCAAAAAAGGATCTGAAGACCTTAATCAATTAATTGATAGTATATTACCAATACTGTATGATATACTAAAGAACCCAACATCACCAGTAAAGGAGATCACTTCTCTTCTGGACAGGATAAGCGACATTTTAGAGGATATGGAGGACAAACGACCAGATGAGATGAATCCAATCATAAAACCAATCATCAACAAAATCAAAGATATTATTGATGAAATACGCAGAACTCCTTACAAGCTTGTAAAAGATATTATCACGAATATCCAATACATCTTCAATGCAATTGATGACTTAAAGGAAACATTTCTAAAAGACGAAACCGAAGACATTAATCCCTTAATTGATAGTATATTACCAATACTGTATGATATACTAAAGAAACCAACATCACCAGTAAAGGAGATCACTTCTCTTCTGGGCAGGATTGGTGAAATCATGGATGAGATTGATGAGATGAAGCCATTACTCAAACCAGTCATCAAGAAAATCAAAGATGTTATTGATGAAATACGTAGTACCCCGTACAAGCCGGTGAAAGAAATTATAACGCAAATCGAATACATCCTAAATGCTATTGGTGACCTTAAGAAAACAGTTCTCAAAGACGAACCTGAAAACATTAATCAATTAATTGACACCATATTACCAATACTGTATGAGATACTCAAGAAACCATCTTCACCTGTGAAAGAAATCACTTCCCTTCTTGGAAGAGTTAGCGACGTCCTTGATGAAATGAAAGACAATCTCTCGGAGGATTTGAAGGTTACTCTTGTTCCAGTGATCGAGACAACCAAGTCTGTTATCACTATGATACTCCAAAGCCCATATAAAAACATTAGTGACATCGTACCTTTAATTAAAGATATCTTATCTGCCCTTGAGAAATTAAGAAGACAATCACCTTCAAACATACCAGAAATCAGCGTGAAAGAATTTGTTAAATACGTGCTTCCTATACTAGAAGAGATCCGAAAGAAGCCCCAATCTCAGGTACAAGATGTTCTTCCAAAACTCGACCAGATAATGGATGTTCTTGAGAATCTTAAAGAATACATTTCAAAAGAAAAATTTCCAAAGATCTTCACAGCATTGAAACGCATCACTGCCTTCTTAAATATGATAATGAAGAACTCAATGAAGAGTATTAAGACTATAGTGGAGAAACTCAACGTTGTATATTCAGTTTTAGTCAAAGTCCAAAAGAAATTACCAGCAGATCTGAATGCAGACTTTTCAAAAGAACTTGATAAAATTTTACCTATTTTAACTGAAATAAAGGAACAACCAGATTCAAAAACCAGCGACGTATTGCGTCCTCTTGATCGCATCCAATTTAGATTGGACTTTCTAAAGGAAATACTACCTCAAGTTAAAAAAGACGAAGTTTCAAGAATACTCAGCGATATTCGTGGTATTCTGAATGACATAAAGAAATCACCAAACACTGTCGTAAGAGACATTGTTTCAAACCTGGATAAAATCATCATTCTAGAAACCAGAATTATTGAAATCTACAAAAGCAAACCTCAAGATAACTATTTACCAATTTTAAGCCAAATCTTACCACGTTTAGAAGAGATAAAAAACAAACCAGAATCTTCAGTTCAAGATGTTCAACCAATATTTCAGCAAATCTTATCAACTTTGAACCAAATCCAAACCAAGTTGGCTAGTCCTGAAATTACGGACTTTTCTCCAGTTTTAAACGGTGTTTTACCGATTCTTGACGAAATCAGGAAAAAACCAACGGAAAGTCCTAAAATGGTGTCATCAAAACTTGGTCAAATCTTGGAAGTCCTAGAAACATTGAAAAGCAAAAAACCAACTGGAAACACTGACGTCATTTATCCCATCTTGGATAAAATTCTCAATGAAGTAAAGCAGATCGACGAATACAGAAATGATCCCTTCATAATTGGACCACGAGTTGACAGAATATTTATCAGCTTGACAAAAATTCAAAGCAGCTTATCACCTCGGGACCTGACTTTGTTGGGACCTACTCTGAAGTCCATACGTATCATTATTGAGAAGATGACTTACATTATTACCACAAAAGACACATCTGAATTAGCCCGAAAACTGGACACTATTGCTTCCATATTGGATCAAATCACAAACAATTTGTCGGAATATTCCAGCAGAAAAATCCAACCCTTATTGACTAGCGTTCTCATCGTCGCAGGACAAATTGAGAAAATCATTGTCAGATATCCCAAAGATATCCTTTCAGCTGTAAATCGTATCACTGTCATTGTAAGAAATGCGGGGCTCCAGCCCAAATTAAGTTTTAATGTCAACAAAATACTTTCCATCATCGATGATATCAGAAAATCCAGCAAAGACCCAGAGAAATTGGACACGTTGACGAAATCTCTTAGTGTTGTCATCCAGGAGATCAGAAGAACCATTAGTCCATTGTATTCCACCAGTTCAATGTTAGATAGCATTGATGAGATATTAGAAGACATAGAAGAGGAGATTTCGGAATCAATGATAATAAAAAAATTATTGAAGGAGACTTTAAAAGCTGTTGACGATATCAAAGCTGTTCCATATCTACCAACACTTGCATTCGTCGTACTCGATAACATACGGAATCTTCTACAGACCGCCAATAACTATCCAAACTTCTCGAAACAACTTAACGACCTACTCAGTGCTGTATATGATGCAATTGATGAGCTAAAACGTATCAAGGATCTCCCCGACGAAGCAGTTTATAACGTCCGTGTTCTTGCAGACATACTCTTTAAATTGACACCACTGGACCCAAAGTCTTCATCTGATATAGGCGTGCTTTATGAAAGAGTGTTGTCCATTTTGCATCAGCTGACAAATGTACCCGGAATGGACAACGCAGACAAACTAGAGGAGGCTGCTGAACTGATACGACAGGGCAAATTTTTTTATCCTATACAAGTCCTTACAACATTAGGTCGTGTCGAACCTATTTTGAAAAGCATAAAGGAATCACCACGTACTCCTTTTGCAGCGCGACGACACTTTATTAAGCTCTACTTGGTTATTGGTCAAATTAAACGACTCGTCGAACCACCAAGCCCGCTCATTACCCTGTTAGATAGTATTTTATCTGCACTTCAAAATATCAAGGCTATTCCTTCTTTAGAAAGCAAAGTTGTTCCTTTTCTAGAGTCTATAGAAGCAGTTGTCAACTCTGTGAAGTTTTACGAGGGCAATCCAGAAGATGTAATCGATCGATTAGACGAAATATTTAAGGTCATGGAAAAAACCAAGAAGATTCAAAATTTATCAAAGGATATAGTTAGATATTTAGACAGTATTTTGTCGATTGTAAGAGAACTTCTACCACAAAAACCAGTTGAGCCAAGCATCCACGATCTCCTTGATCGCTTAACCATTACCGTAGAAGATATATTTTCTGTAACAGGTCTTCCTGCAGATGCTGTATCTATGGTAAAAAGATTGTCAGCAGCTGTTTTGGAAATAACCCGGTTCCAGAATATTTACAAGCCCTTGAAAGATATCCTCTCCATTGTTGATCAAGTCAGGAAGGTTCCCAGACTTCCAGCAGAGGTAGGTCCAATGTTAGAAAACATTGAGATAATAGTCAATGAAATTAAAACTCTATCAGAACCCGATCCTTATGTTGATAGAATCACCTTTATCATCAAGTATCTCAACAAAATACAGAAACTTCCAGACACTATCAAGTATCGCATTGATGATATAAAGGACGTTTTAGACCAGGCTGTTAAATCGACTGAACCGTGGAGGAAATCACAGCTTCTAAGAAGCATCTTGCCGATAATTGACCAGATAAGAGGCGAGGGTGTATTGGTGAAAGAGGCGTCAGTATGGTTGGATCGGATAGTGGTAGCCATCCGTGATTACTCCTACGTAGCTGGTCTTTTGGATGAGTTGGTATATTTGACGAAACAGATGCCGGGTGGATTTCCGTCTTCACTCTACCCTGTAATGGATGAGGTTACCGTTATAGCAAAAAAGTTGAATATGGAATCCGGAATTTCTTCAGAAACTATTGGCATTATTATCAGCATCATTCCTAAACTGAAGGATCTTGCCGAGAGTCCTGGTTTACCAAAGAAAACAAAATTTTATATTAATAGGATCCGAAATATATTGGAAGAAATATCATACGACATCAACAACATACGCTCAGTTTTTGGACGCCTCTTGGGTTTAATAGACCAGTACAAGAATACCTCTACGGTTCCGTTGCAAGTACAGCAAATTTTGGATCAAATAGAAACGATAATATATGGTCTTAATAGTGCACCAAAGGACCCAACGGAAGACATTAAACGATATCAAGACGTCATGAAGTTGATCAACCAATTAAATACATTATTGGATCTACCGACAGCGGTTCGAAGCCTCATTAACGAAATCTACACAGTTTTGAATAATAAGCCCACGGGTGTTTCCTGGTACCCAGATACAAGACCATACATGCAACTGATTTGCATCAAAGTAAAGGAGTATCCTGCTCTTCCCTACAATGCTATACCACTGCTGGATAGCATCCTCAGCTTATTATCAACAAGAAGTCCAAATAAATTTCCAATCGCTGACATTCTGTCGACTATAGATAAACTGTCAAAAATATCTCAAATGCAATCTGAAGTACTGTATCTATTAGACCAAGTGGTGTATCTTGTACAACGTTTTAAATATCAACCAGAGCCTCCATCAATTATTCACCCGCTAATAGATAGATTAATATTGCTAACCCTGGGCACAAAGTTGGATTTTGGACAACATCTACCACTGATAGAGAAATTGACTTTCACCTTGATCCAAATCAGAAGAAACAACGGTCTTCCAGTAAAGCTGAATCCAATGATCGAAAAGGCAATAAAAATAGCAAAACAACTATCTGTAGTGACAAAACCGTCGGAGCTTTATCAGCAGCTTGAAGAAATCCTTCAAGTGGTCAGCATGGTGAAGATGACTCCAGGATTACCAACAGACGTTCATTATCTGGTAGATGAAACGGTTCTTCTGTATCGAAAGATCAAAGATTTAGTTGTACCAGTTACAGACGTGTATCTCCTGTTGGATGACATCCTTTCCATAGTTTATGAGATCAGACGCTACACTGGTAAGGACTCAACCTTGGAGCCTTTAGAAGATCGTATACTGAAGATACTCCTAATCATAACCAGGGTACAGGGTTTACCAAGTGAAGTCTCCTATCTTTTGGATAGAATTATTCAAGTAGTTGAAATGATTAGAAAAGAAAGTGGACTCCGTCCTTCGGCTTATTATATCCTGGAGGAGATACTATACTCTTCCACTTTGATAAGGAGGATGCCGGGTGCACCAGTCCGAGTTATAACCCTATTCAATAACGTTGTCACAATCATAGGAGAATCAGTTTTGTATGCAAAAAGTCCATCCAAGTTTGTATTAGTTCTGGATCAAGTTATTGCCATTTTGAAGGAGACATTTGATCTCCTTGGTTCAAGTCCTGAAATAAAAGACGAGGTTACCAAACTCATGTCTACAATTGAAAAAGAGAAGACGAAATTACTTGTGATTATTAGTATTGAACCTCATATCAGTCGCTTCTATATGATAGTCTCCAAAGCCAGAAAATTACAGGGATTACCATCTTCAATGTACCCGCTGCTAGAAAATCTCTACTCTCTAGCTAAACAGACGAAGATTCTCTCCATATCAAATTTGCTACCTGTCTTGAATCAACTTTATGTTTCAATAACCGAAATCAAGTTTACCTTTACAACAGAAAGGGGTGCTAAACTTGCACCAGTTTATGATCTTTTGTTTCAAATCATTGAGGATATACGCTCAAAAATTCCAGTGACTGAAATACCAGAAATCAAACCCATTTTAGATCAGATTGGTTCTCTGTTTGAAACCATGAAGTTGGTTGCACCTACTGGAAGAATGGACATTACACTTGTATTGGATCAAATTTCGAAGTTGATAAAAACCCCAGACACTATGGAAAAATCCCCAACCATTCCAGAAGAACAACTTATCTTGAACGATATACTTTCAAACGTCGATGACCTGAATCGTAAAACTGAAATTCCAGGGGAATTTAAAGAGATCTTGAGAAACATGATTGCTGTTGTTAATGAAGCTAAGAAGGTCATGAGTCCACCAAAATCAAAGCCTTATTCCGATTCAAGGGTGGAAACTCCTCAAATAGCCGAGCCGGAGAGTCCCACAGTCAGTTCTACTCTAGGGCGAAATATTACAAAACCCTATCCTGATAATACAATGCAATCAACAATTGATAAAAATCCAGGAATATCCAGCATAGTTCCAACAATCAAGGCTGTTCCTGATCCATATGTCAACCCTGTGTTTGAGTATCGTGAGTTGCCAATATCTACTGGTGGTAATTACATTCTGGAAGAGGCACAAGCCTTCATAAAATCTATAGAGAACCATCGTCGCTATCCAGTCCATTCAGGTACAATATAAAACTCCCACATTTTTATTCTCTTGTATTATTTCATTCGTTCGGCAGTCGGACCGAAAACTGGAAGCTGTGGTCCAGTGATTTTCTGGATTATTCAGAGGCGCTTAATTTACATTTTGCTTTTCTATATTGATGTTATTGTACAAAATTGGTAAGGCTCATCTTCACAATCTGTTACGGAGTTCATAATAGCTTGAGTTTCTTGGGATACCTTGGACTAACTCATTCGATTCTGATAGCTAAATGAAATCAACACTAGTAATTATACATTATGGCATTTCAGATTCTGATTGTTCGAATGGTGAGTTTAAATGTAGAAATGATAAATGTTTATCTATTGATTATAAATGTAACGGAAGTGACGATTGTGGTGACGGCACTGATGAAGATCATTGCGACAAGAAATAATTCATATAGCAGGTAAAAGTTCTGTCAAAGCGCAGAAACGAGAACAAGAAATACTTGTTTCCGATTCTATCTCAATATTTTTAATATAGGTAATAGTGTAAATTGTTGAAACGTCGTAGGTCACTATACGCCATGAATTGGTTGTCTATCCATAGGGAATGCCGAAGTGACAAACCGAATCGCAATGCGGTATTTTATGTAATTATAAAAATAATGGTATTAATAACGGTTAATAACGGAACAAACTGGTCTAACTTAATGATAGTTGCCAAACAAGTTTTCACTTTTGATTTGAAGAAAAATACAAATTTCCATTGCGGTATGTATGATGTGTTGAAAGGGGACCTTAACCTGCTCGCATACATTTGAAGGTTAAAGAAAGTACTAAAATATTATGCATGATGTGTGTGATTTCTCGTTATTACTATTACAATGTTGATATTATACTTTGTTAATCAATAATCGCAAGACAGTGAAGCCAAAAGCAATTGTCAAACCTAGAATAGACGAGATTAAGGTTATCAGTAGATGTAATGTGGCATTTGTTGATTATCCGCCAATAAGGTTTAAAAATAGAACATAAAAATCAACTTCACTTTTATATATTTCGTGTTTATCTTCTAATTTCAGATCAGCATAATGCAAGTCAAGTGATGTTTAATACCCAGGCATTATTCCATTATTTAGATTTTTATTCTAATAAATATATAAGTCAATTTTGATAACATTTATTTCATTGTTTATTGTACATATACATACAGCAATTATCATATGTTTTGATGTTTATTGTGGGGTGGATCGATATTCATTGAAGTTATTGAAGTGGTCCAAACGTAACACTCTGCGACATATTCCATCTTCATGATATTATAATTTAACAATAACATAGAAAAGAACATATTTAATAATACATCTTGAAAAGAAATAAAAGGCCAGAAATGACGATAAAGCCACCCAACCCCATTCTAGTAAAAATCGGAAATATTTGCTTTGAGTTATTACTCATGTTCTTGAAAATGTTGTGGACACAATAGGGAGCTGGTTGAACCCTATTTAGAATCAGAAGAATATTTAAAATGAGGTATTGTCCCTGTTGAAAATATTGTGGACACTACAGAGATATATAAGATAAACCCTATAAATTCAGAAAAATTAAAAAAAATTTAAATGTAGGATGGTTTGTTTAGACAATTATTTTCATTTTTGTTTGCTGAATTATCATTTGTGTTTACTATTTTCTATTTTTGCTTAGGCTGACTACATTATTATTTAATTATTAAATTAAAATTCAGCAAACAAATAGGCTATAGAAAATAATAAAAAAAATGAAAATCAAGCAAATAAATTACAGTTTATTTCAAGCCAACAGATACCACCAACTTTTATTCAAATCATTTTTTCATCCGAATCATACCTATTCTGGCATCATTAAGTCACAAATATTGAGATTTCACTTAATTTGTATGCGGGAGAAGAACTTCGAGGAGGCTTGTATTGTTTTCCAAGACGGCGTGAACGTGGCTACGTAAGAAGGTTCTTGAGAAGTATCAAAAGCTCAACAGCTGCTGAAATCTCTGCTAAAAACATTTCCAATTTATTACCATTACCAAATTCTATAGTTCATCCTTGTTACAAACAATCTCTGTCAAACATTTCCCTTCATTTTATCAACTAATCAAATAAATGCACAAACTCAATTCTACAAGCATAAATATTATTTCTGGCACTAAATGCGACCAACAATCCGTTGGGGGAGACAAAACAAGAAAATTCAGTAAGGGTTCGTTTTAATCATCATAATCTGACATTTCTCTAAATAAATGGATAAAACTGTGTCAAAACACTTAAATCAACTCGACCACCACATAACAAACCTTAAAATTATTCCGATCGAACAGATACGAACAACCTGGTAATGATCAAAGAAAATTCGCATCATTCGCGAAAATTATTGGATAAATAAAATAAAAACTAGGAATGAACATCCAAGTTGACTTCCATATTATACCCTACGCTTTACAATGTTTCTCGAATAATTATCCGTCTTTACAAAGAATTGCAAGAAAATTATCCAACAGATAAATGATTTAGTGATAGCCTATACCCGAAATAAAAATCTAAATGATATCTTAATCCGTGGTAGATTTCTCCTCCTTACGTAGATTCATAAAACTTAATTAATACCTTATTGGTTATGTTATTTATGTTATAGCTCATCATCGAAAAAAAAAATTTCTCATTTTACCAAACCTTATACATATATCCTTCTTTCATTTAAAATAAAAATGTTAATATAATTACCATGGTCAATATTGTTCCTATGGGAACCAGTATTTCTCTTATAGATTTCAGCTTGTGAACTTTATTTTAAATATTTTATATTTTTCAAACTAACTCCACAAACAATTTTCTCTCACAAAAATTTATGCCTACCAACGGAGCCCCTAACACGCAGTGTAAATATTTTTTTATTATTTCGTTTAATCGAAATAATTAATTCGTTTAAACGAAATATTTATTTCGATTAAACGGAATAATTATTTCGTCTAATCAAAAAGAAATTATTTCGTTTTAACGATTTAAATTATTTCGTTTAAACGAAATCATTATTGCGTTTATTTCGTTTAAATAGTCAAATTAATTCGTTTAAACGAAATAATTTAAATCGTTTAAACGAAATAGTCAAATTAATTCGTTTAAACGAAATAATTTAAATCGTTTAAACGAAATAGCCAAATTAATTCGTATAAACGAAATAATTTAGTCAAAATGATTCGTTTAAACGAAATAATTAATTCGTTTTAACGAAATAATTAATTCGTTTAAACGAAATAATTTAAATCGTTTAAACGAAATAGTCAAATTAATTCGTTTAAACGAAATAATTATTTCGTTTAAACGAATCAATTATTTCGTTTAAACGAAATAACTTTTTAAAAAAGTATTTCCACTGCGTGTTAGGGGCTCCGTACCTACCTGCCCCTGTGCTTTCATTACATTACCTAACCATAATGTTATGACCAAGAATGAACTCTCCCTTCTTTAAAACTGCACTCTTCAATCTGTCATAATACTTCTTCCCTTTCTCTGCTGAATTTGAGTTCTTTGAAATGTGGTCCACAATTGTTGTGAACGAGATATTGAAATATTTTGACTAAGTAATTCCCAAATGAAAATAAAAACAATCGAAAACTCTTTTATATGAGTTATTGAAAACACGTGTACAATCATTCGATACTACACATTTCTGAAGGTGCAATAAATTGCTAAAGAAATAAAGGCACTTTGAAAAATGTCTAAAAGTCGATAAATGACTCTAGAAGGCGCATATTTGGAACGATTTTACATTTGATGAATATTTCAAAAGTATTGGTAGTCCAAAAATTGGCATTTAGAAAATGCACAGCAGTTGAAGGGGAAGAAGGGGCAGCTTCTAGAAATAGTGGTGGTGGGGGGGGGGTCTCCTAATACAATCCCAGTGCCATGTCAGCGGCACCATCTGCATTTGCTGGGAAGTAGCTGAAGAGCTATGTTTCCCGATCAGAAGCCGAAATTTAAAAAGATTGTTAAGATTGAATTCGAACCATTTGGTGAGTACCTTTATTGTAAAAATGAAAAACAATATAGGTCTCAACTTCTTACGTGTATCGTTCTTTTTCAGTTTTCTTAAAAAAGCTTTATCCTCACGTTCTTGTGCTGCTCTGAGAACCTGTCAATAAAATTATCTAGGTCCATGGACGCAGTGACTTCTCGCTCAATATGCAAGACTCCGAGATCGATTAATCGAGTGTTTGTCATTGCATTCCTCAAATAAGTTTTTGTCAGCTTTAACCAAGAAAAGCTGTGTTCGCAAGCCGCCGGTGATACTGGAATTGTAATTCCGATTTTGCAAAGACGAAATAATGCACTGAAAACGTCCCGATAAGGATCTAAAAATGCGGTAAACTGCAACAGCGTTATGGTTGAACTTCCTCAAAACAAACAATCAAGCAATCATGTAAACAATATTTAGGGACTGATCTTATTTGGGGGGGGGGGGGGGGGGTTGGGTGTGGCAAGCGAGGGGGCAAGGGAGGGTTCCATGGGTTTCCGTCGGAACTTTTGATGCGCTCGCAATTGAGATGGCGAGTGAGCGACTGAATTTCTTGACCGCTTGTGTGACATGACTGAACTACAAACGATTTGGTAAACTCGTCCTCGTCCTTGGATTGACTAGAATAAAAAAACCTTCCCCCACCCAACCTTCTTTGAAAAATTTTAACCATCCTTAATTTTGTGTTCCTTCAAAAAGACTTAAGCAAAACATTTGTCTATTTTTTTATTTGGACACACGTCGACTCGTCTTATATCTTATTGCTTTGTTCGAAATGCCTTGATCACAAATAACGAAACAAGTACAACGTAATTTAAAGCGAGTTACTTCCCTTCATACGAAGCTTTTATCTGAAAAAGCAAGCGTAATTACTATAATCATGGCCGACAAAACGAAGCCCGTGGTTTCTGAAGAAAAGAAAACTGAGAAAGAAGAGGAGAAGAAGAAAAATGGAGAAAGCACCAAAGAGCAGGAATTGGTACAAATATATTTTTTTATTGGCTAGCCCCTAGCCTAACGAAATTGCTATTACTTAGCCTGATCTGTTGCATTGAAATCACTCAATTCTGCTATATCATATTTTCAAATTTCATTGGTCATTGTTTATTTACAATGTTGAAGTTTTTTTTTAAATGCCAGTCTTTGTTACATATTTAATCTCTCAGAAATTTAGACAAATTAATTGATAAATATTGTGTTTTATTATTGAAATGCCAATAGGCCTATAATGAATAGAACTTGTTGAAACTAAAAAGTGTGATTCTACTTTGATGCACTTGGGAGTGACAGTCTACTGATCATTAACAAATTAAGTCCTATAGCCATAGGTCTTTATCATGACCTCTTAGAAAAGTCATTGCTGAATTATGAGATCTTCAACAAAAATATCAAAATGAAAATAGGAATTGTTGGGTCAGTATCTAGTAGGCACATTTCATTTCCTTACATTCAGTGGTAAAATATCTTTTCAAAATATTGAAGAAAAATTTGAAGGGTCTTAATGTCTGTGTTGATCTATATTGTATTCATTCTTTGTACAGCTATACATGATTTTAAATGTTGCTGCACAATGCACATCAATATTATATGTGTTTGGTATTGAGCAGGGTGGAATTTCTATAAGTTATCTTTCATGGTTTTTCTATTTTGTTTTTATAAATAAGAACAGGAAGCATTACTCAAATAAGGACCAAGTAGCTTAGCCTATATGTGCCTAAATTTGACATCATTTACCTGCATCAATTCCCTTTCATTTAGAAGAAATATCTTTTATTATTCTTTTAGTCTGAAGAAGATCAACAACTACATGATGAGTTAAACCTGTGTATTGAGAGGTTGAAAGAATCTGACCAGAAACTTTATAAGAATGCTTTGGAGAGTTTACGAACCCTAATTAGAGCTTCTACGACATCTATGACTTCTGTACCTAAACCATTGAAATATCTTCGACCACATTATGACACCCTGAAAGAAATTCATGACAAAATCAAAGACAAGGACACTAAGGTATGTAAATGATTGACTTCAATTTGATGTAAATCAAAGACTTCAATTGTTGATGTCTTGTAAAATTGATTTAACACTGTGATTATTCGATGTTACGAATTTTACAGGTAAAACCCAGTGGGTAATATTTTTGTGTGCAGTTTAAAAAGTGATTTTAACTTTATAAAGAATGGTTTCATATGTTTTAGTTCCATTGTTTTAATTTCTATATCTCATATGTTTTCATATAAGTAAATGAGGCATTACAAAATGGTAACAAAAATTATTTCAGATTATTGAACTGATTACCTGGTTCATACAAACTTTAATTTTAATTTTGATGTTTGGAATATATATCTTGTAGAAATTTTGTGCTGATATTATATCTGTACTGGGTATGACTTTGAGTGATGGAAGAGATAGTTTACACTACCGTTTATTGGGATCTAAAGAAGAAATTGGTTCCTGGGGTCATGAATATGTCCGGTAATATTGAATTTGTTTTCTTTGAGCCATTTTGAGCCTTTAAGCATGTTCAAGCTTATGGAGTATGGAATTGTTAATCTATTTCTTGTAGTTTTGAAATTCCTCTGTATGGAAGGGTTGTCTTTTGTTTCTTACAAATAATCAAAATTGGAATTTGTTAAGTTGACTTCCCTGGAAACTGAGGCTATTTTTACACTGTTTTGCCATTATCATGAAAAGTTCAAATTTCAAATTACAGAATTGATGTCATAAGGAAATAAAATGGATCTTAGTTGAATGTTTTTGTTTGTTTCAGGCATTTAACAGGACAAGTAGCAGCAGAATGGCAAGAAGCTGAAGATGATGAATCTGGAGCAGGAATGAAAGAGAAATTATTAATAATGATCAAACAGATTGTACCATATCATATGACTCATAATGCTGAAGCTGAGGCCTGTGATTTGCTGATGGAGATTGAGAAATTAGATTTGTTAAAAGATTATGTTGATGACTCTGTTTATTCTAGAGTTTGTCTTTATCTTACCAGGTAAATTAATTGGGTGAAATTAATTTTGAGTATTTGGTCTGAATGTAAAATAAGGATCAGCAACCATTCATATGAACCACATGTCTGTTCTTGATCAAAGATTTCTGGTTTGTTAAAGGCTAATACAGCTGACATAATGAGAGTTATGCCAGAAGAAACATTGTACTTTGTTCTGATACAGTAGAACCTGAACCTGACCACTCAAGGAAATAATCAAACAAGGTCAACAAGGATCCGACTTACTTCATCTAAAGTGTCATTGTCGCGTTATTGACCTTTCAATTACTCTGGAGCGTAAATCCACTGGGTTTGATGGGTACTGAAGGTGGTTGCTAATCTGTCATTAGTTACATTGAAAATTTGTAGTGGGAACTTTATTGTGGTCGCATATTGAAGGTGGTCATGTGAATAGGATATACTGTATATCATTTCAACTCATAAACTAAATTTAGTCTGAATGGTTTCTATTTTTTTGATTCTACCTGTTTATGTTTAGAATTGGACCCAGAAATGCCTTTGCCTTACTATTACTACATTAAAAATTTATCATGCATATATATTTTTATTCAGCTGTGTCCCATATGTACCAGATCCAGAAAACACTATCTTGATAAAAACAGCAGTAGAATTATATAGAAAATATAAACAATTTCCACAAGCTTTACGATTTGCTTTACAACTTAATGATAGTAAGCTTATTGAAGAGATCTTCTATTCTTGTAATGATGTGTAAGTTTTTTTTTAGTTTATTCTTCAGCTGTGGGTGACTTTTGTTGGAGCGAGAAATCATGTTTGTTTTTAGATTACAAATGTTGCTTTTGGCTTTATAATAGTATTATAATTTTCAATATCTGTGTAAAGTTTAGAGAGTCTTGGTGCTAAGTGCCTATTGATACACTCAAATTCATATTCAAATCTGTTTGTTTTAATCTAATATTTGTATTTCAGTCACATGCAGAAACAGCTAGCCTATCTTTTAGGAAGACAGCAGATATTTTTAGAATTAAATGAAGATATAGAAGAATATGATGAATTGACAGAAATAATGTCCAATGCTCATTTAAATAATAACTTTTTAGCATTGGCTAGAGAGGTAAAATGTGAAATTTATTTTATGCTTAATTATCATGAAAAATTGCAAAATTTTCAACTCAGACGCTATTTATTTGATTGATTTGAAATTTACAGGTTATAGAGAGAATGCCATAACATAAAAATGTCTCAATATGATATAATATCAAGACAATATTTGAATCCTTAACATACATTTGATATTACGGAATAATATGACACAAAGCTGAATTATCTTAAGAAGTTATTAATATGGTCAGAGGTTTTTCTCTGGTAAAATGATTGAATAATATAACTGAGATAAAAATTGATTGTAGTGATTGACCAAATTATTGGAACACTAAAGTCAATTTCAATTAAGTTTTGGAGAATATAACCTCCTGTGTTTTCCTATTGCAACTATAATAGTCATTGTATGATATTTAATACATTTTGTAGTTGGACATTATGGAACCTAAAGTACCTGAAGATATTTATAAAAGCCATCTAGAACCAAATAGTAAGTTATATTTTTATTAGAATACTGATTGAATATGTACCGTAAAACAACACCAAGAAACTAAACATTTTGAATCAGAAATAAGTGAGAATAATTAAGACATCTACTTGAACTAATCACATCCAATGCTTTTGCAACTTTGCGTGACACAAGATCCGATCTAACAAAAAATGAGTATGAATTTATGTTGAGCACTTATACATTGATATCTTCAGGATCATCATTAGGAGCAGGATCAGTAGATAGTGCTAGACAGAATCTATCAGCATCATTTGTTAATGGATTTGTTAATGCTGGTTTTGGTTCTGATAAATTATTGATGGAAGATGGTAATAACTGGTTCTTTAAAAATAGAGATTATGGTAAGTTATTGTATTTCTTTCAAGTTCAATTTGAAACAAGTTTCTATTCCTTGTGTTTTGTCTGGAACTAGAAGTTGTGTCTCGTTTTTTTTTGGTCAGTAATCAGAATTCAATTAATTGGTAAGAAATTCAATGTTTCTTATTTTTTTATAGGTATGTTAAGTGCCGCTGCATCACTTGGTCTCATACTATTATGGGATGTCGATGGTGGTTTAACTCAGATTGATAAGTATCTGTATTCTTCTGAAGACAATATAAAGGTAAGTTTTGTTGCAATTTTACAATTTAATCTTATGGCAACAATTAATATGAATGATGAAAACTATCATGACAGTTCAAGAATTTCTTTGAAGTGGCCAGTCATAAGGTTGTATGATCATTGTGTTAAATTACATTTACATATTATATTTTATTGAGCAATTCATGAATATTTGTAGGCTGGGGCATTATTAGCATGTGGTATAGTGAATTCTGGTGTACGTAATGAGTGTGATCCTGCTCTAGCTCTATTAACAGATTATGTTATGCATAACAATAACGTTATGAGACTTGGTTCTATTGTTGGGTAAGTTGATATGTTTTCTTCATCTTTCTTGTGAAGATCAGCTTTACTAAATGCCTGAGATTTCATGGAGAGCTCAGTGAGTTACACACTTGCTCCCTAACCTGAACATCCCGGGTTCAATCCTGGCAATGGCCAAGATGGACTAACAGATTTTTCATCCAGGTTTTCATTTTCAGTGATGCAGGTCTGAGGGACTGACATAGAAAAAGCGTCTAGTAATTCCAATCAGATAATTTACCCAGGACCTGTCTTGACACAGTCTGTCCACAAGTTCTCAAGATGGAAATAGCAAAACCGAGTAGACTTATGCTTCTGTCCTGGCAAATTTCCCTCATTGCACACTGAATGGCATTGCCCATCTTTATAACCCCTATGGTGCAGAAGAGTAGGAAATAAAGCTCCATACATTTCATGAATAAAATTTTGTGAAACCATTCTGGAAACTTGACAATACAGCAACATCAGAAATGTTCTACAGATAGTTCTAACTGAATTTCTCTATTTAGTATAATAAAACCCAGTCAATACAATTGAATCCTTTAAATTTCAGTCTTGGTTTGGCTTATGCTGGTTCTAATAGGGATGATGTGATCAGTTTAATATTACCAGTTTTAGGAGATTCCAAATCTACCATGGAGGTAATGGCTTACTTCTGTTTATTATGCTTCTTGATAATCAAAATTCTGAAAGGCATGTGCAAAAGAGTAGAACATAAAACTCCATTCATTTCATTTCTGAAAGGCATGACTCAGAGGGTTCTTCAACTACCATTTTCACTACCTATATGGCATTTTCACTAGCTATATGGCATTTTCACTACCTATATGGCATTGTAAGATTGAAGCAGGTCTGACACATTAAGCTTTGATTTATAATAAAAAAAAGAATGTCGTTACAACGAGACTGAAGTAGTCAGTTTTAAGATTACAATTGAGACTGGATTGCTCATCAGTGGGACAGCTTTTGCAGAATCACAATCAAGGCTTTGTAAGCTAGCAAGCTTGAAATCAAGAATGTTATTTGGTACTGACTGTGTCACATGATTTGATTTTGTAGGTAGTTGGTATGGCTGCTCTAGCTTGTGGAATGATTTCTGTAGGTAGCTGTAATGGAGAAGTCACATCTACTATACTACAGACAATGATGGAGAAATCAGAAGCTGATCTAAAGAATACCTATTCTAGATATTTAGCTCTGGGTCTTGCTTTACCATATTTAGGTTAGATCAAATGATTAGTAATTTGAGAAAGATCCCTCCTAGTGAAACATTTTATAGGGGTAATCAACTAACTTTTACTCTTATGGCAAGGTCACAAACTGTGCTTGAGAATAAGTAGTTACTTTCCTGGTAAGTTTCCTTAAGGCACACAGCTTGTTTTTGTTTGTCCACTAACTGTTTTATATTTTATCTATAAAAGCCAACAAATAAATAGTTTTATTTCAATTGTCCTTTCAGGAAAACAAGATGCTGTTGATGCTACTCTTGTAGCTCTAGAGGTTGTTGGTGAACCATTAAAATCCATGGCCACTGTTTTGGTTGATGTATGTGCATATGCTGGTAAGCAGAACATTAGTTTGTTGAACTGTGTTTGGTGCAGTTATGAGCTTCTGCTCTGCTCACTTTTTTCAAGAAATTTAAATATATTGTGTTTCATTTGTCTAAGAATTGGTCTTTGCATTCCTAGAAGTATTTCAGTAGTTTTACCTCTGTGATAAATACTCCTAGAAAAATCTCATAATGTTGACTGTTTTTATCAAATTGTTTCTTTTAACAGTAATTAGTTAATCATGCTCATTATGTTATGATTTTAGGTACTGGCAATGTATTAAAAGTTCAACATTTATTACATCTCTGTTCAGAACATGATGATGCTAAAGATCAGGTTAGAATTTTTATTACATGTGTAATGTTATCATACCAGTTAAAGATTCACACCTTTATGTAATCATTGTTTCTGTTATACATATTAAATTGAGTCGGAACTGTTCTCCTCTACTCAGTAATGTGGTGAGTGTACAGTGGTCCTCACTTATAACAAACATGCTTATACCGAAAAACGGGTAATAACGAACACATTTAAAAGTCCTGTTTTTCACTGCACTAATTTATTGAAAAATAAATGGATAAAACGAAATGCTAGTAGCGAATTTTCGGTAATAACAAATAGAAATTGACACCTTGTGTACAAAAATTAATGGTTATTACAAATGGATTAGTCATAATTAACCGATAATCTCAATCGCCCCTAATCACAGCAATATATTGTCACAGAATTCCACACCTCCTGACTCCCGACTATCAATTATTATTTATCAATTAAACTTAATTAACATTTCGTGTAATCCTTTTGTCCTCCTCTGTTCACCCACAGTCCCAAGATATTAATTTTGTTTACCGGTCAAAACAATAAACATACGGCGAAATCATAAATAACTATAACCGTCTTCAAGTGTCATTCGATTCTCAACATCAACATGGATACGTACAAAGCCCATAAAATTCCGAATCTGATGATGAAAATAACGACATGCATGTAGGTGAATTGAATTTGGTATGAGGTGAATAAATTTACCGATGCACCAGATACCGTAAGACTGGACGATTTTTTTAAAGTCCATGAAGATACAGAGGACAGACGGTGAAATTGTAGAGAGTGTTATGTCAGTGAAAAATGACACCACCCCAGAATCTGATGAAGAAGAAATCATTTGTGGACGCTTTTCGAGCTTTAAACACACTACGAAAATGCATGATTATAATTTATGTGAATTTGCAATAAATTATGTGCTAAAGGTTTAGACCTGTTTAAAACTGCGACCATTTCTTTTCTTTGGGATGGTATTGGTAATTTTGACTTTATCCAAGATGGCGGACATAGAAAATGATATAACGAATTTCGGCTATAACAAACTAATTCGTTCGGTCCCGTATGATTTGTTATAGCCAGGTTTCACTGTAGTTCATTACATTATTAGTCAATATTTATCAAATTCATATTTTTGATCATGGCACAAGATAAAGGCTTTATTTGAAATTTGTCTTTTTTTTTTAGGAAACTGAAAAGAAAGATGATAAGAAACAGAAAAAAGATGATAAAAAAGAAAAAGAGCCAGCTGGTCCTGATCTCACAATACAACAAGGTATAGAAATTCTCCTTATTTTATTTCTCAACATGTATCAAAACATTAGGATGGTTTGAAACATTGATTCGACTATAGATGTGATTTGGAATTTCAGTAGAAATGTAACAATACTTTTTTAATTTTTCCCACTTCAATATATTTGATATCTTGACAACAAATGGATTTATCTCAAAAATGGAAAATCATTGATATGACTTGATTGTTTCAAACTAGGTGCGAGTGTATTGGGTATAGCCTTGATTGCTATGGGAGAAGATATTGGTAGTGAAATGGCATTTAGAGCTTTTGGACATCTTGTAAGTAATCAATTTCCATATTGTACCCCACAAGGCAATATTCAATGAAGCAAATAAATGATTAGTATAGGAACAAAAGGGGTCCTCCAGATTTACTGTCTCATCTGATCTAACATCAAATGTATGGTACATTTCATCTAAAATAAAAAAGTATAGTTTTATTTATAAATCGATAGATAAGTTTTGGTTTTAATTTATAAGACAATGAATATGTTTTCAAAAACTTTGAACTTCCTGCGCATTGTTTGTGATCTGTGAGCATTAAAAGGAGTGTGTAATTTGTTCTTTGTTTCTCCTATATATTGTTTGGGACATTTTTTACATGAAATTAAGTACATTACATTCAAGTTTTCACATGTAAGGTTCTCTTGGATTGGGTATTTTTTATTTTTATATACATATTCTGTGTTATTTACATATTCTGTGTTATTTGTAGTTACGATATGGCGAAGTTGGAATGAGAAGAGCTGTACCTCTTGCCCTGGCTTTAATCTCTGTTTCTAATCCTAAACTACAAATATTAGATACATTGAGTAAATTCTCCCATGATTCTGATGCTGAAGTATCACATAATGCTATATTAGCTATGGGAATCGTTGGTGCTGGTAAGTACTTATTTCAATAGATATTACAAATATATGTGTTTGGTATTGTCAGGGTGGTTTACTATTTATTCCTGATAAGAAACAAGACAATCATAAACTGTCTATTCAGCCTATAGACTGGGGGTATACTTTCTCTGATGACTTCCTAAGATATTTTTGAGCAAAATGATAAAAGTAAAAAGTATAAAAAACAGCCTTAGTATTCTCCTTCCATTTCAGGAACAAACAATGCAAGATTAGCAGCTCTGTTAAGACAGTTAGCACTGTATCATGCTAAAGATGCAAACAATCTGTTTATGGTACGACTAGCTCAGGGTTTATGTCATCTTGGTAAAGGCACGCTGACACTTTCACCCTACCATAGTGATAGGAGCTTGTTGAGCCCAGTAGCTGTAGCTGGTTTAATGGCTGTGTTAGTTTCCTGTTTAGATGTCAAGAATAGTAAGTGAATTGTGTTATTGATCATGATACATATCACAAATTGTTGTTGATTTATTTGTTTAAATAGAATCTAATCTAAGTATAGAAAAATAATAAAATGAAATCTTTTACATTCTAGTCATCCTTGGTAAATCTCATTATGTCCTCTATCACCTGGTATCTGCCATGCAGCCACGTATGTTAGTAACATTTGATGAAGAGCTACGTCCCATGCCTGTATCAGTACGTGTTGGTCAAGCAGTAGATGTTGTAGGACAGGCGGGTAAACCTAAAACTATTACTGGATTCCAGACACATACTACACCAGTATTACTGGCACATGGTGAACGTGCTGAGTTAGCTACAGAAGAATGTATCCTTTTCAATTTATTATCAGTTACTATCTCGATGTGTGGGATTGAAAGTTAAGAATTTCTGAACAGGATCACATTATCAGAGGCTACGACAGGTTACAGGCCAAAATATGCCCAGTAAAGCTTTACTTTCAGTTTGATCTTTCTGCTGGAAATGTTGTACATGTTCTAACGTTTCTTATTGCAATGCTGGAACCAAAACACATACATATAACTCAATAACTATCAAACTAAAGCTAATAAACCCATACACAATAAATTTTTACCTTAACCTAGTAACTATAGATATCTGTTTAACTCCAATAATGGAAGGTTTTGTTATATTGAAGAAGAATCCAGACTATATAGAAGTTACAAGTTAAATTACCAAGTCTGAAGTTTATCATCAAGTTTTCTAGCTGTCATCATCTCAACCTATTACTATATTATTATTATAAATCAGAGTTGTCATTTGTATAAATTATGATGATTAAATCATCTCAATGTTTAATGTATGGTTTTATACTTGTTTAGATCGGTGCATTCTCAATTTGTATATTGTCAGCCATTTTTCTATCTGTAACTAATACCTCCAGTGTGTTTCGTATATTTCTTGTGGATTCAAAATTCTGAATTAAACTGGTGGGTTTTCATGACGGTGAATGCAAATTACAATAGACTGACTTTAAATTTTGTTTTTGTATATTCTCTGCAAATTATAGTATCTGACCTAGAAAATTGAATTGACCGTGTATTGGTACCTAATTTCAATCTGGTCGATGATGTATATAAAGCATATACCATGAACTTTTAATTACATCTATCAACTATGTTATGGATTTCAGAGAAGTCTGCGAAAGGAATCAACGATAAGATAACCTTCCCTCCCCGACTAGTAAATAAATTGTTACCCACTTTTTATGGAATGCCATGTATCATCTAGTATTGATAAAACCCACACAATACGCGTATCATGGCATGTTGTATAGCTATACATCGATTCAATATAAACTAGTGTCCAAAAGAAACGATACCACTTGATTACAAAAACAGTAAAGAAAAACTAAAAAATGCAGAACTTTAGGATTGGTGTAATACTTTTGAAAAATCTTTTATCAACATCTGTGGAGAAATTCATTTCAATAAAATGTGTACAATCAATATGACAAGCCTTTGAAGATGGGTAGGGTCTGTCAGCTGTTTTGTACAGTTTATATGCACGTACAACTAGAGAGGAACTGTCACTTTCACAAAATTTTTTTTCCTGGAAGTGATTGATGCTTCCCAGTATTTTTGATCAATTATGAGTTGTTTGGGATGTGCAATACATATTAGCAGGTTTTCATATTAAAAAATTCACTTTGTGAAAAAAAAAATTGAAAAAACATTGGTATCGTTTCTTTTGGACACTAGTTTATATCGCACTACCACTAGTACTAACAGAGAAGATATTCAAATTCAAGCTTCAAACTAGTTTATTATCAAAAACATGAGCCATAATTAAATTGAATACTCTGATATTGAACAATAAATACCATATTAATAAGAGATAAAAAGAAAAAACAACAGACACCGGTATACAGCTTACAGTTCAGAGGAAGGTATTGGTTATCATTCGGGGAGGATGCAACAAAAGCAATCATTTTTCATTTTGAAGGAGAACAATCATCCCTGGATGATACCAATTACTTTGTGCAATATCCAATACTTGGCAATAAAACTAGTAAAATTAGTTAACATATTAGGAACTTGTTCGAACTTGTTACATCAGGAGTCTTGAATGATCAAAAGATTGCATGCCACCATAGAAAAAATCAGTTGGATTTCTATAATATCATACTTTTCAATTTCTGTTAAGTTACCAATAAAGAAACTTGGTTCAAATTAATATTAATTCCTACATGTATCAGAGCAAAACCAAACACTTCTCTGTGATTATGCTTTAATCAAGAACCAGTGTCTTTTTGACTTGATCCAATTCTCAACTACATGTATGCCCTACTCAAGTTAAGGCATTAAAAAAATGGTCATGAAATAATGTGCAATATATGCTGGACTATGAGGTACGATTCCTTAAAATTTTAGACAAGAGAATGTTGGCTTGCAACAATTAACATCAAACATTTTACTGCACTTTTTTCATGACAGAATGTAGAGTAAGAAAACATCAGGTTGATTCTGTGTAAACAACATTGATTTTTTGATAGTCTGGTCAAGAACTCAGAAATGACTACAGTCTGTTGACCAACTAGAGGATTATTTTTCAAATGTTTTCACAGGATCAGATTAAACAAACACTTAAAATAATAGCAATATGCAAAATTAATACTTTAAATATTAACATGAAATTACACATCTAAATTATGCAAAATATTTCATTTAAATATATGGTTATTTCTCTAATTGATTAATATCTTAAAAAACAGTTTAGGATTGGAAGGTTACGTATGTCAAGTCATTCAATTTAAATTTTAAAAGAGACACAAATATTCATAAAACCCTTCAAGGTATGAAGAAGAGCAGTAGGTAAAATAAATAATGGTTATTTTAAAATTAAACTACACAACCAAAAGCTCACCACAGCATTACTAAACTTCAAATAAAGTGGCTTGAATAGTATGTGGTATAATTTTATTGTTGATATCTTCCACAGATCTTTCCTATAACAATAATTATGGCACAATTTTTTTTATAGCAAATAAGCTTTCAAACTGTCTTGTCAAGATATGAAATACATGGATCTGATGAAATTGATTTGGTATTAACCTTGATAACAACCAACCATTTAAAAAAAATATAACATTAACATATCAAAATAACAAGGGCTCAAAGTTTTTTGAATTAAAAAAAAATTCTTTATGAACATGATTTCTTGAAAATATCCATAACCACAACAAAAGAAACTTAACAATTAAATACCTGTGACAAATGCAACTTAAACGTATTATAGGCAAAAGTACATATTTTGAGCTATTTAAGTATTGAAATGAACACACAAAGAATGAGGTACAGTGCTACCAAATAATAACACTGTCATTTAGTGTTAACTTGTGAAGATGTGTCACAACTTTCTTCAAGAAATCTTACATACAGTATAGCTTCTTTAAGAATACAAGGAAAAGGATTGAGAAAGCCAGCCCTCAACGCATTTCTTAATGAAATATTTTTGGTAGAAATGTCTTGTTACAAAAATATTATATTTATTAAAGTTATTTTTACATACACATGTGGTGGGTTTCCATACCATATTAGAAAGATGTATTGAATATTGTGATTTTGTTTTAAAAAAAAAAATGGAACTCGAACTCTTCTTGGATAAATAATTTTTATTTTTTTAAGGTGTATGTAAAATCTTTTCAGATTTGTTGCTTTTCGGCACAAATTAAATTCATTATGAATACACTACCATTAGAAATTAGTATTTAGAAGTACATGTATTAGTATTTACGTTTCAGACTTGTATGGGATGACAGTTTTATAAATAGCCAAAATGTTCATATAAAAATCAACCATAGTTCTGTCAAGTGAGAATACTTATTAAAGATGTTTAGCTTTTCGCAATGAACTCCATAAAATCGGCTTTGTTTTGATGAGTAGTGCGTGTTGGACGACCTAAATTAGATCTTGATCCAGTTGATGTTCTGACTTCTAAAAATATTGGTCCCTCAGAATTCTTTATTTCTTCCAAAGATATCAATAATTCTTCAAGTGTTGTGGCTACCAGAGCCTGAAATAGTCAGAATGATAATAGCAGGGCATTACAATCAGAATGATACAGTATATAATCTTAGCATGAACCAGTATCAATGTCACTTTTCACAGAAAATTAATCAGTTTTAATGAAAAGTCCTAAAAAAAATTTAGATAAGGCAAAATGTGTTTCAATTCTAAAAATAAAGGCTTTTAGTAATAGATTTACAAAATCAGAAGATCATTACAACAATGGCTCTGATATATGGCAAAATCTCTTCACTACCAAATATTTACATTTCTACTATCACTCCCTTAAATGATAGTCTCATTTGCATTTTTGTTGTGTAAATTCAATAGATCAAGCCACAAACATACATAACGCCTACGTCATTTATACAGTTTGTCATGGATCTATTGCCTTCACATGCCAATAATGCTAATGAGACCAACGTTTAATTCTTAACTGATTCTTTATTTTAAAAAAATCTTACCTTTTTGTATCCAGAAGCTAAGGCAATTTTAGGGAATGAAAAACCATCAAAATTTCTGGCTTCGGTAGGCTGGCCTCCAACTGAGTCATGAGCTCCATTGTTAAATAATATATGTTTAAAGTTTGAACATGAACTTTGACCAACACTTGCCATGGCACCTAAGTGCATTAATGCAGCCCCATCACCATCTAAACAGACAACCTGTCAAAATAATATAGTCAATATTTAGTTTTAATATGTTTGGTGGGAAGATATATGTCAAATATATGTGATGAAAGGAGCCTGACAGTCAATTGCTGGGAACTTTCATTCTAGAAACAAGGCTGTATTCGAGACTAGCAAAAAAGAACATCCAGTGGCAGACAAGGTCCAGTGTTTTCTTTCTTTGTTAAGTATTGGATGAAAGTGTAATTTAAGATTGTAATAACCTACCGATCGATTTGGTTTTTGTAGTGAAATTCCTAGAGCAATAGATGATGCATGTCCCATAGATCCAACAGTTAAAAACTCTTTTTCATGTCCTCCATCATTCTTAGCTCTAAAAATATTTGAGGGAATATGCTGTGTATATCTGGTATATTTGAAACAACAGTGAATGGTATCAAAAACAGTTTGGGTATACAATAGGTATGAATATTAGAAATTTTCATCTAGAAACTGTCAGTTGATCCTAATGTCCCTATAATTGAACAGGTTTCTGAAACCATAGTTTACTGTACTTATATATAATTTGTAAATTATGTAAAATATTGTTTGAATCAACCAGACAAGTCTATTTGGATTTAGAATCATTTTAATAGGACAAGATGAAGTTTACTCAGGTTTACTCATTGTATATATACAACTGATAAAATACAACATAGAAACACAACTATGTCAATAAAATTTCATGATTAATCTACCAATTACAGATGATATCTTATCAAATATATGAGTACACATCTGGGTATGACTTAACACATAAACATAGTCTTAAAACAGCCCTCTCTCAGTATTGTGGGTATGATTTAACACATAAACATAGTCTTAAAACAGCCCTCTCTTAGTATTGTGGGTATGATTCAACACATAAACATAGTCTTAAAACAGCCCTCTCTCAGTATTGTGGGTATGATTCAACACATAAACATAGTCTTAAAACAGCCCTCTCTTCAGTATTGTGGGTATGATTCAACACATAAACATAGTCTTAAAACAGCCCTCTCTTAGTATTGCGGGTATGATTCAACACATAAACATAGTCTTAAAACAGCCCTCTTTCAGTATTGTGGGTATAATTCAACACATAAACATAGTCTTAAAACAGCCCTCTTTCAGTATTGTGGGTATAATTCAACACATAAACATAGTCTTAAAACAGCCCTCTCTCAGTATTGTGGGTATGATTCAACACATAAACATAGTCTTAAAACAGCCCTCTCTCAGTATTGTGGGTATGATTCAACACATAAACATAGTCTTAAAACAGCCCTCTCTCAGTATTGTGGGTATGATTCAACACATAAACATAGTCTTAAAACAGCCCTCTCTCAGTATTGTGGGTATGATTCAACACATAAACATAGTCTTAAAACAGCCCTCTCTCAGTATTGTGGGTATGATTCAACACATAAACATAGTCTTAAAACAGCCCTCTCTCAGTATTGTGGGTATGATTCAACACATAAACATAGTCTTAAAACAGCCCTCTCTTAGCATTGTGGGTATGATTCAACACATAAACATAGTCTTAAAACAGCCCTCTCTCAGTATTGTGGGTATGATTCAACACATAAACATAGTCTTAAAACAGCCCTCTCTTAGTATTGTGGGTATGATTCAACACATAAACATAGTCTTAAAACAGCCCTCTCTCAGTATTGTGGGTATGATTCAACACATAAACATAGTCTTAAAACAGCCCTCTCTTAGTATTGTGGGTATGATTCAACACATAAACATAGTCTTAAAACAGCCCTCTCTCAGTATTGTGGGTATGATTCAACACATAAACATAGTCTTAAAACAGCCCTCTCTCAGTATTGTGGGTATGATTCAACACATAAACATAGTCTTAAAACAGCCCTCTCTCAGTATTGTGGGTATGATTCAACACATAAACATAGTCTTAAAACAGCCCTCTCTCAGTATTGTGGGTATGATTCAACACATAAACATAGTCTTAAAACAGCCCTCTCTCAGTATTGTGGGTATGATTCAACACATAAACATACATGTAAATATATACAGTAGTCTTAAAACAGCCCTCTCTCAGTATTGTGGGTATGATTCAACACATAAACATAGTCTTAAAACAGCCCTCTCTCAGTATTGTGGGTATGATTCAACACATAAACATAGTCTTAAAACAGCCCACTCTCAGTATTGTGGGTATGATTCAACACATAAACATAGTCTTAAAACAGCCCTCTCTCAGTATTGTGGGTATGATTCCTAACACATAAACATAGTCTTAAAACAGCCCTCTCTCAGTATTGTGGGTATGATTCAACACATAAACATAGTCTTCAAAACAGCCCTCTCTCAGTATTGTGGGTATGATTCAACACATAAACATAGTCTTAAAACAGCCCTCTCTAGTATTGTGGGTATGATTCAACACATAAACATAGTCTTAAAACAGCCCTCTCTTAGCATTGTGGGTATGATTCAACACATAAACATAGTCTTAAAACAGCCCTCTCTTAGTATTGTGGGTATGATTCAACACATAAACATAGTCTTAAAACAGCCCTCTCTCAGTATTGTGGGTATGATTCAACACATAAACATAGTCTTAAAACAGCCCTCTCTTAGTATTGTGTGAATGTAAAAATATCATTTAATAGCGTAACCAATTTCTGTTAAATTTCATGTTAAATATGTTCAGGTTTAAGTGAGTGGTATTGGTATAAAAGGTGTGATAGACGTAACAGAGGAAAATTTTAAACAGAAACACAAAATTATTTGTTTACATTCTGAGCCTCATTTTGGATTCAATAATTTTGACGCCTGATAAAGGTCTATGCAATACATGTAAACACATTCAAGGACTTGGACACTTAAAGTAGTAGGTCATAACTATACCAAATGAACAAGAAATAACCCCCCAAAAAATATGGATTGTGCTAGTACATCAGGATGTTTAAGCACTCCATGGTTCTAAAAATATATTTTAGTTTGAAATAGTAAAACCTATACTAACCTATATTCAAATAATTCTCTTGACAACATACCAGTTGTACTAACAATAATATCATTTTCACCAAGTAAATCTACAACTCTTTGTAAAGCAAACTCTCTTGTCATAGGTAACCTACAAAATACTTTACATTAGTCTAATAACTTCCTTTTCTTTCTTAACAGTATTAAACAACACAATGGCCAAATACTCAGGTATAGGTTTTACAAGTTTCCTTAAACTGCATATTTACATTCACAAGTAAACCATGCCTATTCTATTTTAGTCAAGGGTCATAACGGATTCACCTTGTACCCTTTCTTATTTTACAAAAAAACATTTATGCAATCTTATGTCCTCTGTTCACATATTGATGCTAGATAAAAATATCCAACATGCAAAAGAGAAATAATGAGCTAATAATACTAACTTAATTCTGTCTTGTTTCAGTTTGTAGGGTGAGAATGTTTTACTTCTAACTAACAAACAAAATGGAGATTTCTTCTCAGTTAAATGTCTCTTGGATTTTTCTAAAACCTATAATAAACATTTCAAATATGTTGTTCCAATATAATTGCTAACAGGAAATTAGGACATTAATTGAAATAGAAATTACTGAGTTTACTTCCTTTTAGCAATTAACTTTAAAGTCCTATTCAGAAAGTCAACTCCGATTTCTCAATTTACTCTCCTGATGAAGACTTACTACTCAAAACATGTGGCACGGAAATATCTAAAGGCAATGATGTCTTCTTGTCTGTACCAGATTGGTTTTATAAAGCCGATGTCTAACTAGGACAACACAATGAGCTTGCTTACTGTTTTTCAATATCTACTTCTTGATGGCTTTAAACAGTCCCTACAAAACCTACAGACGTTTGTGAGCCTATTTAACCTTGAGTAACAAATTTTTGCCTGGAATTATCTCTTCCTGTCAGCTGTAAGTATGAGGAAATGACTTTATTTAAGACTAGCAGACTTTTAAATATATGAATTCAGGATCAATTAATATCAACACACTTACTTCATTGAGTTGACTTTCATCAGCTGGTAATTCTTCATATGGTATTCTCATAGATTCTGCAATAAAAGAATCAAGATATAGTACAGATTTCACATTTTCAATATAACCACTAGAAACTTATTTCTTTAGATACAAAATCCTAGCATATTGACTTTAAGACGTCTCACAATTACACATAGAGAACAAAACCAATTATATAGCAACATCAACAAATTGTTTTCAAAGGCCATTTATCATCCTAGAACTCAAACATATTTACTACTAAATACATACAGTGTAACCTCTCTAAACAGGCAGGCTATCACACCAGTATTAAATGCGAGTTTACCCATAGCAGTGCTGATACATAAAAGCGTAATTAATTTGATTAGAGATTAATCGGCACGTCTCTTTCATACCTTCAAAGGATTTACTTCAATTAATTTGAGTTCAGATGTCGGTTTAGAGAGACCAATTTACTATATATAAACTTTGGGACTTGATTTCAAAGCCAGATTGGAATGGTTTAGATGGGATGCATGGTTTATCTCCTATGTTTTATACAGTGATTTGGTCAGGACTTTTCAAATATACCGGTTAACAGGGGATGCCGGTTTATAGGGGATGGGGTTTGGAGGGGTCCTACCTAACATATTCTGTGTTATTAACCCCTGTGTTATATGTTGGGGTTCATCTTTAACCCCTGGTTCTCCTCTCCATCCCACTAACAATAACATAGGTATACTGTAGACTTTAGGTGCTGCTAGTGACATCAATGGATTCACCATGTTACCTAATCCAGAGTTCTGAAAATAACCATTAAAGTTTGGTTTAGCCACAATTCTACCTCCAAATCTATAATTTTCAAACTTGGCCAATAAGACTATACAGTGTCATAACCATATAACAGAATTCCTTAATAATTTCATGAAAATAAGTAATTATTAATCAAACTAAAAGTATTTGTTAAAAAAAGCTTTATTGTTCCTAAAGTTCTATAGATTTTTGTGGATCTACATGGATTATGTTCAGTCTGAGATACATGTAGTTCAAATATATATTTATAAAGCCGAAAAAGATTCTCTTTTTAAGATATTCTGAACCAATATGTGAGTATGATTCAAAAACATTGAAAGATATTTTTTTGTTCAATTATACTCTTGAAATTAACCAAGACTCAACATTTAGAGATGATTTATTCAATAGCAGCATTATAGATTTGACTAGATTGACAGACCTACTCAAATGTCTGTTTTTGACAAAGATATGTAGGAAATTCATTATAGGTTAGACAAAGACTGTCAGTCTAATCCAAAACTTAGTAGACAGTGTTGTCACTGTCAAGATATCAAAACAAACCACAATAGGTGCAATTTCCATCCACTTCTTGGGCCAATTAAAATATAGATTAAAAGTAAGAATGGGAAAAATAAATGATTTGCAGGAAACCCAAGCATTATTTTCCAAATAGAAAACATAGAAGTTGATATTGATGTCTTATCTGAATACAGGCATAAACCCATTCTGTCTTTACTTTCAAAATAAATATGTTAAAACAAAATCAATTTTTATTTCTATAAGAACTTCTAATCTAAAGGTTTTAGAATTTTGATGTTTACAATAAACAAGTCAAAATCACAAGTCACAAAAGAAAATAATATTTTTCAACCCTGGCTGACTGTGAATGACGCAAATAAAATCAATCTCAACTGTTGCCTCTACAAAATCTGAGAACAATGTCCATATTGTTGTAAATTCACCTATTGATCTATTCCTATACATTTCAGTTAAAAATAATAAAGTACATATAGAAGGTAAAATTTTTTAAAGTTCCACCAAGCAGTGGAAAAAATATATTTAAAGGGGCCCAGGCTTTATTTGTTTCGGACAACCATCCAACAGCCTCAAACACATGAAATCTTTTGGTTAGCTAATCAGAAATAGTCTACAGAGCTTACCTTTGAAATTTGAGCCTTCAAATCCATGTGTATCCATAATTATCCGTGTTTGAAAAATCATAATGTCTTAAGAAATTACGAACGTCCCGCCATATTGGAAAACGGTTTATCTTGATAAACAAAGAGTTATCCTTCCCGTCGTGCAATAGCGGTCATCTATATAAACAGGCTACAACACATTTTTCAATTGTAGACTTTGTCAACAGGACACAAAATTTTCAGACTGACTGGAGACCAGCCGCATACAGCACGGAAAAAAAATGAAAAGTGAAATTTTTTGTTTGAGGTATATTTCAAGTATTTTGCGATTTTCTTAGAGCTGGAGTATTTCTGAGGGCTGTTTAAATGTAACAAAGGCCCAAAACGACCCCTAAAAATCAAGCCTGGGTCCCTTTAAAGCTCCCAGATAATCTATTGCAAAACCTCAAAACAACACATCCTTCAGATACATATAGGTCTCTCTAAGAAATTTTAAGTTTTTATATGATTAAACAGGCTTCATACTGAAAATGTCTTTACCTGTAAATAAACCATAGCTGATTTGCCAGTCGCTAAGTGATATCCGGCTGCTAGACCTACTGCATTACCTTCATTGGCTGTGATAACATGATTCTCTTTAGCAGCATTAGCAGTAACATAAGCACAGAAATCTAATAAAATTTAAAGAAATATATATAGAAGCATGAAAATTTAAAAATAACAATTATTAATAACTTCGATTGGTGTGTGAATTTCGATGACCTTGAATAAGTCATCTTCACTTCCTTTAATGTCATGATTTTAAATGAAAATAAGACCAAATGTATGTTAATTACAACTTCTCAAAAAAGAAAATATTCATCAGATTTATCAATTGAACTTAATAATCAATTTATTGAACAAGTTGAAAACTTTAAATTACTAGGTGTTACTGTGAATCAAAATCTCTCATGGACTCCGCACGTAAAGTTCGTTGCTAAAATTTTAAATACTAAGTTATTTCAACTGCGACAGTTAAGAAAGATCATGCCTGAAAAATATAGATCTATTTTTTATAAATGTCACTTTCAACCATATTTGGATTATTGTTCAACTATTTGGGATTCGCACGACATTGCATCGGCCGATATTTTACACAGGCAACAAAAAATTGCTTTTAGATTAATTCTTGGTTCTAAGTATAATACTGATTTGTCACTGAATCTTAAAAGGCTTAATATTTTTGACATTAAAACCAGGCATAATTTTAATTCGTATAAATTTATGTATAAAATTCTGAACAACTTGTCTCCTTCCTACCTTTCAAGCCTCTTTAGCTATAAACAGACGCCTTATTCTAGCATAAATTCAAAACTTGTGGTGCAAAAACCACGAATCAATTTGATTAAACAAAGTATTAAATACAAAGGATCAATTTTATGGAATGGTCTAGACGAAAATATTAAATCAGCATCAGATTTTAAGACTTTTCGAAGGATGATTCTTGGTAATCTTTCATTAACATAAGCATACTTCCTGTTACACGGGTATTCTTTTCACCAACTATAGGCTTACTTGCTGATGGCTATCTTAACAATTGTGTTTCTCCATGATTTAATGATTTAAGTAATTTATTAATTTTATTTTTCCCTTTCCCACAGGTAAATCACCACCAACAATTCTATTTTGGCCTAACTTGAACCATTTTGAAAATCTAAATTACTACTGTCGGGGGATGAGTAAACATCCTTAAAGCTGGTCTTGAGCATGGACAAATCCTACCTCCCCCTCCATAGAAAATAAGAACATAAAATGGAGTAGGTTGGGTAGCCCGCTCGCAGCACATGCACTGACGCTTTGGCAATTTTTTTTCCCTTTTTTTTTATTTTTCTTTTTTTTTTCATATGTATGTTTTGATGTCTGATCGTCTCATGCAGATGTACTTGTCTATTCCTTGGTTTTTGTGGTCATGTACTTGATCGCAGAATGATGATTCTGTCCATTTTATACACATGTACTTGTGTATTTTAAAACTAATTGTACATTGAAATGATATATGGTTTTTGCTGTCATGTACTTGATCGCCGGAAGATAAATCTGTCCATTATTTACACATGTAATTGTGTATTTGAAAATAAATTGTACGTTGATTTTTTGCGGTCGTGTGCATGGCCGCGGGAACTATATATTACATCCATTTTATAAACAAATTGTAGGTTGAAAATCTGTCCATTCATGCACATGTTCTTGTGTATTTTTAAACAAATTGTACGTGGAGTATTGTATATTTATTTGTGGTCATGTACTTGATCGCCTGAACATATCTCTGTCCATTTGATACACATGTACTTGTGTATTTTTAGTATTTCAGACGAATTGTATATTAAGATATTATGTATTTTCGATTTTATTTTATTTTCTTTTTTTTTCTTTTTTTTTTTTTTTTTCTCCAATGTATTGCCCCATGGGCTGAATGTGAGACAGGACCATGCCCTTGTGTATTGGGCCTAATTCTGACTCATGTAAAATAAAGAGTTTATTATTATTATTATTATTATTCCAGTCCACCCCCTTAAATGGGTATGGATTATCCAGGAAAGTTCAATGCCAAGAAGTTTGACCAAGGACCAGCTAGTAGATAGGATCCCTGTCACAGCAGACTTGTGAACCTAAGTTGTTATCCTTGTAAAATACAGTTGCTTCTTTCTTATTTAAGAATATAATCGCTTGCATCAAAAGAAAAAAGGCAATACAAGGATAGGTCAACCTACATTCTGTAAGATATTTTACTTATAATTTGAGCAAATTTTTACTGAATTTCATCAACACTAATTATATCATATCTCTACCAGGTTTGAAAATAAAATCACTGTATTCACCTTTTAATAAAGAGTCAGGAACTCCACAGAAATAATCTACTCCAATATCATTCAAAGCTTCATAAAAGGCTGCAGGCTGTAATTTTGGATCAGCAAATTTTGGATCAGGCATCACCTCATTTGGAGCTGTTTTAGCCATATTTAATGTATGGAATGATGATGTTTGTAAACTTAGAACCTAATGAAAGAAAATAAAATTATTTTCCTCAGGTAAAACTTCAGAAGTCTAATGAAAATGGTGCTTTATCTCCTATGTTTCTTCCCCTGTTTGGGCTCATAAATAAGGGCAAAACCATGGAGTGTGTCCATAAATCTAAATTAATAATTAACATGCCTCTAATTTTCTTGAAGCTGATACAGAATAATTGAAAATTCTTCTTAATACTGGAGCTGCCATCTTCTATATATATCCTGTAACAACAATAAAACAATCAACCTGCTCTTAATAAATGTTGAACTAGACTCAAGCCATGGTTACACAAAAGTATTTTGTCCTAAGGATTTATTTGTACGTGAAATCCTCCTATGGACCAGACTTATCCTTCAGGGTACCATAAATCCTACTGGATAAAACTTGCTTCACTTTTTTTTCTACATACATATGTTTTTGCTATATTTGTATGACAGGAGTCTTAAAATTTCAAGGGAGTTGCAGTGGCTCGGTGAGTTAGATACTTGCACGTTAACCTGACTGAGGGTACCTGGCAAGGGTCGAGACAAATTTTCGGATATTTGAACCTGGTTTCCTGGTTTTTGATGGGACAATAAAAGAAGGTCATGTGTGGTACAGACTGTGCGCTTTAAGATCCCTGGACAGTTGGAAATTGCAAAAGAGTTGTCTAATGCTGCTTTGGAAAAAGTTTCTTCAATGTCAACCCCTCAGACCTTACAGGGGAAACCGAGTTAAAAAATCTGAAAGTTCATCTTAACCTCAAGCCTAGACCCTCAGCTTAGCTAGCAACCATCTGACTCACTGTGCGACTTCACCTTGTATGGTGAGCTGTGAACACAGTTATTGATTAGATAATACAGTATGATTAATCAAACAGATGACAAACCAGCCTGTTTCAATTCAAAACAAAAACACAAACAGTCCCTTTATTTATTAAAACCCAATATATAAAGAGTTGTCTGTATTTTTCCTATTACTATTTATGTATCTACATAAAAATAAGTGCTTGAAACAAACCAGGATGAGCACAGATATATTTGCCTCCCCACTACAACAAAGAGGGACATGATTTTACAACAATTCCAGTTTATTTACTTCTCATTCAACAATTACCTGTTATTACCTCTTCATATTTACACTTCTTCCACTATACAATTACAGTCGTTATCAAAACTCAACAATGTTTTTTGGCAAATTCAAATAATTCAAATAATTGATCATGTAAAACAGCGAAAATGTATACATTCAAGTGTCCTGCTTTATTGGAGTGTATTTATGCAATTGAACACAGCACAAACACACATACCGGTAACTTACTTTATGCAACAAGTCTTTCAACTATGTTTGTAATGTAACCTGATAAATTGTGTTTACACACCAATAATGTTATTGAGACCAACTTTAATTCTAAAATGAATTATACAAAAAACAGTAATGCCTAAATAAAGACACATGTAAAAATTGTGGTCTAGCTGATTGAATATCATTACTGCATTAGTATACTGAAATATAAACTTTTTGATATCATAATCTCTCAAGCATGTAATGATTTATGTTTTTTATGTTCAAAGTCACTACATAGGATAATCATTTATCTTTTGATCTTTAAATTCGAACATATACTTTAGCTTTTTTAGGTGTTTGGAAAACTCAATTTTAAAAACTTGATGGTTTATATCTCTTTCATGACCTTTGCTGATCTCTTGAGCCTAACAGAAATTAATGTGCTGAATGAGACTTTTCCAAAAATATTAATTTTTTAGTACGATTAATACTTTTACCTTGACAGATATTTGAAAATTCAACTTTTACTACCAAACATAAACACCATTTAGTACCTAATGGTATCAAATTCATGCATCTTTTCACAACCAAACTTCAATTTATTTTCTACGTGAAACTTTTCTTTTCATGACACATCCTACTAGGACTTAAAAATGCAACTTTTAACCAAAGTGACAGCCAAATATGCACTGCATCACTACCATCCAATGTTCTTGTTTATTTAGTTGTTGTTTATTTTATTTCTTTTCTGCCTATACATATTTGTGCTTCCTTTTTGTTTGCACATATTATATGACAATGTCAAATCCATATTAGGATGTGTGCCTTATATACATATAAGTCACATTCTGGAGGTTTAAATGGTTGATATTATGTATTGAAAATTGGGATTATCATGTATATAATTACTTTGTTGTTAACTGATCTTGATAAAGGAGTTATGTTATTAACTCGTTTGGGCATGACTCTAATACAACAATAATATCTTCTCCATTTGTAATATATAAAAATACATTAAGCCCTGATGCAGCCTATAATCATAGGCTCAAATTAACATTATACTTTATATTTGTTTTCTAAGAGTCCAAATCAGGCTATCAAGTATCAACTACTCTCTTTAATACTTAAGGAACGACCTGAACTTTTGTCAGTTTGTGGATGTATAAGCAGAAAGAACATTTGTAGCCTACATTGAAAAATCAGGGTAGTGGTTTATTCATAATTAAACTGAAAAAATGTTCAGGTCATTCCTTATAATTAAATCAACTAGATTATATGTTTAAATATTTGTTAACATAACAGCAACTTAAGAAACTAAATTGGTGCCTAAATATATAACATATTAACATTATTCTAATGAACTGATACTAAAAATAGGGAGATCTTAGAGAACAGCCAATCAACAATAAGAAGGTCACCCTATTTATAATCTACTGTCTGAAAGATGACGGAGCGGTAACATTGAAATGTGGAGTGTGCACATTCGCAGGAATTTGGAAAATACCATGTTTATTTCGTGAAGTGTCATAATTTCAGATAAAAATATTTGTCGTAATCCGCCATCTTGATTCAAGCAAAAGCAGATGACATTAATAAAACTTAAAGGGATAATAGGCGTTAGAAAGAACATAAAATTTTAAGTTCACTCAAATTCGGACAATAACAGTATATATCCATCGGTGGACTTACCTATACATCAAAATCCCTCTAAAATCCTATAAATCCCCAAAATAAAGTAGTTAATCATAAAACTCTTGAGCCATCCATCAAGCGATTTTCAAATCTTGTAAATATAAAGGGAAGTAACTCTAACATGTGAGTTTTCACGCGTCCTTGACCCCTACTGTTGAATTCCACAATGATGTTTTAGCGTTGATTTACCAGACGCTTTTATTCTCAAACTGAATGGAATCGTCGCTGGCTCACTTTTTTTTAAAATTCCGAATATATTTTTATTGTGGCTTTTTTAAATTTGGTAAACTGTGGGATGCATACTTATTTAACTAATAGTCAATATGAAACAGAAATATAAGCCGTAGGACGAGTGTATTCTAACGCCTATTAACCCTTTAATAATAAAATAATCCGTAAAGGGGTGGAGCTGCTTATATTTTCATTTCGTTTAACAGACATAAACGAATGCCTGTGACTCCTGTTGTCCAATCAAATTACATGATACGTAACAGAATCATGATTTGATTATTCTCAATTAATAAAATAAATATTCAATATGTTAGTGTTGAATGTCACTATTTTACTTCTTGTACAGGACAGGAGGTGCTCATGACTATCATCTTTACTTAAATAATGGATAAACTACTTGTGCAGCAAATAAATTATACTGGTATGGTAGCCTACCTTACAATATTTATGTTTGATAATATTACATATACTTATCTTTTTAACATCCATCCTAACAGTTTTTGTAAAAGAGGTTTTTAATTTATGATTTTCCATGTAATTAAAGATTTAGCCAAGTGAATTTTCAAGTTTATTGCTAGTTTAGATCTGCCTCAATGCCTTGCCATTCCGTCTTGTAAGTATTTTAGTAAAAATTGGCTTATGGAAAATGAATATACCCAGAATGGCTATCATTTGACACACAAGGTTTCACTTTTTATTTTTGATAGAAGTTTTTTTTTTTTAAGAGGCTTCAAACGGATCAAGAAACCTCCTCTTTAAATGTTACCCTAATACATCTTCTTGGTAGCCTATGTCTTGCGTTATTGCCGTTAATACCGGTATGTAATATTTCGAAATATCCGAATACAAATCTAGGACAAAATATCAAAATTAAGCCTTGAGGTAATAAATGAGCATATAAATACCTTAAATTGGTTGAAATTCTGTGCTTAGTTACTGTAATCCTTCTGCCAAAAGAGAACCAGCTCTGACAGCTACTAACACTTCGGTTGTTAGTGTGTAAAAGGGACAAAATAATCCAACGTTTTTAGATTTGTAGCCTCGGTTAACAAGCTTAATGATTTTTTGATACTGTCTTTGTCATTTGTGGGTTGGTATTTCTTAACTAAGCAATCGACTTCCTCCTGAAGTAACGGAATTTCGTGAAAATAACAACATAATTCGATTTATTTATAAAAATCGAACAAAGAATAATATACTGGGCAATCTTGTAAACATCACCCCAGTAGACTCTCTTATCAAGACTGTACAGCATTCAAACAAATTTAAAGAAACTGGTTTAGTATAATATACTTTTATGGAAGACCAAACAGCCCAATATTAAGACGTTTCAATTCATATTCATTCATTTTTTAGTCAATTTTGACATTTATTTTATTTAATTTATTAAGCGTTTTTGAATATTCAAATCCATCTTTATGGATAATTACTTAGTTTTTTTGGATATTTTTTTTTTATGGTAGCAGGTATATTTACTGATGAATAGAGCTCTTACTGACAAAATTTAAAATTTTGTTGGTAATACATGTATATATATATATATATATATAACTCTTTTTTAAGGGCTTCACTCTCATCTTGCAGTCGGATAAAAAAAAAAATATATTGTAAAGTAACCCATTGCGATTTACTGCAAAATAAACCCAAATTTATTGCTTCATGCAGATACAAACTTCACTGCACTGTTGATTTAAAATATAGCTAGGTGATAGGGGGGTGAAAGCAAAAACAACCTACTGAAGAACCGACTTGGCTTAAGTCCATTCAGCCAGGTTAGGCTAATCCAGAGCAATAAATAGACTTTTTCTCTAAGTCTAGTTCATGAGGTAAAACATACTTGGACTTGAGTACTAAAAAAAACACAATAAATTTAATAATTTTGTATTTTATTTATTTTTATCTTAAATTTTATTTTTTATATTCAATCTCCTTTAATACATATTTTACAATTAATTAACAATATAAGGCTACAAATTATACATTTTTCCATAGCAATTGTTTAAAAACATTTTTTTCTGCCGCATTCCATTTATAGAGACACTGACAGGTGAAGGCTTGAACATTCTTATAAGATAATAGCATGTAGTAATTTACATTAAATCCAAAAAGGTTCAGAGACAAGAGGCCCACCAATTCTGTGCTAATTTTAATATTTTTAAAACTGGCTATGGAATTTATTTGTACAAATTTTGTATCAAAGTGCCCTTAATAAAAAAAAACCCACAACAATATTATACATCAGTAATATAGGCTACATATACATGATTATTATCATACAATCATACAATACATAAGTAACATTTGCCAGTCTTGTCCAGCTTCAGTTTCAAAACATGTAATACCATCACAAGATGCTCTTCTTCTACCTTAAACCATACATCTATTATAATTCTATGCTTTTAAAGTCATGTTTTATATATTTTTTTTATTAATATATACTATTAAAACTCAACCTCAGCATTGCATTGTCACTTTTTTATTCAGATTCATTTAATCAAATAATAAGTTTCTAAAAATTTACTATTATTATTATTATGGTTTTTATTTTAACAGTAGTGATAATACTGGGCGCATGTTAGTAATGCCCTGAAATCTTCCGTTGAATATTCTAATTCAATTGTAAATGATCTGTACCAGGTAGGCCTATATTGAATTTTTAATCTACAAGGACACTTACAGAAAAGATTCAGCTCTATTTACTGTTTATAGTATATAGACTTTGTGAATTTATACAAATTTAAGTTTAACTAAACAATTTGGTAATGTCTGATTAAGATTTGGATAGCCTATTTTTTATGATACACTTATAAACATTATCATTACAAATATTAATAAATTTTCAAAATGATAATGACTAAAGCATAAAATTGATATTCTATCAATAAATATTAAATGAACATGATTTTTTTTTGTAGTTTAACCAGCTGGTCTATTAATCAAATACCTCAACGACACAGTGAACTTGTAATTTATTTTATTAAATGCATAGCATAGCATTACATTTAGAAACTTCACAAGTACTGGCCATGAACATTTCTCACCTTGAAGGTTAAAGAAGTCAACATTTAGATTTAGGGTTAATGAACAACATGAAAATTGTCCAACATCACCAATCCTTATAATCTTAATCATTATCGTTAGGCTAAGTATATATAAGCTTTAGTGTTAACTTTAAATCTGACATCAGATCCAATGTTTACTACTAGTAATATGAATAGAAAGATAATGTAAGAAGATAAGTTATATCCCTAATGCAATATTTACATAAAAATCTTATTTCTATAATGTATTACTGACCTATATATACCAACAGAACTATTTCAGATAATTATTGAATATGAGTTTCAAGGATGAACCAAAATTTTTAGCTTATATAAAGACTCTCTTGACAGGTTTTAATGAAACTGGGTGACAATGTTTAGTCTACTTTCTCCCATCATAATGAACCCTACTGAAAATATTATTGATCATGTTCTTAAAAAATGCTTTAAATGTCACAATTCTTCCAGGTTTTGAAAAAAACTTAAATTATCAACCAAAAAAATTTGAGAGAAGTGTATGACTAAAGGTTGAATCTTACTGGTTATTGTGACTGAAGTGCCAAGCTGTGAGTGGGCATATATTACCTTGCCTGACAAGATATCTTTGATTTTCTTTAAATGACCGCTACCAAAAACATCTCCATTTTATCAGAGCTTGGAAACAATACTTTTGATAATGGATACATATTGCAGTATAATTTTCTTTTTCTTAAGTTGTGTTCAGTTAGAAATAATGAGCTCCGTAAACAAGCTAAACCTTGACTAACACTACTTATTGACATCTAAAATTACCATAGTATAAAGGTATACTACCCCTGAGTATGACCACAAATTAAAATTGGTCAAAATGTGACTTTGTTGAAAAGTGTTTTTATTAGGTTAACAGAAATATCATGTTATACAGAAATTCCATTTTTTAGTTGTGGCACCTTGTTAATTCAGCTGATGAATGTATACTCTTATTGACTTAAAATTATATTTATTTAATACTATTCTAAGACACAGTATTCCTTTAAATGACTTTATCTTTATATAGCCTACATAATACAATATCCCTTCAATAATAAAGTAAAAAATGTAAACAACCCTATTAAAATATGTCTTTACCACAAATTGTTTCCCCTTTTATTATTAGTATTATATGCCCCAATTCATGCACTGAATGACCGCTTTACTTAGAAAACCTGATACCCATACAACTCATAGCTACCTATAAATTTCAATAAACCAATAAAAATTAATAACCATATATACAATTTAAAACAAATATAACCAAAATAAAAAAATTAACATTGATGCCAGGAATATTATTTCCATGTGAGAGATTAGTAAATTTAAGGGGTTTTTATATATTTCCTTCACAAGCTTATCTTCTATATTTTGTTATCTTAAGCTTATCTTCTCTCTGAAAATTGGAGTATTCAAAAGTTGAATATAGTCTTGATCACACAGACATGTTTTAGGGACAGAATGATTGAGTTTATTGTATACATGTGACGTCATTTATAGATCTTTCACAATGGAAAATCTAGGCAACACAAATTGTCTTTTCAACTTTAAAACACAAATAATTATGGATACACATGGATACACGTGGCTAAAAAGGCTCAAGCTGTGAATAATAGAACTAATTGGCTTACTACAATTGAATTAACACATCATGTAAAAGTAGGCTTACATACAAATATGCTCTGTAGATATACAAGACAAACAGTAACAAGTCGTTCAAATCAATTTCATTCAAATCTGATGAAAACTGTTAGTCTCTATCGCGTTCACAAGACGATGCGATTTGACTAAGACTAGAGCAATAACTCAAAAACTGTTCAATGAAAAATTGCAATATAGATCTTTTCCAAGATCTTATCTATAAAAATGATCAAAACAAATTTCATTCAAATTGTGTTTACAAGACAAGGTGGACGGACAGACTGACCAATGAACGGACGGACAGGGGTGACGACAATATATGACCACATTAAAATTTGGGCATATAAAACCCCACAACAAACCCTTTGATTGATATTCAAAACATTTCAGCAATTAAATAATACATTTGCATATTTCAAATCATTAAAATATAATAAATAATACAATATATACAACATTTATTAGTAATTATTTTATTTAATATCTTGCCAAACTTGGCAAGCTTTTACACAGGGAAAGAAAATGGTTAAATAGCCCTGTTTGACAAACTATAACAAGGTATAAGGAAAATACTATTGAAACAAAATTGTAATATGCATACAAGCTTGGCAGATTGGCATTTAGAATGATATAAGAGAATACCTTTTAGATGAATGAATGAATGAAGTATGGTTAAATGAATGATTAACTAAACTGTAATCTTATGCACTAAGAGAAAGAATGAAATGAATGAATAAAAGAAAATGGATACTATAAGCTATATTTAGACCTACTGTACCGTTCTTGACCTTGGCAATATTCATTATAAATTAGTTTAAATAAAAATAAGTGAAATATTAATATAAGAAATGCTATGGAAACCCAAAACAAAGTGGGTAAACCACCAAAATGGTGGCCATGTCTATGGAGTGCTATCACATGATGTTCATGAGCTGGTGCTGAAATAGAAAAAAAAAAGAAAATATAGAGAGAATTAATAGTATTCAGTGCCAATTCAGAGTATAGGTTTAACCCTTTAAGTTCCAGTACGAGCTGCTGCTCTACCTGCTACAAAACGAAGTCACAAAACATCAACTTCAGACACAAACTTATATTTATAGAGTTCAGGGTAAATGATTTTACTTCAATTACTAGCAGTGCTCAAAGATCTAAAACACCATAATGGTTTTGTAGATATCTAAAATTTCACAGTAGGTTTTGATGATGGAATTGGAATATTGGGGTGAACACAAATTTGTATTTTTAAAATTTCATAAGATATACATATAGCTGAAACCATACCTCTCCTCTATCAGCTAGTACAAATATATAGCATAGTATAATGAGATAAAAACATGGTTTAATAAATCAATGATTAAAAACATAAACAAGAGAGTAGGCTACACATATATACATACAAGAGGGATCAAGGTATGATTTCTGGCTTCATGTATGAAACACGCATATATTGACATATTTATTGACAAATATAGAGTATATATATGTATATAAATAAGGATTAGAGTTACTAGAGTAGAATGTTTATAACTTGTTAGAAATTGATTTTATTATCCTAACAGCTGTTGCCAGACAAATAATCATAATTATTCAAACAGAATACTGTTTCAATCATAATATTATAATCCACATTGTAATTAATAAAGTAAAATAATCCATTGTTAGTTACTAAATTTCAGATTATAGATATTTACTATCCCTGCTGATTAAATTGTCAAACCATTACATATCATAGATTTTATATACTGCACAAGGGAATCAGTGCGAAACACATGTTTCGTTTTTTATTACATACATTTACTTTAAATTGTTTACATTTTTCTTCAGACTAAACACACAATATGCAATATTTTTTATTAAGGTTATTTATCATAATCCCTGTATTATCTGTAACTGATCTAGCTAGCCATGCAAGGAAACATAATCCACTGTAGAGTAGTGGTCACCCGGTATAAATCAAACTTATTGGAAAGGTAGTGAAACACATTAATTTCCTGTAAATTTATATTTCATTATGTGTTCAAGAGCTATTGCCTACAAGCAGGCATGCATGACATACTTGAATGTCAGTGAATTAAATATTAAATAATTTATTGAACAAACCTTCTTCTATAGCTGTAACATGTATAACATGTTTTAAATCTAACATATGTTGTTTATCATATGTAATATATAATATAGATGTTAGTGGTTCTGTTAATTTTACAGGAAATCTCTGCCATTCTTTACTGCAAATACAAACAGAATTAAATACAATGCTAAGCCAGCATTCTAATAAATTTAGTGGTTAAAATTTCATATTGTCAGTATATAGTAAACTTCTTTCTACAACTCTGTAATTTAAGCCTACCCCTTTTGCTATTTTGTGGTACTGCGTAGGGCTCAAGAAGATTGTAGAATATCAAGTAAGAACATCAAGTAAGAACATGTATACCTATCACTGCACAGTTTTGTTCAGATGCCAAATTTGGCTTTCATCAAGATGAAAATTCTCAAAAACTAGCGATCTTAAAATAAAGCAACTCCCAAAAAAGTGACAAAATATGGCTGGCACTATATGTGTCATTAATACTAAGTTTGTTGCAGTTTAATAATAGATTGAGCAAATCATTCATTCATTAACAAAATTAAGTTGATAAAGTATTGTTTACAAACAAGATAGATTGCCAAGCAAAATAAGATATGCCCACTTACAGCATATATTTTGAATGAAAACTTGACAGTACAGTAACAATCAGCAGAATGAAATATTCAACCTTCCGTCATATTCTTTTTTCTAGGGTGATAAATGTACACTATTGCTAAGTTTCATTAAAATCTGTCAAGAATTGTACTTTTATAACAAGGCAGTAACTCATTAAATATTTTTCGGTATTTTGTGATATTTCTTATTTTCAATAGGTTCATCCTTGGGTGATATTTAACAATTTTAGCAAGTTTTGTCAAAATCAGTAAAGAATTGTGCCATGTAGAGTGTTTACAAGCCAAACATAGGTTGTAATTCATATTAAATATATTTTGATATTTCTTATTTTCAATAGGGATCATCCTGGGGTGATATCAAACAATTTCAGAGAGTTTTGTCAAAATTGGTCATAAATTGTGCCTTCTAGAGTGTTTACAAGCAAACAAGTTTTGAAAACCACGGATATTAACTGATACTAAATATTTGACGAATTATTTGATTTTCAGTAGGGTTCATCCTTGGGTTAAAACAAATACTCAATACCAAAATCCATTAAGAATTTTTCTTTCCAGAGTGTAAATGAGCTAAAACTGAATGTGTTTTAAAGAACAATGGACCAACAGACAGACAGCAGGGTTTGAAATAAGCGGTATTACATTGCAGTTTGCGATAAGATTTTTCAGGCAAATTGCCATGTGTTAGTTTTTTTGTGATACATAATATTTTCTAATTAATGAAATAAACGGAAATAATGTACTTGTCCTATGCCCGACTAATGAAATTTTGTTTGCAGGCACATTTTATGAATAGTGTTGCACTTGTTTGACTGTTTATTTGGAATTTGCTGCGCGTTCTTTTTCTTAGTTTCGTTTTCCATTGAAATCATATTGGAGGTGTCGCCCCGGGAACATAAATTGTATGCAACCACCTCGCAGCTTCTCGATTCTTGTAAATATGCACTGTTCACATGATATCCTCAAAAACTTCTGACAGTTCAGAGATTATTTACTCAACCTGGATTTGTTTTACAGAAAACAAAAAGCCCATATTAGAGAAATATATAAATAGTTTACATGCAGGCCTAAGTACAGTAGATACACTATCTTAGAATTAACAGTTTTAGCACTAAAATTTAATATGTCTCTGTTTTTGTCAACTTGTTGTTATTCTCCGTTCAGATGAGGTTTGAAAATAGGCCCATATGAGCAGGACTAACAATAACTGCTATACATAATTTCATGTGGGCATTTATAAGGTGAACAACCTAAACAGTATTTTAGGTCAACTATGAAAGAACATCATTAGCTAAGCTAAAGTTTGAGAATTTACACACATTTCTCAATCTCTGTTTAGATTGTGGTAATAACTCAAAGATAAAGACGACCAAGAATATTGCCCTCAATGACCTCTAACAATAACATCAAGGACACTTTATAGATAGCCACAGGTCAGGCCACTGTCACATAGGGGGTTCAAGGGACACCATATCAAGGTCTCAAATAAACAAGACTAGGTCAAAGTGGCAATATCTTTATTTTGGTCAGCTATTAAAGTGACAACATCCATCAAAGTGTCTCAAGACTATGTCTATATCAAAATGGCTCTGTCTATATTAAAGGGAATAAAGTGATATTGTCTTTATTAAAGTGATTATGTCTATATTAAACAGGCTATGCCTATATTAAAGTGTATGTTATGTTTGTATTAAACCGGTTATGTCTATCTTAAACTAGTTATGTCTATTGATTGTGTCTATATTAAACAGGTTATTAAACTGGTTATATCTATATCAAACTGGTTATTAAACAGTTTAAAAATAGACATAAGCAGTTTGCTATAGACATAATCAGTTTAATAACCAGTTTAATATAGACATAACCAGTTTAATAACTGGTAATAAAACCAGTTTAATAACTGGTAATAAACTGGTAATTTCTATATCAAACTGGTTATTAAACTGGTTATGTCTATATCAAACTGCTTATGTCTAAAGCAGGCCTAAAAATTTGTTTAAATCCAGGAGAATTCAAATGGAGCTATCTGTATGAGTCCTTCGAATGCTGTACATAAAATATAATCATACAATCCACAAATTGAAAACAGCTTGTTTTCCGAAGCATAATTTCTAACGCTGCTATATGTTTTTGATGCCATAGTGGAACTTGGTGCGCAGTATTGGGATCGATTTTGATTTTTCAGGATCATCAGAGACTAATTACAATATTTATCAGTGCTTATCTATCTATTCCTTTCATTAAAATGGTTCAAGAATAGTGAAAATGTGTTGCTTCATATATTTGTTTTTCTTTTTTCATGAATTCAAAACAGGTTTATGAGAGTCTAGGCATAAATGAGATTTGCAGACTTGCATGAATTTTAAGGAAAAGCGTCTATATAAAAGTCGATATGTCTATATCAAAGTGGCTATGTCCATATCAACTTGGCCATGCCTTTTCTAAAATGGCTTTATGTCTATATAAAAGTGTGTATCAAGTCCATGTAAATATTAAAGTGGCTATATGTATATCAAGAGTGGCAGTGTCTATCAATGATGATTTATGTTACAATATTTAAATTAATGTTTAGATATAAAGATAAATGTCTTGTCAACAAATACATATCTTTACTCTATATCTTTACTATAGCCAATAACATTGATTTGATATTGTAACTGAAATGATCTTACCTCAATTGAACAGGAGCATCAACACAACCAGCATCACAGGCATAGTAAGGTTTATCATTTCTATCTAATGATACATACAGGTTGGCTTTGTTATCATCCCCGACTATTACTGATATATTAACATGTGTGTTATTACCATAGTTAATACGGTGAAAAAATATATCTCGATGTAATTCTTTTGGATGTCTAGTTAGTTCTAAATGCTGATTTTTAAACTCTAGGGCACCAAAACTTAAAACCATAGCTTGTAGTACACCCTCAGCACCTTAAACATCAAATAGATAAATATTTACAACTGCACCAACAAAATTGAATTTTTGGATAACTGAATGCCAGATTTTAGTTAGATATTAAAAAAGGACAGCATAGATGAAAGCTGATCGATTTACCTGATTGCACAATCCCTGAACAACCCTGGTTCTCTAAGGTTATCATCCAAGTAGTAACAACTCTAGCTATATGATCTTCATCTACCACATCCATCCATAATGTCTCTGCTTGTCTGAAAAGATATTTAAACAAAAAAACTATGTTGGCTATAAGAAGAGAGAATTAACAAAATTGTCACTATTGCAAGACCATATTATACAACGATAACTTTGGACCCTTTCTACTACCAAACCCATTGATCTGTCTAAAGCTATGTCTACCGGCATAATTTCCTGAACCTAAGCATACTTACAATGTAGAATGGCCAGCATAACAAGTATCAGGAAAATATAGAACTTTCAATATTTCATTTCTTTGTTCTTTAGTTGTAGTTATTTCATGGAGTGGTGCTGGCACGTTACACAGTACATAATATATAGTAGTATTGATTTTGCCACCATTAATAGCTTTCTGAGCCTTTGATTCACTGATACTAAATCCTGTTTTCCACAACTAGAATTATAAATATAGATACTGTGTACCAGGAGAGAGATTGGGTTAGTCATAGGAAAATAGTGAGAATACCTTCCGATGGCTGTACTTGTAAGTTTAGCCTTAAGATACAGGATGGAAGAGGCCAGTCAACAAACCTTTTTAATACACCAATCTTATGATAAATATCATCTTACGGTATGGCATTTCTCAAACATTATAATCAAAATATATGACCTACAAAATAAATATCAAAGAATTTTGAGAAATAGGGCTCTTGTCGTTTTACAGTTGGAATTCAAAACATATATAGGCTATAAATCAACTCACCTGTTCCCAAACTTTAACATGTTCTCTTTCAAGTAATTTATCATTAATATTCATAACCTCTTCCATATCCTACAGCAAAACATTTACAATATATATTTTATATCTTAAAGGTTTCTTTCTTATACAATTGTTTTATTCCATATAGGAGCAGTGTTGTTTCAATACACACAATAATTATTACTTACTTTTTTTACTTTTTGTGTTAATTCAGGAATTTTTGATTCAGCTTCAGTTTTCTTCACAGCTTTAGTATAATGTACTACAGTCACTATATGTTGTTTGTGTTTGCTGGAAAAAAATATCCTGAATCATGAATATTGATTTTAGAAGGGAATTCATGAGAGTTGACACTTGTCTCAAATGTGTGACTTCAAAATATTTCTTTTACTTACGTGTATTCTAATAATGCATATAATTTTCAAATGTTATCATAAAAACATATTTTGAAATGAATATTTTTACTTGGCTTGGCTAATTGCAAGGTTCTTGTAAAGTATCCGGCAGCTATATGAAAATATATAAATGAAATGTGAATGTGAATTTTAAAAGATGTGACACAGGTGAAACTTTAGAACAGAATTGAAAATCATAGACCACATCTGCCTACCTATTAGGTTTAATAACTAGTGTTGTATCTGTAATGGCTATAGTAGCTATAGCAGCACCTACCACTACATCAGGATGGTCTGGTACTGTTATTATACCAGTTGATAGTCTATAGTCATATAGTCCTTCATTACCATTCCTTATTCTACAAAAACATTCATATATATTGTATAAGAATCAGAAGCAATTAATATATACATTAACTAAAAATTATCACAGATCAAAAAGTGTTTGATTATCATTATTATTTGATTTATTTGAGTAGTATTAGGTCTATTCAGATCCTATCTGATTTTCTATTTAATCATGACATTGAATTTGGAAACAAAAATGTGGGCTATCAATGTACACAAAATTACTAAACCTACATACACCTAAAGGGCATTTGACTATTTGTAGATATGAATCTGTTGTAATGAGACCGCTTATTGTCTGATAGACTTTCCTTTGACTCTAGATTAAAAAGGCACATTACAAATAAATTGACTTACTGTAACGTTTTAGTCTGAGCACCAGTCCAACCAGAGGCTCCAATTTGATCGAAATCAACAGTCACTGGATCTCCCTAAACACAAAACACTTATTTACTTTAAATATTTTTGAAAACTCAATATAAAATCAACTGGAGATCAGATTATATTATATAGAGGTCAGATTTTAGGCAGCTGAGGAAGGCAAGGAACATGATCTGACGCTATTATGTCCTTTTGATTGGAAAATTACATGGGCAATATCATGTAAGTACAATAAAAAAGGTGTTGATTGAAGCAGTTCAAATATTTCCTATAGTTTAGATATATACCGGTAGGTAGATAGTTAAGGGATCTACTGTAGTTTGAATAATGAGGATGCATTTATTGTCAAGGTGGTATCAGAATCTACAATCTAATTTATATACATTTGAAATAAATATCACCATAATCTATATCCAGGTGTCTCAACATTAACATGATTAATCTACTTACAGTTGGGTTACTTATACTAATATCTTGTACTAAAACAGATGGTCGAGATCTATGGGCATATAATGATGTTTCTACTTGAACACAATGCCATGACTAAAATAGATAATAATATTGAAAACAACCCACCCAACTTATTTCAATTTTGTTGTAATGAATTTAAGTTAAGTTAAAAAATATAAGTATAGTCAAGCCTATTTTAGTGTAGAGTATATAGAAATTAACAAAACAAACTTTAAATACGGTGAATTGTTTTTATTTATGTTTTTAATCGGAAGCGGTTGTGCATAAGAATCTTGTAGAGAAATGATTTTTCATAGACTGAATAGCATTTTTATAGCAAAAAAAGGACATTTGAGTTTTCAGACCTACTTTTCTTAACATATTTAGGTTAATGAGAACGTTAGTCAAAACAGTGTGAAATGCAGTAAATTTTCAGGATATAAATGCATATAAAATCTTTTACAAACCTGTTTAATGGACTGAAATTTATGAACTACTCCTGATTTTATATCTAATACATAAGACTCTACCAAAAAACAAAAAATTTATTATTAACCATAAAAAAACAAGATGAGTTTGAACTGAAATACTCTAGCAAAAAATAGGTTATAACAATATAAATGCATGGAATCATAGAAAATGCATATTGAACCAAGAACTTTGGTACATAAAGATCAGTTGGTCTTTGATTCAATCTTTTGACAAACACTGCCTTTCATAATCAAAACTGGAGAAAACAACATCCATATATTTGTTATGTAAGCTCTTTTGGGATAAAACATCACACTAATTATTGATTAGGGTGATTGAAAGTAACAATTTAGTGTTCAATAATAGGCACTGACACAGGGTTAAAGTGGAGTTCACTAATAAGTAATAGGAGTGAAAGCTGACACCAGGTCAACACTTGGACCCATAGAATTTTCTATGAGAGTTAAAAATGTACCTTTTGTATCTTTACGATCTATGTTCATATTGACTACAGGATAGAACTTGACAGGAAGAGCTAAAGCTCTATTAAGTCGTATAAATAAACCATTTTCTGTACCAAAGGCAGCTGCTAGGTGGCCATTACCTGGAATAAATTATATTGATTAATTTAAGTCCTGTACAGTGACTTATCTTGCTGAGTTCATGAGTAAACTCAATGCCTTTTCTTTCTCATGCGCATACCATCTTCAAATTTTACTGGGTTCATGTCAAATGATTTATTATAATAATAAGGAAATGCAACATACTTGATTGAATTTTATTCATATTATAGTTCTAGCATTTTATTTTACAAAGCATCATTCAAGTTAATTTCACAGGTTTTTCCCTAATTTACAACTTTTGTATATATAATTGAATTGGTTCTTTATGTCATGTGTCATTTGCTTGAATACGTTGAAAATGTAGGACGTGAGTGCTAATCATGATGTGAGTGTGATAAGTCATCCTCACTCATAATTCCAGTCCAGCCAGCTGTAAATGGGTAAAGATCAATGACAAGAGGTTTGGCCAAGGACCAGCTACAAGGACCAGCTGGTGGAAGAAGCCCTGTCATGGCGGACTTGTGAACCTTCTAAAATATAGTTGTTTCTTCTTTGTCACAGACAAAAACAAGTTGAAGTCTTAAATACAACCAACCTGTATAAGCTGGGTAAGGTTTCTCATCTTCTTCTAAAGGGTTATGATTAATAAATGAATCATAATTAAGTGATCGTTTAAAAAATGTTTGGACTTTTTCATCTAGACATCCATTAGACACTGAAATAAACAATAAAATAATGCATATATACCCTCAATTATCAGTGGTCAATTTCAAAACAGCAGAAGGTAAATATGATGTCAAAAATCTATGATGAAAACTTCCTTAATTTGTTGTTAGTGTTTTAAATGTATGGGGGTTGAAAGCCGACACACAACCAACGTAAACAAACAATGGCCGTGGAATTTTTTAAACTTTTATGAGGAATTGGAACTCATTATCTTGCAGGTTATAATAAAATAATGTAGAGCATGCAGACAGATTTCTAAGTTTCAATATATATTTTCTTAGAATACATGAAATGATCAACTAAAAGTTCACTGGGAATCATGTGGCATGACTGTGGATATAGTACATATATTGGTAACATCTATGTCTTACATTCAACTGATGAGTAAAAGAAGCTCAGTTGTCAAAAATGTACAATTCAACATAAGTGCCATTTTTAGAAAAATATCAATGAAGATAATTTTACAATTCTTCACTTACAGTAGATTATTCTAGTATAACTCAGAAGTAAAACATACTGATGTGGACAATTCAATTATCGTTATAATTGTATAACGTAATAAATATTGTTATAATTCATCTGAAAATAGAGTAACAAATTCCATACGCATAACTTACAGTTTGGTCGTTTAGAAGAACCATGGCCAAATATACTAGCACCAAGATAGTAGATTAATATCAATAATAACAATACAGCAACAATAACTTTTCTAGATCTGAAAATACACGGTCATAGGGTCGTTTTAATCTTATAAAAATATTGATGTCCTGGTCTAGTTCACCTGATGGCGACACTGTAATTGTTGAAACGGTGTGTATTATTGTATTAAATTGAGGAGTAGTAAACCATAAAAACTGTGTTCATTATTCATGTGTTTCCTACCTCTAAATGTCGCTTAAAGGGATAATAGGCGTTAGAACGAACATAAAAATTCAAGTTCACTCAAATTTGGACAATAACAGTATATATCCATCAGTGGACTTACCTGGTGTCATAGCTATACATCAAAATCCCTCTAAAATCCAATAAATCCCCAAAATAAGTAGTTAATCATAAAACGCTTGAGCCATCCATCAAGCGATTTTCAAATTGTAAAATATAAAGGGAAGTAACTCTAACATGTGGGTTTTCACGCGTCCTTGACCCCTACTGTTGAATTCCACAATGATGTTTTAGCGTTGATTTACCAGACGCTTTTATTCTTAAACTGAATGGAATCGTCGCTGGCTCACTTTTTTTTAAAATTCCGAATATATTTTTTATTGTGGCTTTTTAAAATTTGGTAAAGTGTGGGATGCATACTTATTTAACTAATAGTCAATATTAAACACAAATATAAGCCATAGGACGAGTGTATTCTAACGCCTATTATCCCTTTAAGGATAATAACAAATATTGACAGTATAGTTCCAAATCTCAATCATATTATTCACTGAGAAATGATCTAGGAACATGCTTTAGTCTTCGTGCAAATTAATATTGATTTGCTACAACAGTTTCTACAAAAAAACTTTATAAAAATACTTATACATCACAGTATAGCTTCATTTTTCAATCAATTTTCCAATCAGGTACTTAAGAAATCACATGCCTGATTGTAGGTAGATAATTGTGGCCAGTTGTAGGTCCTCAATCATAAAAATATAACTTACAAAAGAGATACTTCTCCAAAATCAGACATGAATGATAATAAAAGTAAATCACAAAAAGTCAGTCATCAGCAATACCGTATCTTTCTAAATATTATCCAGGTGAGAAACTATCTTAAAAGAACTCCATCACTCAAATGCCCATAAAAAGAGAATCGCTAAAAGATTCCATTGTAAACCTTGTGACTAACAATTCGAAAGAATACCAAGATGAATAAGTAGTTATAACTTCAGCACATACTTTGGTACATCTGCTACACAATATTGTTATATAATATAGACCAAAGGAGGTAAATCTCATAATCTTTTACATATTAACTTAACCAATAACTAAATCTGAATTTATTTCATTCATAGTTTCATTTCAGTAATCAAGCTTATATTTATTTCAAAAAGAGTAAAATGATAATATCAAGAAGGCCTAGACTAGAGCAAAAAAGCGGATATGGACATTGAATCAAATCATAGTTGAGACACAAAGCTTCAACTTATAGCAAACTTTCAATGTAAATGATATATCTGAAAGACATGAAATCGTAGATACCATTGGTGGTAAGTCAGTAATATCCACTAGCAGGGCAGGTCAAAATAAGATGCCCAAAAGGCAATTGAATTGATGTAGTTGAAAAACAAAAAACTAATGAACTTTTATCACACACTATATACAACTTCGTAAAAAAAGTAGGAAATAAATTGGCACTGTTTTATTCTCTTTCGCAAGATTTTGATATGCAATAGGGCATGGGGGTATTTATCGATTGATTCAACATCTGTAAGAGCTTGTCTGATCGGTCTGAAAATTGCTGTGAGTAATCAGCAATTATTACTAAGTCATATTGCACGCTTCTGTCGATATCGCATTGGAAATAATTTTGATGCAGAGGGCAAGCGGGGTGACTTTATCGATTGATTTAACACTAGTTAGTCTGATCGGTCTGAAAATTGCTGTGACTAATAGCAATTATTACTAAGCTCATATTGCCACGTTTCGCGTCGATATCGCAATTGAAAAATTTTGGATGCGTAAGAAGGGGCAAAGCGGCATGATTTCAGTCGATTGTTTAACATAGAATTGATCGGTCTGAAAATTGTGTGATAATCAAACATTGCTGTCATGCATTTGGTAGATTATCAGATTAATGTTAGCGTAGCACAAATATGGTTTGTCTCAAACGGATAATGACGCGACTGTTTAATGGTCGGTTTGAAATTTTTGGTCAACACAAATTGAATTGTAAATTTTAGCAATTGTACGACTAAACAAACATGGAATTTGTTCTACAAAATATTTGCGCTTATCGAACTTCCGGAAAAATTTTTCATTGGTCGAATGACCCTGGATTTGCAAAAATAACTTAAAAAAGAATAATGTCATATCATTTTGGAAATTATCTCACTGAATCATTTATGGTATCCTAAATTCTGTAACTTCGCCATATTAACTATCGCCAAGTTTAACGAAGTTTAGGGAAGTTGGGGGTGCGTAAGTAAAACAGTGGAAATAAATTTAGGTCTACTTCAGCTATTTATCTTTTTCCAAGATTTTGTTCATTAGTCTGGGTGTCATTATGTTGGACGTGGCCCTTGTCAAGAGCATAAGTTACTCGATAGAAATGATGGGGTGGGGGTACAAATTTCACTACGTTACTCACCTACTGAGAGAACCAAATGCATTGATGGAACTCGCTAATTTTGATTTCAGCCACATTAGTCTTATTTTATGAAAAAACTTAAATGGACATAAACAAACTTGCTGCACAACTCTTATTCCATTCCTCATAATAAAATAAAACAAATTCAACGTAAGAAGGAAACCATGTTGTCAGTTCGCAGTTAGTGCTCGATTATCCAGCCGTTCAAATTTGATAAAAGTGGTCATGTCAAATAATAGATTATCAGTTAATTTAAGTTGTAGCTACAAACTATGTTTTCTCAATTTATAATGACCGACTGGTTAATTCTTTAATATTTTTTCACACAAATTATTTATTTTACTTATTTCTTGAAAACAAGACTGGACAGTTGTTCTACAAAATATCTTTAGCGCTGGATGAACTTCCGGTATAAATGTTTTCATTGGTGATGATGATCCTGGATTCCTGGCAATAAATATCTTTATAAAAAAAATCATATATGGAAATTATCTCACTTTCTTTATGGTATCCTAATCATTCTTACCTTCTTTACTTGAACTTTCCCTATTTAAAGATTATAACAAGTATTTAGGAAAATTACTCTTACAGTATCACAAACTGAGTGACTGAAAGGCTAAGAACTAGCCTAATGCTAATGCTGGGTATTGCCAATCAAACCAGGATAACATAGGTATTGCTATATGGGATAGTAGCAAAAAAGTAACAAGGTTTCAATATTTTATAATTTTTACACTTATATTTTAAGGTAGGCCTAACAGGATTAATTAACTAGTTTTCTGAGACTGAGGTATTTCAATAATGATCTGTTAACTAAAATATAATTAAGCCCTCCTGGCAACTAAATTAAATGTCATATAAGTTATTTAAAACAAGGTTTTCAGAGAAGTCCCCGACAGGAATTTATGATGGATAAGCTTACAATTACCGACTTGTAAATATATCATTACCCTTTTTTTTATGGATGCAATGTACTGTCAACTATTGATACACAAACCCACGATACAATACATGTTTAGTGACATTTTGCATTGAGATACATTGATATATCCTGCCAGCACTACTAAGAACACTGTCACACATTAAAAGCTCCCTAATCTCATTTCACTGTCTCTGACTCATACAAAGTCAAAGTATCATTCATTTGCAACAATAGACTAATACATCTGTCTCTAATCTAGTCTCTGATAGCTATTATGAAAGTTGTCAGGTGTAGATAAGAAAACAGGGCTTTTGGTGTGCAAGGAAAAATTATTTACAAAGTTTAGAAAATCATAGATGTATAATTAGTACATTGAAAATTTGACTCATTCTCCATTTTCTCAGTTACTTCTTAATAAATTTCCATCATAGCTTTGGTTTTTTTTCAGGTATTGATTGTTCTTGAGCTAGATAGATTTTAAAGATGTTGGTGCCTATCTTTACTTTGAAATTAAATCATAAAGTTAACCCTCAGATGGTGGCTGTTGGTAAATATGATGGTATTCATACATCATTAGCTTGTGCTACTTCAGCTGGAAAGGTACATTTATAATATGCATAGAAAATTTAAGACTACAATAGACATATATGAGCATATCTGATTCAAACCATACATTTAAGTAAACATATAATAAGGTCAAATAGAGAATACTTGACATTACTCAATTGTAAAGACTACTTATATTATATACAGATATTTGAATCATATATGGATGAGCACAAATTTCTGCTCGATTATATTCAATTACTTTTGACATGTTTGGTGAATGTTATATACAATTAGATATGTTGCTTGAATTCAAGAATGACAGTTTAAAACTAATTTACTTTTTTATCCATGATCAAGTGTTCCAAAAGAGTTCATATGGACGGCCGCACATTAAATAATAATTTTTTTTATTAAATAAGAGCTCAAAAACAGTTTTCATAAATTTCTATTGATAACTAATTATTGCATGAAACATAATATGATATGTATGAAAACAGAGTTAATGTTCTATTGTGTTCTATTGTTCTTCTAGGTGTTGATACATAATCCACATAAGAGAAGACAGCAGTCTGAAGGTCGTATGAGTGGTGGTGAGGGAGATATTAGCCTATTAAACATCAACCAACAAGTTACAGCAGTAGAATCTGGTAGTTTAGTAGCTGGTACTCAGAAAGATACATTAGTTATTGGTACTCAGACTAATTTACTAGCTTATGATGTGGACAATAACTCAGATCTATTTTATAAAGATGTAAGTTATTATAATTTCCATCATGTAAAACAAGTTTTGAAGCTGTACATTGATTTCTTGTAACTAATTATCATGCATTCATGATACAAGTTTTATCAAATCTGTTGTTTAATTATGACATCAGGTTAGTCCACTTATGGGCAATGTATGGTTGAGACTTAGATTGTATTTTCATTCTAACAGGTAAAATATAAAAAAATAATAATAATAATTTATTCATTTAAAAAGCACCTATAACCACTAATTTCATTACTGTTCTATGACGCTGAATACATTTTGATACAATAATAAAAAAGTAATACTGTAATTAAAACACAAATGGTTTACGATAAAAAGAGTCAATTGTAGAATTCCTCTATCAAAGGCAAGCAATGCTTATCTACTATTTTGGCAAATACTCTAAGGGCAAATTTATTTTCCACTTGAAAGGATTACTTAAACTTGTTGCATGAGGTGTTTTGAAAGAGGGAAGAATGGAGAGGAATTGTTATACTAGTAAATGAGGTTGTTTTCATGCTTTGCTTTGATCCTGAGCCACTTATTGATATTGAAAAGTAAACCATGTCCAATTTATCTGTTCTGTATTTTTCAGACTCCTGATGGATCTAATGCTATAGTATTGGGTAAATTAGGTTCACTAGATCCATTATTAGCAGTAGTTGGTGGTAATTGTTCTATACAAGGATTTGATTCAGCAGGCAATGATGCTTTCTGGACTGTAAGTAGATATTTGTACTTTACTTTAATTTCCAAAATGACATTGGATTTAAATAGTTAACAGGATTTATACAACAGAAGTCATTGGCACAGAGTATTTTGATAAGTGTGATGAGAAACTTAAAGTAAGTCAAATAAATATGGTTTTTAAAGATGTATAGTATATCCAGATTGTAATTGTGGAATCATATAAGCTATAATTAACTTGTATAACCTATATAAGTCTGTATTTTGATTTGCAGGTACATTAAGACAATTATTTTAATTTAACTTTTACCTTACATATTTCTGAAAAAGACAATTGTAATACAATCTGTGGCTATTTATGTAATATCTTAAAGATTATATATTGGTTTTCTATAGGTAACGGGTGATAATGTGTCTTCATTGACTTTAATGGATTTTACTGGCAATGGGCAAAATGAGGTGAGTTTATATTGCATACACTGTTCAATCACATTAAATGATCGTTGCATTCAATACCTAAGCTTGAGTAGTAGTGTTTCTGCTTTGTCTATATGAATGATATGTTGATTATTTTAGTTAGTAGTTGGATCTGAAGATTTTGATATCCGTGTATTTAGGGAAGATGAAATCATAGCAGAAATGACTGAAACAGAGGTATGTTTAATTCAAACTTTGGTCTTTTCAAGGAACGTTTTCTTTTGGTAGTCATTATGGGACAGTATGAGCTTTTTAACATACTTTAAGTCGTATGCCTGGTGTCTTCCTGTCAGTGGTGCAGGCTAGAGAAGTTGACATGGTAATAGTGTCTAGATGTTCTTATTGTACAATAAATGGAGGCCCCGATTATTAATTAAATCTTGTTTTTACAGACAATTACAGCGCTATGTTCTATGAGTGATAATAAATTTGGTTATTCACTAGCTAATGGAACTGTTGGTGTTTATGAGAAAACTGCAAGATTCTGGAGGATTAAGGTCAATCAATATTTTTATATATATGAACCAATTGATGATCTTTTAGCTTTAAGATGAATATTTGTTGTTGTCCATAGATTAACATTAATAAACAATTAATAGGTTTTTAAATGTTGTTAGGGTTTTTTCTACATATATGTTGATCATAAAATTTGAATATTTTTGTAATTTTCAGTCCAAGAATCAGGCTATATCTATTAGTAGTTTTGACCTTGATGCTGATGGTGTACCAGAATTAATAACAGGGTGGAGTAATGGCAAGGTACACAATTTATTCTCTGTTCTTCCATTTTAACTATGTAACTTATCAAAAAGTCCAGATTTGAATTTATAATGATAATTTCTTATAATTATTAAGATTGATGCTAGAAGTGATAGATCAGGAGAAGTGATATTTAAAGACAATTTTAACCATTCAGTAGCTGGTATTGTCCAGGTAGGTGTGTTTCTTAATCTTGGATTTAGAACTTTTTAACCTATATATGAATATATATTCACCCTGTCTAATTTACATGTAGTTGAATTTTCTAGTGGATTTGTATTCTTTCCATTTTGACCTATCTTTTTTTCAAATATTGATGTGACGATTATCAAACTGCTTTATCTATTTCAAGGGAGATTATAGAATGGATTCTATGTCATCAGCTGATCAACTGATTTGTGTGTCTGTTGAAGGGGAAGGTATTTTTTCATCTTTTATTTAAATATAAAGGTAGTATATTGTTTTCTTGCTATGCTGAGAAGATATTTGAAGTGGTTCACAGACATGTGACACAGTCTCGATGTAGCCTATTGAACCATGCACCTTGAGTTAATGCTTTTATACATCTGACATCTATAGTTGCTACTGGTTATGATAAAATTTGGAATGTGTACATAAACCATGTTAAAATGTCAGCCCTATGGCAGTAAACTTTCATGGGCTTCAGTTTCTACTTTAAAAATACCATAACAATTACTGGTATTCACTCCACTTGGTATAAGATTATATGATGTTAATTCAAATTGTATGACATGTTTTAAGTGAGAGGATATAACCCAGCAGCACCTGATATGTCTGGTAATTTAATGGATGCTAATCTAGAACAAGACAGCATCAGAGAACTAAGCCAGAGGAAACAGGTAAAAATACAGCCCCATAGAAAAATTTAAGCCTTAAAAAGTTATATCTTGGTTTATTATTTGATATATATATATATAGCTTTATAGTCAAGCAAAGATTGTTGTATACATCTTAGGATAATTTAGAGCATAACGCAAAAATTCTACTTTGGAAGTGTACATTACAAGCCAGTTATTGTTTTCATTTCTACTACAAAATGTCTATTCAATAGACTCTATTGTAAAAGAGGGCGTATGCTCTTTTACACACAGTATTATTACACAGTTTATTAAGCAAATTGAGTTCACATATTCTGAACTATTATTTTTTTACTACAGAATCTAATGTTAGAATTGAAGAATTACGAAGAGAATATCAGGCTAGGATCAGGTGGTGTTGATTCTGTAGCTAGTAGTTTACCCCAAGGTGGATCTTCTACTTCTACTGGTGCTGTTGTCACTACAGTAGGAAATCAGATAGGGGAATATGATAAATCACAGATGGGGATTATACCTGTAAGTATTGACATTAAAATGCTTGATTGAATGCCTCATAACATCCTCTAGTCAAAGTAACATTTGTATTTCTCTGTACACTTAAATATTTTGAGGTGACATCTATTCAATATAAATATGTACTTCTTGTTTACAAATGGTAAATTAACAGCACCATGGACTGAATGGTTAGAAATTCTAAAAGGTCCAATGTTACTGGAATAAGATCTCTTGCCATGTTTGACCTGTTTGTAGTTTGCTGAAGTATTTTTTCATCGTATTATTTGTCATATACAAACCATTAATGTTGACTTTGGGTAGATTTACCTAAAAGATATTAACTTGAAAACCTTTAGTGAAAATGTGTTGTTGCATTATCCCACAAGCCCTTTTCATTAAATGAAATGAATGGAGTTTTACATCTTACTCTTCGCCCTTCTGCATCATGCCCATTTTAGAGTAAAAATACTAGGCTATAAACTCAAATATACTGAACTCATTGAATGTATTTTTTCAGGCCAATACCCAATTACAGACAACCCTTGCTGTTAATTCTGGTGACGAGAAAACACCTGTAAGTTTAAAATTAATATTCACCCACTCCTATGAAGCTATTTGGATAAAGTGATTTATGGTCATATATATTTATTGATAAGTGGGCATGGTTTTAACAACAATAAAAAATAAATATATTATATACATTCTATTAAGAGTGTATTATATGGTCTTGATTTTTCAGTAGCCCCTATTTTAAGTCTGCCATGTGTATATATTTCACACTTTGTTTGACTATTGTATTTCCTGGTTTTCTTCTCAAATATGTACTGAAGGATCCATTTATTTTGCAAGCATGTGGACATAGTTATGAATTGTTTATGATATAGAAAGTATAATGTAGAATCTTGAATATTTTAGGCCCATGTGGAATTGTTGATCAGTACATCAAATGGTAGGTAGAAAAAAAAGCAGAATATATGTATTTTGAGTATTTAGGAATTATGACAGTACATTAGAACAGTTTAATCTGTTGCCAACAATCCTGAAACCATCCTTATTCATTTGCCTTTTTATTAGGAACAGAATATAATCCAGGATAGAGCTTTGCACTTGCTTGGTAATCCAATGGATATTACTTCATCGATGATTATATTGTTTTATGAAACTATTATATTAGATCATCTTTCAATGCAATATAGACCTGAGGATTAAGTGAACATTATTTTGAGAGATTATTGTAGTGTATTGTATCGTATTGACATTAAAATGAAATGGTAAAGATTGTATTAACATTAATAAAGCAAATGTAAATTGTTTTTGCAGAGACTGTTATAAGAGCTGTGCTAATATTTGCTGAAGGTATTTTTGAAGGAGAAAGTCATGTAGTGTAAGTATTATATTGTACTGTATATTTTGTGTGTATTTTTGCAATCTTAAAAACATGACAAACAAAACAAAGCTTTACTATATTTCTATCCATGTCTATAGAAGAATGTCTAGCATCAAGTGATTTGTTCAAAACCTAATGATGAACAAAATAAGAATAGGTTTAGAAATTATAAAATTTCATGGTGAAATTGAAAGAGTGTAACATTGAAATATGTTTAAAATTATATGTTTAGACATCCAGTTAGTTCTAACCTATCAGCTAATCTAAAAGTACCCATTATACCACCTAAAGATGCCTTAGTTGATCTCCATATTAAAACCATGGTTGGTTCTAAAACTAGGTAGGTTTTCTAATAACTATTTCTTTTATCTGTTTTTATGTGGAGAGTTTATGAATTTTATTTCCATAAGGAAAGGTTTGAATTATTTTGATAAAGAGAATTTCATATTGAGTGAACTGATTTTCTTTATTAAGTTAATACCCATATGATTAGTTGTTCTAAGGCCTATTATTGAAAACTTTAGTTTAACCCACTCCTTTGATAACGGGGTATATAGCGTTTCAACACAAAGTGTCATCATCAAATAGAATGAAGAAGAGACATGGGATTATATAGCAAAGCCAAATAATATAACTGTATTTCTTAAAATCTGAACATAATATAAATCTCACAAAATAAGATTTTTAAAGAAAATAAAATACAATTTTTTTTTTTTCAGTACCCAATTTCATGTTTTTGAGTTGACACGACAGTTACCTAAATTTTCTATGTATTCACTGATTGATCCCAATATTCCTGATCCTAAGAGTTCAGTTACATTCCAAATACATGATAGAGTTCAAAGGGTAAGATTACAAATTTTTAAAAGGTAAAGCAGAATGTGTGAGCAAGAATCTTATCTTGTTGATGTTGAATCTGTTACTTTAAATAATATATATCAATGTCTAAGAACATCTGTCCCTTCGATGGGTTTCCCCATTGCCCTTTATTAGGTAAATCAACATGCTTGTTCACAACAGTTTGAAATAAGTTCTGTTTTGTTACATTACATCATGAAGTTTCAATTTCAGGTTCTATTATGGATCAATCAGAATTTCTTGATGCAAGAAGATTTAGAATGTGAAGGTAATTTACGAGTTGCATTCATGTCACTACGTGGTACTGGTCCATTAATAATACAGATGGAACAAAATGGCCAGGTTTGTAAGATTCATTATAACTTGATTTTAATATAAGTGACTTTATTAGTTTATACTTAATATAAATGGAGCATATATGTTATTGAGCTATCAGGTAACTGTATTATACCTAAATAACCTGGTGACAACATAACATGTGCCATTTACAATGATAATTGTAGGAATGGCATCTGATTTGCATATAAATCAATCTGTAGAGTACTGTATATTTCTCATTAATTTTGAAGGTCTTTTATTGTGTCCATACATTACTTTAAGTGTACACAGTGAAGATCCATTGGCATTTGGAAAATGTAAAGGCTGATGCCCTGGTAAAATTTTCTTCATTGCCCACATCTCAGTGATTCCCTTCTTCATAAAGGTACAAAAATTTTCATTTTCTGGGTTCCTGAGCCAAGTTGATATTATCTTTTATAGATGTGTATAAAGACTAATAATATGGATTTAGCAGGTGATATTATACAGTCTGTAGCGAATTTCCTGAAAATAGAAGATTTACAGTCCCTGGTAGAATATCCATCAGAGATGGAAACTTTAGAGAAAGTTCTTGTGAAGGTGAGCTTTTATACAGCCACTTCTCTCTATGTACATATTTTGTTGACATATTCATCTGTTGAAATTTCAATTGTATGATACTTGCTCACAGATTTAAAGGTCCAGAGTGCAATCCTGGCAAAATCTTCCTCATTGCACACTGCATAGTATTGCCTGATCTGATGCAGAAAGTATGACTGAAAAAATCTCTATTTCATTCAATCGATACTAAATGAAGTTGTGTTAAAGCAGGTATTTTTAACCTTTTTCTTTACATAACCGCTGGATCAATGAATTGACAGCCGTATTCATTAATTTGAATTTGATTATTGAATTAATTTTGAATTTGACAATTTAGATGAACAGTCTGTTTGTATCAAAGAAAAAAATGATTTGAAAATGCTAATGTGTCGCCATATGTTACTTTGCCTGGCAATCTATCTTCACAACATTTGATCATCCTCCATAGCTCTAAAGCTCTGGATAATCAAGCACAATTGTTTCATTCTGTAGGTTGATGACTATCATTCAGTCAGACAGAAATTAACGGCAGAAATGGCTGACCATTCAAATTTAATACGTAGTATGGTGGTGAGAGCAGAAGATTCTAGAATCATGGGAGATATGTAAGTTGACATTTTGGTAAACAATTAGTTGATGTTTCAGTAAGTGTGATTCAGATATTGTTTAAGATATTTCTATATTTTAGGAAGAGTATGAAAAGAGGTTATATAGAGTTATATTGTTTAAGTTATTTCATATTTTAGGAAGAGTATGAAAAGAGGTTATATAGAGTTATATTGTTTAAGTTATTTCAATATTTTAGGAAGAAAATGAGAAGAGGTTATATAGAGTTATATTGTTTTAGTTATTTCAATATTTTAGGAAGACTATTGAGAAGAGGTTATATAGAGTTACATTGTTTAAGTTATTTCTATATTTTAGGAAGACTATGAGAAGAGGTTATATAGAGTTATATTGTTTAAGTTATTTCTATATTTTAGGAAGACTATGAGAAGAGGTTATAATAGTTATATTGTTTGAGTTATTTTATATTTTAAGGAAGAGTATGAAAAGAGGTTATATAGAGTTATATTGTTTAAGTAATTACATATTTTAGGAAGACTATGAGAAGAGGTTATATAGAGTTATATTGTTTAAGTAATTACATATTTTAGGAAGAATATGAGAAGAGGTTATAATAGTTATATTGTTTGAGTTATTTTATATTTTAAGGAAGAGTATGAAAAGAGGTTATAAAGAGTTATATCGTTTAAGTTATTTCTATATTTTAGGAAGAGTATGAAAAGAGGTTATATAGAGTTATATTGTTTAAGTTATTTCAATATTTTAGGAAGACTATGAGAAGAGGTTATACAGAGTTATATTGTTTAAGTTATTTCTATATTTTAGGAAGAGTATGAAAAGAGGTTATATAGAGTTATATTGTTTAAGTTATTTCAATATTTTAGGAAGACTATGAGAAGAGGTTATACAGAGTTATATTGTTTAAGTTATTTCTATATTTTAGGAAGAGTATGAAAAGAGGTTATATATAGTTATATTGTTTAAGTTATTTCAATATTTTAGGAAGACTATGAGAAGAGGTTATATAGAGTTATATTGTTTAAGTTATTTCATATTTTAGGTAGAATATGAGTAGAGGTTATATATAGTTATATTGTTTAAGTTATTTCAATATTTTAGGAAGACTATGAGAAGAGGTTATATAGAGTTATATTGTTTAAGTTATTTCATATTTTAGGTAGAATATGAGTAGAGGTTATATAGAGTTTTATTGTTTAAGTTATTTTATATTTTAGGAAGAGTATGAGAAGAGGTTATATGGATTTGTATGATTTAAACAGGGATTTAATCAATGGTTATAAAATTAGGTGTACTAATCATCAAGAATTAGTGACATGTTTGAAACAAGTTAATCAGATCATACAGAAGGCTGGCAGATTACGAGGTAAGGGAAATAATCCTATATCAATTAAACATATCAATTATTTAGACAATCATAAGGTTGATCATATAATATCCTGTTCTGCAAGTGACTAAACTGGTCATATTGTAGATAACTCAACTAATTTTTTATTGGTATGCCCATTCCACATAGTTTAAATTGTCCCACTAGGTTCGGCAAGTTTGAATTCTTTTCTGATACTGTCAGTATTTTCTAGATTTGTGTAATTTCACTTTCTGATTTTATTCTCTTTTCAGTTGGCAAATATAAAACACAAGTAGTGAATTCATGTCGAGCAGCCATCAAAAATAATAATGTCAGTTCTCTATACAAAATAATTCGAACTGGCTGTGTGTAGAAGTATTTTTTGTAATGAAGTGTTGTATTCCGTCCAGATGCATCTTAACTGTTTGTTTTTAAGGAATCTGATGGGTTTACAGATATAATCTACGGATATATTAATAAAGTCATTGCAGTATTCTTATTGCTATTTAAATTTAACATCTAACGTCTAGTTTTTATTCCATGCACCTTTGTAGTCAAGACATACTGTTATATTGTGATGTCAGTTTCCTTTTAACCGTCCCAAACAGATAAGATATTATGTTATTTGTGTCTGAGTAGCAGATTGTCTGCACAATTTCATCCTATGTTATCCTCCTTAATCATTGTGATATATTTGTTAAATACCTTTACTCACAGTCCTTATTATAAATTACGTCACTATTTGTTATCTCGTAAAGCTTACTTGCGTTGATATACCCTGTATTTTTGTGTTTAGTACTCAATTCTAATACCCAAACAAACTGGACGTAGACATCGACAAAAAATAGGCATTCTCTAAAGAAGATTTTTTCAGAACTGGAAAGTAAGTGACCTGCAGTCAGTTACGCTAAGGACAAAAATAAGAACTGTATTTCCATGGGATATGAGACTTGTTTGAACATAATCTACGGTATGCTGTGTCAATGATATATTTACCATTACTCTATTATAAATATTGATTGTTTTTATCGAGTGGCGAATATTCTGATTGAGGTAACAATTATTCCTTTAAAGGGAAAATTATTCACTACAGATAATTAAGGCTAAGCTTCAAGAAATAAAGTGAAACAGTCTATCAGTATCATGTTATTTATTTATCATTCATTGTTTATATACTCATGTTAGACTGATATATTTATCTAACTGATCTCGGGTTTATCTATACACCGTTCGCACAGTAGCAGATATTGTTTTAATCCAATATTGTATCCATTGGTAAAATTAAGATCCGACCTGAACCTGCATCGAAGTTTAAAAAAACGAGAACAAGTAGCATATCCAGTTGGGACGCAGGGTGACGCAGGTCGTCTTAAGATTGCACAGCATGAAATTCTGAATAACATGTTTGAGATGTTTTTATCTTCTTGTCTTGTTAGATTTTTGTTATAGTTTTATGTGAATTTTCTGTTTTTTCATTGTTATATTATGAACATTTACAGTATATCAAACAATTAGATATTGTATATTTTTATCGATGAATTCTTTTGAAGGTAGCAGAACCCTTCAAATATACCTCAAACTTTTTTTTTTTTTCTAAATCGATGAATTCTTTTGAAGATAGCAGAACCCTTCAAACATACATCAAAATTAAAATTTTAACTGTCTATTTCTAGTTGTATTTTGGATATGTGGCGTAGTCTTTAGAATAGACGATTCAAATTTAAATGGTGAGCACTCTTAATACTCAGCACAACTGGAATAAATTAAACTGAAGACTATTTTAACTTTGATCAATTGATCCGCCCCTTTAGATAAATAAATAAATAGCTGTTTTATGCCTTTATCCCAAGGGAAATTTCCTTTATTAGGGTAAGAAATTGGTTTTGTAAAGCTTTTCTTGTATTTCGCCCAACTAAGCAAGGTACATACCAACATATTCAATCAAGAACAAATATACAAGTAAAATAGAATTGATTAAAATATAACTCAATAATTATCAAAATGATAAATTCATATACAAATCAAATTCAATCTAACCTCCAGATGCAAAAGTAAATGCACTTCTTATTGATTTTTACAATGGATATTTACAGGAGAAAATCAATACACATTTTGCATACACGTAGATATAAGTAATTATCGAGAATACATTGACGTGTATCGGGCACCCAAGAAACCCGATAACGTTGTTCATCGCAAGATTATACAATATCAAACCTTAAAGGGATAATAGGTCTTAGAATGAACATATTTTAAACTTAGCCAGTAAGAGCTCTATTCATCAGTAAAAATACCCTGCCACCATAAATAACATAAAATGATAAATAAATATCAAAAAAAAAAAAAAAAAAAAAATAAGTAATTATCCATAAAGATGCATTTGATTATTTAAAAAAACTTTTTACCCACTTTTACAGACTTATCATGTTGGAAAATAAGGTTTTTAAATAAAAGCTACCGGACTTTTTACCCACTTTTTACCGAGGAGTTTTTTTATTTTAGAAATTTAAAAAATAAATTATGTCGTATACGGACCACCGTACCTATATGAAAATCATGTTATTATGCTTTTAATAAAAACTAACTATAATAGAAAAAATTACCTAGTGCAAATTTAAATTTTGATTCAAAACTTAATAAAAGTGAATTATGTCGTATCTGAGCTACCATAATTATCTAATGTATACGGTGGCTCAAATACAAAATAGTTATTTTTTCTATTTTGAATTAAAAACTTTATTTTCCACCATGGTTAAAAGTGTTATCACCAAGGTGAAAGTGGGTGAAAAGTCTGGTAGTTTTTAATTAAAACTTTATATTCCACCAAGGTGAAAATACTTTACTAAATAAAAACTACCTACGGTGGCTGTTATACGCCACAGAATTTACAATATGCTTTTTTTTAATGTGGTAGTGATTTTGACTTTTGTATTATAAACCTGGGTGAAAAGTCTCGCTTTAAACATCAAATTTTTCGACTTTTCACCTAGGTGAAAAGTCGAAAAATTTAATGTTTAAGTCTGAACTTTTCACCCAGGTGGAAAGTATTTTCACCTAGGTGAAAAGTCGAAAAATTTGATGCTTAAGTCGAGACTTTTCACCCAGGTGGAAAGTATTTTCACAGTGAAAAGTCGAAAAATTTGATGTTTCACCCAGGTGAAAAGTCAAGTTTATAATACAAAAGTCAAAATCACTACCACATAAAAAAACAGCATATTGTAAATTCTGTGACGTATAACAGCCACTTTAGGTAGTTTTTAATTAGTAAAGTATTTTCACCTTGGTGGAATATAAAGTTTAAATAAAAACTACCAGACTTTTCACCCACTTTCACCTTGGTGAAAACACTTTTCACCATGGTGTAAAATAAAGTTTTTAATTAAAAACTACAAGACTTATCACCCACTCTTCCCCTTGGTGGAAAATAAAGTTTTTAATTCAAAATAAAACTAGAACTGTGAACAGTACTGCGAGTGGCAAACAACCCTAATGGGTTGATACAAGGTCACGTGATATAGCCTTTTGAATTTTTAAACACTCAAAACACACTTTTTAACAGCCATTATAAGCTTATGTATGGACAGCTTAGGTCAAGTACATTTTACTTGAAAATTATTAAGGTAATTGAAGGTCAAGGTCACTTGATATAGCCTTTTGAATTTTTTATAAAAACTAAAACGGGTACAAAAAATTTGTTGTCGACCATTATAGGCCTATGTGTGGATAGCTAATGTCAAGAACATTCTACTTGTAAAAATTCAGGGTCATTAAAGGTCAAGGTCATTTGATATAGCCTTTTAATTTTTTTTTAAAATCCATCGGGCTTAAAAAAAATTAAATTTGAAAATGAAAATTCTGTTCCCAACAAATTTTAGATAAAGAAACAAGGTTTCAAAAAAAACACCAAAATCGTACAAATCGGAGAAATATTATTACTTATTAAAATTTTGCTAAATGTCACCGTTCTGTGATAACACATAAAGTTTCACTTCCGGTTAGAATTTTTTCCTCTAATTGGGTTCTGAGTATGCCTGATAGTTTATATGTATAGCTTTTATACTCATTTCTTACATACACCGGAGGTTGGGTCACCCAACGTGGTTCTGAAAAACCGGAAAGTTTCACGCAAAAACCAGTGGTAGAAAATGTTTTATGACGTCTTTTTATTTCTAAAGACGACTTCTCTATATTCTGTAATTTTCGAAGCGATCGGATAATTAGCATCAAAGTTATACAATTATTCAATTATTATTATGCAATTTCTCACATCCGATGCATTAAAATGTCTAATGAAAACAAAGAGTGACAAATTTCTAATTTGCCACTCAAAAAAATACTTATGTCGTATTATGGTGGCTTACGTACGACATAATTATTTTTTTTTATTTTGAATTAAAAACTTTATTTTTCACCAGGGTGAAAATACTTTTCACCTAGGTGAAAAATGGGTGAAAAGTCCGTTAGTTTTTATTTAAAAACTTATTTTCCACCTTGGTGAAAAGTGTTTTCACCCAGGTGAAAAGTGGGTGAAAAGTCTGTAGTTTTTATTTAAAAATTTTATTTTCCACCATGGTGACAAGTGTTTTCATCTAGGTGAAAAGTGGGTGAAAAGTCTGGTAGTTTTTATTTAAAAACTTTATTTTCCACCATGGTGAAAATACTTTTCACCTAGGTGAAAAGTGGGTGAAAAGTCCTGTAGTTTTTAATTAAAAACTTTATTTTCCACCAAGGTGTAAATACTTTGAAAAGTGGGTGAAAAGTCTGGTAGTTTTTATTAAAAAACTTTATTTTCCACCAAGGTGAAACTACTGATAATATTTTTTTCACCTAGGTATTTTAACCTTAAAACTAACAGACTTTTCACGCACTTTTCACCTAAGTGAAAATAATGAAATTACTTTTCACCATGGTGGAAAATAAAGTTTTTAAATCAAAATAAAAAAATAATTATATCGTATTTGAGCCACCGTAGTAAGCCACCGTAAATGTATTTATTAACAGAGATCGAATATTCGCAAAATTGATTTTCATATACAATAATGGGGTATAACAAATCGATATCAATTGACTAAGTAATAACAATCGTTTTTTGTGTCCTTTGTTTTAGGTCTACTTTTGTCTAAAAACTAAAGGAATATAGTCTCTAAAATCAAATTACAACTTAACAATGAATAGGAAACATGATGAAACCCGATGCCAAACTGCAACTGAATCAGAAAACAGCTACAAATTCTTTTCAGATACTAAACACAGCCTGTAATGCTATTGTAAGGTATTTACCTTCCGATATTTTTAGCTAAATTATTCTTTTCTTTTGAAAACTTTCAATCCGAGGTTGGGGAGATCCTGGAAGTGAGTACTTTTAGATTTTGATTAAATTACTAAACTGAGACTTAGCGGGAAGTATACTTTAAGATATTAATCATTTTGTCTTTTTTAACAATATTAATAGTGTTACGGGTTGTATCGATTTCAATGGATATTAATCATTGAAGTATATTGAGATGTTCCCAAGGGAAACAGACTACACGAGAAAATGTCAAAAACTTAAGACGGGAATGGTCATGAAGTTAGAATTGAATTGAAATTGCGAATACTCTTCACCTATCGAAGCATGAAGCTGGAAGGAGTTTTGATATTTATTATTCTAATTTGGAATGCAGAGACACGACCTGAACAGTATTTCGCTTCCTCGGATTTTTCTTTGCTGGATTATGAAGATTTAAAAACTTCAATCAGAATACTTTATAATGTCAGAAACAAAATACGATGTGGAATTATTTGCTCACAAATTTCAACATCATCTCAAATCAACAGGATAATGTATAATATTTACCATCCAAATGTTATTCAATTACAATGTGCTGTTTTTAATGAAGCTTGTTATTTTGTTAAAAAGGTAAATTATTTTGAGTTAATATACTAAAGTCGTAAGTAATTGTTTATTTGAATTTTGTTTTGTTTTTTTGTTTTTTTGTTTGTTTTGTTTTGTTACAAAGTTTAATGTTTCTATTTATTTTAAGAATGTAACATCATCTATAAAAGTTACAAGTGGTTATAATTTTGTATATGTGGTAGATTTGATGCATGTTTTGTTACATCGAATAAAAATCTTTGAAAATGATAATGTATTTGTTTTGTGGTAATTTTTAGGCTGCATCGAATACATGAAAGTAATAATGTAACTATTTTGATTTAATTTGTATTACTTCGAATTTAGAACTTCAAAGAGTAAATGAAACTATTTTGATGTAGTTTAGTTTACATCAAACATAAAAGTTAAAAGTGATAATGTATTTGAAATATTTTACGTTATGTATATCAGTCAGAAGTGATAATTGTAACTTACTATATTTGATAATGTTTCAGGTTACGTCCTGCATCAAAGCAAGGAGTGATAATCTAACTACATGTTCATGTATATTTCCCTATTATGGTTCTTATTGTCATCTTGTTCTCTCATGTGAGTACCCTTTAAATGTCTGTACTGCCAAAAGTTCCAATATACTGCGAATATCGAAAACTTATAGCAAAGGGGCATAATTATTGCAACCAGGGAGTTTTCCTCTTAAACTCTAATACACAAACGTTTATTCGTTCTTATATTAACAACAATCCTCTCGTGTTTCTTTTTATACATTCAGCTTGTGAAGATGTGAAGCAATCTATGGAAATTTTGGTAAATGGAATCTATAGAGTAGTTACGACTCGCGCAGAGATTATAGAGCTATTCTGTGATTTCAACACATCACAGATCATAACTTTCATCTCTAAACAAAGCTTATCCAGTTTAAAAACCTCGGATTTGATGCAGTTTGGATCAGATAGAACCAGAGTAGTTCTACGGCAAAATTGGATTGACCACCAGAAAGACTCAATCATTTCACAGTTGTCAATACATTCGTCGATCCCTTTGTCCATTTTTATCAATGAACATGATAATTTTATGGGACCATTGAACAAAAATTTGGGAGGTTTTCTATATTTAGGTCTTCTCAGTCAAAGTTCTATCCACAAGGGAAGCGTTAATGGTTACGCGACCGATTCCGCCGATATCAGTTTCTCAAATTGTAATAACGATGGAAATAGTTATTTCGCATTTTACCCGAATTTAGAAAACAAAACTCCGTCAACTGATAGAAACTATTCTGGAAAAGTCAACATGTTTGCTTGGGCAGACACTGGGGTGACGATTGCTGCAAATCATGAACTAACAACAAACTATTTCTACGTAACAGAAATACATTTTGGCGGATGCGGCGGTCTTACAATTTCAAGTTATTGGAGAACCGTTACCGGAATGGCTCTTGGATTAATATCAGATTTTTAAAGGTTCAGCGAATTTTTGATTACTAAAATATAAATTATAATATAATGTTGCGCTGATGGACCTTGCCGAAGCCTTATGATTAAATTGTCAGTATAATAAATGCTTTATCGCTCTCAATATTAGCTGTACGCTTTGTTAATTGTACTATTCAAAAAACAAGTTGTTACCTAGCCTACATCCAACATCATTTGTCGAAATGAACCAAAATTTGGGCCTTGTCCAATGATATTTTACACACAAAATTTAATTATAATTTGCTAAAAAATGGCGTGATCACAGTTGCCAACTATGATACACTGTCTTGGCAATAAAAGTTTTGCTGTTACTGCGTTTATTGTTTTCGTATGGTACTCGGATTCAGACACATTTAACATTTTATCATTTACTATTATACACATTTGTGTACGGAGAAGCATTATTATGTGGGTGTTTAAAAAGTAGTTCTGATCACAAATTCGAACTTGAACAAGGTCTCATCAATATAAATGATCAAACCAAATAAGTTAAAACTACAGTGTTTATAATTTTCAATAAAACGAATTTTGAAGACTAGGGTAATAACTCAAGATTTGTTGTTCTAAAAAATTGCTAAATTCGAACTTGGCCAAGATCGTATTATCATTAATGATCACACCAAATTTCATTCAAATCCGATGAAAACTGTAGTCTCTATAGCGTTCACAAGCAAATTAGCGTTTTAACTAAGACAGAGCAATAACTCAAAACCCGTTCATCGAAAAATATCGAACTATCAATATAAATGATCTCGTCGAATTTCATTCAAATCAGATTCTCCTTGAGTGAGGTAAAGTTTATGTCTTTTATGGTTCATTTACTTCTATATAACCGAGGAACGGAATTTGGTGGTGTGTACGATTCGGATTAGATTTTTAGCATATAGGATTCGCAACATCTATTTTCACAGCCAGAAAAATCTGGCCTACCAGCTCATTGTAAGTGATATGCGGATGTGATATCTTTGCCGCTCATCGGACGTGATATGTGGATGTTAAATCGTCTCTCGTTAGGGGACAATATCATATCCATATATCACATTCGAGGGCCAGATTTAAAGGTTTACAATTTTCTATCGCATAATTACTATACCAAATCAGCAATATTAGCTATGTGAAATGTGGATTCCTCAAAAAAGAACGGGTTGATAAATCCTTTCGCACAGTAAAATCAGATGTGTTCCACAACAGAAACCGTACTTTGACTATTTGCACCATATTAAGTTCAACGTATAATGGTTTAGTTCCTAGCCATTAATTCTTAGGTCATTGTTAAACTATTTTTTGTTGATATGTATACAAACACAATGTTGAAAGTAAACCTTTCTTATGTTGACAGGGCTGGCTTTTACTAAGATACAGAATCAATTTCTACACAAATCGATGTTAGGTAATGAATATATTGTTCTTAGATAAACAAAATGGAAAGGTTACATAAGAATATAACAATTGATCATAGAGTTTATTCAAACTTCCCTGTTGAAATGAATTAGCTATTTGGAATTGGTGAAATGGAAAGGATACTATGCGACAGCGTTATTGATTGACAGAACCTAATCTCTGTTACTGTTGATGGACATAATAACATCTCATCTCTGTTACGGTTGGCTGATAAATCTATTTTAGTCTCTGTCACGGTTAATTTACATAATTATATTTAATCTCTGACAAGGCTGCTTGGCAGAATAATATTTGATCTCTGTCATGGCTGCTTGACAGAATAATATTTAATCTCTGTCACGGCTGCTTGACAGAATAATATTTAATCTCTGTCACGGCTGCTTGACAGAATAATATTTAATCTCTGTCACGGCTGCTCGACAGAATAATATTTAATTTCTGTCACGGCTGCTTGACAGAATAATATTTAATCTCTGTCACGGCTGCTTGACTGAATAATATTTAATCTCTGTCACGGCTGCTTGACAGAATAATATTTAATCTCTGTCACGGCTGCTCGACAGAATAATATTTAATTTTTGTCACGGCTGCTTGACAGAATAATATTTAATCTTTGTTATGGTTGGTTGTTAGTATGATATTTAATCTTTGTTATTGTTGGTTGCTAGAATGATATTTAATCTTTGTTATGGATGGTTGAAAATAAATTCATTTTTAATCTCTGTCACGGCTGATGTCATGGTTGATAATAATAAATATTCTCTGTAATGATTTCAGTCCCGTCGCTAGGGTGGGACTGTAGCTGGGCTGGCTGAGCTATGGGCTTGTAGGTTTACATATTTCCTAGTGGAAATTCACCAGAATACATTGTTTATAGATGATATAAATGAGTGAAATGGTGTATGAACTATACATTGAAAATATTTAAATCTTTAATTAAATAGATTAACAATAGAGAGAGCATAATACATTGAAGAGGGCACCAAACAAATTAAGTCCATTCATCTAGTTTAGCCACCGTTGCTTCTGCTGACTTCATGTTCTGAAACGATCACAGGTATCAAGTCCACGATTTTATTTTTTCTGTGAATCGAGACTATGGGAACTAAGAATTAAAGATCAAGTAAAAAAATTATCTTTGTCCTCCATAGCTATACCTACCTAAAAAAGATTAAAGGGATTTGATTTTACCATGTGTTGACACTCAGTTGGGACAATAAACCGAGGCCACGTGTGCTACAAGCTAAAACATATGATACTTATGGTAAAACGTTATCAAAAATGAGATCATAAATAATCTTCTCACATTAAACAATATAATAATTCACACTAACACTAGCATGATTACGAGTAAAATTGCGTTCATGCAGATGTGTTCCACAAATCAAATCCACGATAACTTCTATAACTGGCAGCACATTGCCAGAGAATCACCTCGTCCGAATGACTTAGTGTTGAATTGGCTAGAGAATGGCGTAGATATTTGTAAGGTTTAAAAGAAGTAATTTCTGCGTTCATGCAGATGTGTGTTTGAAGAGAGTTCCACAAATCCGGAGCATGTTTAAAGACTCGAGTATAGATCTTGGTGGTCAATATTTAGGCTTTCATGGTAGCCAATAGTCTTAGGTGGACAGAATAGGCTTAGGTAGCCAATAGTCCTAGGTGGACAGAATAGGCTTAGGTAGCCAATAGTCCTATAAGGTGGGTAGGGTAGGTTTAGGTAGCCAATAGTCTTAGGTGGGCAGAATAGGCTTAGGTAGCCAATAGTCCTAGGTGGGCAGAATAGGCTTAGGTAGCCAATAGTCCTAGGTGGGTAGAATAGGTTTAGGTAGCCAATAGTCCTAGGTGGCCAGAATATTCTGAGGAATAGGCTAGGTAGCCAATAGTCCTAGCTGGGTAGAATAGGCTTAGGTAGCCAATAGTCCCTAGGTGGGCAGAATAGGAATTAGGTAGCCAATAGTCCTAGGTGGGTAGAATAGGCTTAGGTAGCCAATATCCCTAGGTGGTAGAATAGGCTTAGGTAGCCAATAGCCCTAGGTGGGCAGAATAGGCTTAGGTAGCCAATAGTCCTAGGTGGTAGAATAGGCTTAGGTAGCCAATAGTCCTAGGTGGGAAGAATAGGCTTAGGTAGCCAATAGCCTTAGGTGGGTAGAATAGGCTTAGGTAGCCAATAGCCTAGGTGGGCAGAATAGGCTTAGGTAGCCAATAGCCCTAGGTGGGCAGAATAGGCTTAGGTAGCCAATAGCCTAGATGGGTAGAATAGGCTTAGGTAGCCATTAGCTCTAGGTGCGCAGAATAGGCTTAGGTAGCCAATAGTCCTAGGGGTAGCCATGAGCCTTAGGTGGGCAGAATAGGCTGAGGTAGCCATGAGCCTTAGGTGGGTAGAATAGGCTTAGGTAGCCAATAGCCCTAAGTGGGCAGAATAGGATTTGGTAGCCAATAGCCCTAGGTGCGCAGAATAGGCTTATGTAGCCAATAGTCATAGGGGTAGCCAATAGCCCTAGGTAGGCAGAATAGGCTTAGGTAGCCAATAGCCCTATGTGCGCAGAATAGGCTTAGGTAGCCAAAAGTCCTAGGTGGGTAGAATACGCTTAGGTAGCCAATAGTCCTAGGTGGGTAGAATAGGCTTAGGTAGCCAATAGTCCTAGGTGGGTAGAATAGACTTAGGTAGCCAATAGTCCTAGGTGGGTACAATAGGCTTAGGTAGCCAATAGTCCTAGGTGGGTACAATAGACTTAGGTAGCCAATAGTCCTAGGTGGGTAGAATAGACTTAGGTAGCCAATAGTCCTAGGTGGGTAGAATAGACTTAGGTCGCCAATAGTCCTAGGTGGGTAGAATAGGCTTAGGTAGCCAATAGTCCTAGGTGGGTAGAATAGACTTAGGTAGCCAATAGTCCTAGGTGGGTAGAATAGGCTTAGGTAGCCAATAGTCCTAGGTGGGTAGAATAGACTTAGGTAGCCAATAGTCCTAGGTGGGTAGAATAGACTTAGGTAGCGAATAGTCCTAGGTGGGTAGAATAGGCTTAGGTAGCGAATAGTCCTAGGTGGGTAGAATAGACTTAGGTAGCCAATAGCCCTAGGTAGGCAGAATAGGCTTAGGTAGCCAATAGTGCTAGGTGGGTAGAATAGACTCAGGTAGCCAATAGTCCTAGGTGGGTAGAATAGGCTTAGGTAGCCTATAGCCCTAGGTAGGCAGAATAAACTTAGGTAGATAATAGATAGATGAATTCAGAATATTTATGCTACGCCCTCGTCCTGCCATGTTATCTTACCGAGTAGACATTGCCTAAGGGATCTGTTTGGATGTAAGAGAAGTAGCTTTATTTGTCAGAAAGTTCTTATCCAAATTTAGTTTTATTGTCGTGCGCTCTTTGTTTTCTGAATGATTATTTCCGATTCTGATCACGCAACCCAGCAAAACGAATGGTTGATAAATTAATATTTAATCGATGTAAAAGTTAGTCGACAAAAAAAACTTAATATCTGTCACAGCTAATTTTATAGACAGAACACTTATTTATCTCTGTAGCGGTTGGTGAAAATAATGTGTACTTTGCTAATGCCGAATTTAATCTTAAAAGCCACCTTTAGGGATTCTCCTTAAGGGAAGTAATGGTTTTGATAGTTTCTTTGCATGGATTAATTCATTATATAGAGAGTGCTGTGTCTCGCCTTCCTTGGCTATTTAAAAAATTATGAGCCTAGCCTTTTACGATCGTTCAATTCACATACCCCAGCTTCAAATGAATAGATCAAACTATTTAACCTCTTGAACATATATTATTTACCATAGAAATAGAGATACGCAACACGTTGTTTTTTAAATCACTTTAGTTACTAACACCTTATCCATTTCTTCATCACAAATAAAAGGGGAAAAGCTCACCCGCTACTTCTGAAAAACTATTTTTTAATTACTGTTGACATTTGCAACAACATATAATATACTATAATTACAGCGATTTTGTCTGAGCACACTGGCTTCAAATCACCCTGAACAAGCACTGGAGACAAATTCGCACGTAATATCCATTAAAATCATTAATTAACAAATTACGTAATTAAATAATTATTGACTCATCGCCAAAACATTCCTTTTGAGATCATCACCATTTAAAGGTATATGACGAGGTTTTTCTAGGTCTCACAACAAATTGGCAACCATTCTGATAACAACATCAAAGCCTCCACAAACTATTTTTCTCCTGAGATATATTTTGCACGCCCACCAGTCCCTTCCCCTTATACCTCTTGTTGGACAAAAAACTAAAAAACTCACTATTAAATCATGCAATACAGATGTAGCTATGTCTTGATTGACATGTTGAGAAGAATAGTTGAGCCTCGTTGACACCTTGGGCTAGGTCTTAGCCTGACACATAAGTATGACATTAGATATTAAATCGTTAAAGGAATACTGCATCTTAGAATCAACATAAAATTTCAAAACTTTCAACATGGGCAACAACAGTATACATATTCATCAGCAGATATATGCCATAAAAAACATAACAGAATCCTTTTAAAATCCATTAAATACAAAGAACTGAAAATTATCCATTAAAAAGCAATTGATTATTGAAAAAATACTTAATAAATAGATAAGGCGTTTTTCAATAATTATTTAGTTTTGTGAGTTTTCCAGATTTTGCAGGAAATTCTGTTTCTTTATGACATCAGGTAAGTTCACTGATGAATATAATATACTCATATTGACCATTCTTGAGAACTTAAAATTTATGTCGTTTCTAAGACGGAGTATCACTTTAATTAAGCGCCTATTATTTATGATTCTCTGTGAAAGTTATTGTGTCTATAATTAGCAATAATTAAATGATTACTTTAACGATATAAAATGTGCCGAAAAATGTATTTAGTCTCATTATATTCGAAGCACTAGCTCTACCCACTTATCACAATGTGGAAAGTAACCTCAGCATTATTCTGTTTCGTGGTAAGTGATTTATATATAATAAAAACTATTCGGCAAGATTTGACCATTCTGAGATAGTGTCCTGAAATATATGCTACATGTGAATCTGTTTGATAGTTTTGATATGAATGTAGAATCGTAGATCTTGTTTTATCAGTGAATGGTAGAGTATGTATTTTTTATGAAATTTAAAATTCCGTTTCCCGAGAAGTAACGAGGGATAAGGTTTTAAATATCATAAATAAACAACCAGAACTCGATTCCTGTGTGAAAAAGGGGCTGCATCTCGTGCCTTTAAGACTATTTACAACACTAAATAATTTTGTTTACGCATGCTTATGGATTCTCTTCATTACCCAAGACATTTTCTTATGCCTTGTGACATGGACCAAAATTAGTGGAGATGCAGACAACCGGCTTGTGCTTGATAATACCCAATATCTGCATGGTTTGCACTGTAGGCCTATATAAGCTAGGCCTAATGTAAGTTTGATTAGGCCTTTTGAAGTAAATTACAATTTAACCCTAGAATTTGTTACATGTTAACCCCGGGATTTTGTATATTCTCTCTTCGTGATTCCATGCCTACCATCCCTGGGAAAGTAAGTTAAATGGACTTTATGGGAAGACATCGTTGTATGGGAGGTAACTCCATCAAAATTTATGTCGTAGCCTACAATGGGTCGAGTGTGGGGTCATTCTCGAATATTGTCTGTTTAATGATTAATTGATCATCAGAACTTTGGACGAAGAAAAACGTTGTGGTTTTCTATATATATTCAATTAAAAGAATGTTTCTTTTACAGCTTGTTTGTGAATCGGCTAGTCTTGCCGATGTAGGTAAGTTTTTGTATTTTTGTCGCTCTTTTCAAAATGAAAACTGTGTTACTAGTATTCAAAAAAGAAAAAAAATAGTTTTAGTTTACTTTGGTAATAAGTGAAATCTATCATGATTTTATTTAGCCTACATGATGCATCACAGAACTAACAACTAAATAGCAAACCATATATCATATGGTACTGGTCTCCAATTGTAACTTTCCAATAATTCCACTTCAATGTGTAAAAGTATTTATACTCGACATCTCTTTAGAACGTCTGAAAATAAAAAGGGTCAGCCAAGTTCCCTAAAATCAGTTTATCCTAAAATAAATAGGAATGTCCATTCCCCTGAAACGGAATTGCAGTAATAATACTAGATTGTGTATTATTTCAGAGAGAGGGTGGTTAACAACAACATTTTTAGATAAAGGTATAGTTTATTTTAAAGATTAGTGTAACTGAGTGCAAACTTGCTGATTTTATTTTCGTGACCCTATGCGTTGTAATTTTTGATTGCGCACGTAATTTGAGATGACGACTGAGCGATTGAAATTGAAGGGGGTAGTGATTGTATGATTGAACTATAGAAACATCCTTTATCGAGGTTTGGTGCATTCGAGGTATGTAGTAGTAGACACGTTCAAAACCCGCACCCGCGAAGCTGCGGAAAATCCGCAAATTGTTGGCCTTAGTTTTTCTAGTTCTCCCCGATCCATAGGCTATCTGTCCAAATTATACTGTAACTTTCAGGGGCTGGGAAAAGAGTCGACAAGTTACGAACATGCTGTAATTAATTTTTATAATTCTTGATCTAATGAAATCTCTTACAAAGGGATTGCAGATTGTAATGATGTTTTCGACACATTTTATATTTATCTGTAAAACCGATTGCTTCTTGTAATTCTACCCAAAATAAGCGTTTTATGTCGCCAAAATCGCAAATGCTGCTTATATCTAAAACATACTAGATAATGAACTATAAACTATCTTTCGATTTCACTAGAGAATGTCAAATAGCACTTGCAAATTTGCCTTTCGGACGACCAGCATCTTCATAAACAGCAAATACTTTTAAACCAATACAAAGTGTTTCGAGTTTGATTTTTTCGTTTTCGTTATCTTTTTCAGATTGTTTCAAAGGGCCATTGGATATTGTATTCGTGTTCGATTCATCCTCCAGTGTCTGGCATCAGAATTTCACCAAAGCACAGAAGTTTGTGACGAGTTTCATTGACCCCTTTTATATTGGTCCTCACAATGTCAGAATTGGTATAATGATGTATGGAGACCAGGTGTATACAGGACCCGATGATGTATATTATTTTACAAATAACCAAAATAAAGCTGCTGTAGACAGATTTATCGCCGGACTAGAATGGTATGCCTCGAGACGCACCGAAACAGGTGGGTTTATCTAACCATTTGGACAATATTTATTCCTTCGCGAAGTTGTTAGATTTAATTTTGTATAGACTTACAAAACGATTTGATCTCTATATTTCTTTATGAAAGTTGACAAAATAGCTTACAACTGCAAGTATGAGCCGTGAGGAAATGAGACCCAACCGTTTCTTGAAAGACTTAGACCTAAGAAATGTCTGGACTATTTGTCTCAATTGCGTCTTAACTGCTTGCTGGTACCCCGAAAGACAGTAAAAAATCCGTAAGATATGGACACAATATCTTTATGTTTTTTTTTTCCATTTTCAGGTCTTGGTATCGAATTTATGAGAAAGAACATCATGTCAGAAGCTCGTACTGGTGTTCGTCGCATCTGTATAGTCATCACTGATGGGGAATCGCAGAATGCCAAAAAAACTGCCGCCGAAGCAAAACTTGCTCGAGATGCTGGTATACAAATGATGGCTGTTGGAGTCAGTAAAAGTGTCAACGTTGACGAATTACATAAAATTGCTGGTGATCCTAGCCAAGTTTATATTGTTGATACTTATGATGACTTAGATGATATTAAAGAGAAACTTTTCGGAAAATCCTGTGAAATAGGTAGGATCTTCCAACCTTTGTTGAATGTGTTGTTCATATGTGGGAAACTTGTATTGCTTGACATTGATTTTAAAGTGATACAATATTTTACAACAAAAGATTGAAAAATTCACAGTTTGCTTTTTTACTAAAACCGGCTGAGAGAACACAGGGCGAAAGGAAGTAAATACGAAAGGGCTAAAGCTATTGGGCAAAATGCTAAACTCAGTTCTAGTTTATTGGGTTTTTTTTCTCGCATATTTAAGTATATATTGCAACCTGTTGTCTTGTTGCAGATGTTCAAACCGGGATTCATAACGTTAGCATAGGGTGGCGTCTTGACAAAAGACATTCTATACACATACGGCCATATTCGCTTGGCAAAATTACCCTTGTTCAAAATCGTTTCGTTGCTATAACTCTTGATTTACAAAGATGATCCAAAATAGTTTTCTTCAAGTTATCAGTGGTCAAGGGTATCGACAAACATCCAGTTTTTGGAACTGTCTGGTTTGGGGTAAATTTGATTATTCTTCCTTATCAGTCATGTCTTTTGATTCCCTTTCAGTAAAACCAACCAAGAAACCATGCTGTTGTGAAAACGAAGAAAGTTGAAGTCTGATCCAAACTTATAATTTATATGCTTTGCTTTAACTCTTGAAGTTCGCCGTTTCCAGATTTCTAAGAGAAGAAAATCAATAACTGATTTGAAATATTATGTATGATATCATTGCTTTGAAATTATCTGCATATTTTTACCCCTTACTGCATCAATTATTTAACCATTTGTTTGTTCTAGGGTTTGCTGTTGATAATACTTTTCTGAATTTTGATAATAGGTAAGAATCGTGATTTATGAGCACAATCTGTTTGTATTATACCTGTATGTTTTATTTTTTTTACTATTTATTATTATGAAAATAAATGATTATCATCAGGTTTCTATTTTATAGAATACTCGGGTCAATTTTCCGATCTTAGCTAAAAAAAGAAGGCGATATTGAACACTCAAGATTTTACATTTACATCTACTCAATAATTTGATTATATAACCGTTAATAGTGTACTCTTGTTTATATCTTATTGGAAAATGATTTACTCGCATTGTCCTTTTTTTCTACAGCGGGGTAGGAAAGTACAACTTCATCGCTATCAATTCATGTTGGTAAATGGTTTGGCCCTCTAATCTCGGTTAGCTGGCTGTGCGTTTCAAACCAATTTCAGAGATGACTGTATCATCGAAAAGTTTAGACATGACTGTACCATCGAAGAGTTCAGACATGACTGTACCATCGAATAGTTCAGACATGACTGTACCATCGAAAAGTTCAGACATGACTGTACCATCGAAAGGTTCAGACATGACTGAACCATCGAAAAAGTTCAGACATGACCGTACCATCGAAAAAGTTCAGACATGACTGTACCATCCAAAAAGTTCAGACATGACTGTACCATCCAAAAAGTTCAGACATGACTTTACAATCCAAAAAGTTCAGACATAACTTTACCATCGAAATATTAATTCAGGTATTTACTATAAGATGATGTATAGACAATGTATATATGATTAGTGTAATCATTTAAAAATTCCATCTGGCTGCTATAATACATTTTTTTTATGAGATGCAAATCCACAGACAATTTTGATTTCCTTTGTTTTTATTCAATATTCGGGTTATTTCAGATTAATTTTTCCCAAATAGTCCTGTAATATTTGAGATAATTAATTTTTGTTTATAAAACCATCTGCTTTTTAATGACAATGCGAAGGAAAACAAATACTCAATTACCAATTGTTGTTCAAGGCGAGTTATTTCTGCACATCAAGGGGCAATTTGAAGAACAAAAGTTCACTTTATTTCATGTTTGTGTTCTAAATTGCTTAATGTCATTTCAAGAAGCGTCATAAAATATAAATAATGCTTTTTGAATTGATTCCTCGCCGCAACAAAGAAAAAAGACACGAATATAAATATTCACATTTTAATACAGGATGTAATTCTTATTTCTTTCTTCTCAATGATGCTACCGAGCAGAATTTCCTGAAGTCTTCGTAACACATACAGCAGTGTTCATATTCCGAGCCGAACATTGTACCACATGGGCCACATATAGCTGACTGTTTAACGAATACTGATAAAGACATGTTTATATCACATGGTTGACAAGCCATTGGTACACTTCTCTGATGTCTGCCTTGGCTGGTTACAATCAATATAACGAATATATAAAGCACTGTAGATATTGCTGACATCTTTGCTTCTGTTCTGTATTTTTGAATCTGAAATATAGAATATACCATTTTTAAAAAGCACTATGTTTGAAGCAACCAAAACATGAAAGTCAAGTGAAAGGATTGTCAATTAAAGGGTATAGGCCAAACATAAAAAATAACCCTGTTATCTCAAGGGGACAATGGCTAAAATGGAGGTCTGTTTGTTTCGTTCCATTTGTTGCTCAGGGGGTAACTGTCATCTTGCACAGGTTATATATTAGATTTGGATGTCACAAAATTAGTCAACCAAGAAAAAGCTCTCTTTTGCCTTCCACATTTGGCGAATGCTAATGATATCGACCCACAAACGAATTCGACGGTACCCAGAATGAGGAATTTCACCAAGACTTGAATCAAAAAAACGAAACAAAATATTCAGATCTGAATCCCAATAACTGAAGTACACTTTTAGAAAACAATTCAGTGGTGAAGGTCATGTGTATTCAACAAAGGCTAAAATCCGTAAAAAGTTGAATTTACTCTTTTAAAAGCTCACTTGTTGATTGATCATTTTGTAACTGCAAGCAATTCTACAATTCTGATTCTAAATTTCTAATGAGTATGACCCTTGACCTGTTTTCTTTCAATAAAACTCGCACAGTAACCCTTTCAATACCGTATAACTACTTACTAGGATTCAATAGGACTTTTTTTTCATTTGACCCAATTCTCTATTCGGCATATGAACCCCTCTCCTTCAAATTTAGAATACATGTAATTACCGGAGGTCGACCAATTTCGACATCATCATTAATATTAGAGTCATATGTCATTGTCATTTTGTAGTGTCATCTTTTACAAATGAAATAATGTCTAACACCGTACTAAGCACCAGATTTTTGGCAGACTGGGTTGTAGTGTAAGAAAAAATATGTCTTTGAAGTAGCGCTGGATTTAAAGTTTCAATTGATTCGTTATCTTTAGACATCTTTAGAAAGATATCATTGAAATTTCTACAGAATTTTATTTTAAGATAAATAGTAATTGTTTTGTTTTGATCAAAAAACATAAACATGCAGAATGAGATCAAAAACATTCATTATGGTTTAAATATCAATTTATTTCCCAGAAAAAGAGGTTTCAAATATTGTAATTTTCAAATGAATGCTTCCTGCTCTGTCGTCGACACTTCCTGGTGCCACTGATTATATCAAACCTTTATTCATATCGGCATCATTAGTACCAGTCAATTACAACTCGTCTTTAATATACTTGTCAAATTTATAGTGATTGGCTGTCAGAGTAGTTCGCTGCATTGATTACATGTTCAGTTTAAGACCTTTTTTTCATTCTTTCATATAGCACAAATTAGGCAACTAATTACTATTAATACAAATACTATACTATTAAATATAACATCATTCAAGAACACCTTTCGACTCAAATGTAGAAATTTTCCCCGGAAAATTTTACAAACTAGGAAACCCGGATAATACATCTGACGCGATTTTGGAAGTCTTTTCCACTGGTCCAAATTATCAATTTTCATCGGAAAATCAAATGTTTTCTGTGTTCTTTTTCGACCTATATAGCGTTTTACCGACATGGCGGGGGTGGGGGGGGGGGGGGTGGTGATGTTTTGTTCTCCCCCGGAAAATTTTACAAACTAGGAAACCCAGAGAATACATCTCATGCGATTTTGGAAGTCGTTTCCACAGGTCAAATTATCAATTTTCATCGGAAAACCATATGTTTTATATAGCCTTTTCGACGTATTCTGCGTTTTACCGACAAGTTCAGTAAAAATCACTTTTTATGTAGACGAACAGTTTTCCGATAGCATCATAACTGACACAAGGTTTCCACTCTTTCGGTCAGTCAATCGGTTTTACCGAAGGCTCCATTCCCCCATCCATGACCGTCTATTATCGACCGATTCCGCGTTTTACCGACAAGTTTAGTAAAAATCACTTTAATGTAGACGAACGGTTTACCGATAACATCTTAATTGTCTTTTGAGATTAATTAATCGGTTTAATCGATCGATTCCGCGTTTTACCGACGGTTCCATCCATGACCCCTTTTTATCGACCGATTTCGCGTTTTACCGACGAGTAAACACCCCCCCCCCACACACACACACCCGTACGCCACGCCACTGATGATAGAACGTGAGATGGTTCGAATTTCGTCCGAAAAGCAAGTGCTGTCTTATATAAAAAAATCAAGAAGAAACTTCTTGGTCTGATTTTAATCGAAGTATTTCCATTCACAAATTACATATAAATGAAAGTTATAAACGAAGTAGACGTGCCATTATCATGTCAACAAAATGGGCGACAATGACCATGCTTTGTAATCACCAGCTATAACCATTGTCTGTTTGTCCATCAAGATACCTTCATTAGTCACCCGATAATTACTTTCATGTTATAGCTATTTATTTTCAAGACTCATGTTTACATCACTCAAATTATACTCTCACAAATATATATTTTCTTATCAAAAGAAAAACTTGAACAATATTATTATCAAACTCGGATTGTCTCTTAACATCAAACGAATGTGATGACTGACGAGTTATCACTCGACAAATCAACATTTTACCAGATGTTACCTGTGTTATCAAATGAATTGTTCATTAGATGTAAAAAAAAAAAGGACGAAAGAATAAAGAATCAATTTTTACAAATTACATCAAGAAGGATCCTGTATACCAGTTGTCTCTATACATTGATCTTCCCGAAATATCCAACCCATGTATACAGCTGGGTCGATTTGAATAACCGGTATATTGTTTTATTTGAGTTGTGGACATTTCATGTTCATCTGTTTAGATTATGCACAGTATTTATTTAAAAGTGAGAGACTAGTTCCGCCTAGTCCTTGGAGAAATTCAGACTTATTGTATCTACAGGACATAGAACCGCTTGCCCGTTCCGACTTCAGTGTTCTCTCTGTAAAGTCTGTGTTGTTCAAAAATACCGAGTACCGAGAACCATCCTTTTGGAAAGCATATTATGCCCATTTCAAACGATAAACTCATACTTTGAGACAAGATGTCGACAACAAAGATGTTTCCATGTACATATTATTTACATGTCAAGAACACGAGATTATCTTTTAGCTATAAAAATACCTTTTTTCTTTTAAAGAGCTCTTAACAATAGTTAAACACAGTTATGAATAAAAATACTATTTGTGTAGCATATGATATTAAGTATCTGTATTTGTCTTCAAGAATATATATTGAAATGACAAAATAAAGTGGAATAAAAACCAGTTTCATTATTAGAATAATGAAAATGCGTTTTACTAATGTTAAATAAATGCTTATAAGCTGAGCAAAATCTGAAGACCGTGTGGGCAAAATCCACTTTAGATTTCTTTCAATGAATCTAAGATTCTATTTACAAAATATAAAAAAGTCGTATATTTCAAAAAACCATTACATTAATATGTTAATCGCATAATAAACCAGTTCAATAATACATGCTCGCAGCCAAAAGAATCATATGAAACAAATTACTTTTGAATATGGTTATTTTATCCTTACGAAACAAAAAAATAATTATATTTAACGTGTCTCTAGCGGCATAATATTCTGGGTCGTTTGTGGCTCATATTTAAATAAAATTTGTTAAAGGTTGTCTCTTTCTTTTGGTCTAAAATTGATGTCTTCTAATAATATTATTTAACTTAGAAACCTTTCGAATACTTATTTCTCTACAATTACGCTACTCGTTTATTTTGTGTAAATCCGTTCAGTCGTTTACGAGCCAAAACCCGAACGCATTTTAAAGAACAAGGGCAATATTTCATATTAAATATATTTCGATATTTTTGATTTTCAATAGGGTTCATCCTTGGGTTATACCGAACAATTCAGCAAGTTGCGTCAAAATCGGTCAAGGATTGTGCCTTGTAGAGTGTTTACGAGCTAAATATTAAACGTGATTTAAAAAAAAAACAAAGGAAGTATAATAATACTAAATATTTTTCGATTTTTCTAATATTCAATAGGGTTCACCCTTGGGTGATTACAAATACTCATGCAAAGCTTCATAAAAATCAATCCAGAATTGTGGTTTTTAGAATGTTTACGGGCTAAATTTGAACGCGTTTTCCAAAACAAGGGCAATAACTTTTAAATTTTTTTTTCGATTTCACTGATTTTCAAAAGGGTTCATCTTTGGGTGGCTACGAACATTCACACCAAGTTTCGTTAAGATCCTTCTAGACTGTATACGGGAAAATGTTGACGGACGGACGGACATGGATGACGGCAATATAATTATCCTCCATATTTCACGAGGGCTAATAAAAAGAATAACGAATAAATAATTAACGTTTGGCTTCTATAGTTAAAACTTTCAGATTTGTTCATGGACACATTTTGGTGTAAATTTTCATAAAAATGACCAAAACAATTTATTAAGGAGGTAAGGTAGTGATTAGGGTGGCTGAAAAGTAACAATTAAGTTACTATTCAACAGAAGGCACTGGCACAGGGTTTAATTGGAGTTCACTGTTAATATGTTAAAATGAAAAGGTGTTATACGGTGTGTGAGATTTGTAATGCTCTTCACTGGCATATATAAACTTGTTCATTCAAGGATGATTAATAAATAAATGTACATGTTGGCTACTAATTGTTAAGTAACCAGTTTAAACTAAATTACTATTGATATTTTCATTTGAAGCCTTCAAACTAAATCAGAGATAATTATTTAGTATTAGTATGTTAGTAGTTACCCAACATTAACAACAACAACAATAACAAAAAAAAAACAAATTTATATGATTAACGCAAAACATTTCTCTAAGTTTTGGTCTATGGGCCTAGTTTTCATTTATTTCTTATTTTCTGAACCTACTTAAATCATACTGCCCTTCTAATTTCCTTCAACTTAGATGTTGTCTCGACTGTCTTCGTGTATTCAGATACAGGAACAACTAGAGAAGACTTACATTCAATTGAAGCTACGAGTAGGTGAAGCCCCGATAAAGTTGACGAATCAGTTTTGACATCCGATTAACGGCTTGATCTACATGCTAAAGAGTTAATTGATCTCTGACAGATCACTTTTAGAATGTAACATCTGGTCAGATTCAATTATAAGTCGCTCAAACCCTTTTTCTCTTTGACATTAATTGCAAAAATTAGATCAAAAACGACATTTTTTTACGGGGACTAATTACAGATATTTTTTTTAGAAAAAGCTGGATAGCAATTTGTCTGAGGCAATAAAGAAGAATGGATTCAAAAGCCCCATCCCTTAATTTAGATTTTCGTCTTATAGTTTATCTGTAGGCCACGATACATATATCACCCAATGTTTCGGTTACCCAACAATAATCACAGAATTAACACTTTAATTGGAGTTGCTATATCCGAACTATACAAGACGATGGTATGTGGGTTAGTAAAGTTTGTAAACTGTATCTTCGTATAGGACGCTGCGAAGTGTACCATTCTCGGTCTGGACCATGACGAGATAAAATACCAAAAATCACAGCGTCCCGAGAACAGTTCCTACAAATTACTGAGAACGGTCAATTGTTCTCTTACGCTTATTAGGCTAAATGTAGGCTAACTCTTCACGAAAAAGACAAACCCAGACAAAGGGCCAAAAAAATATTTGTTTACTACTGTAAAACGGCGTTTCCTTTCACTAATTGTTGAAGTTACAAAGAAAACAACGTCTCTATAAATCTTAACTATGTCCAAACAATTCCCAAAGCAGTTATATTGCATTCCACCAGAAAAAAGGCCAATGTTGCAGATTCTATAAGCATGAACAATTAACTATTCCCTAAACAGGTCTCTGAGAACTGTTCGAAGAACACCTCGCCTCGGTAGTCTGAAATTGGATCTATTTTCGTAACGCTCGACCGTTTACACTAGTAAATTTCCATTTCCGTTGTCGAAACTGTTCTGAGAAGAGTTAAATTTAAAAATGTAAACGGGGTTTTTCATTGGTACAAAAAAAAAGGAAAAAAAAAGATCTGGATATGTCCCAAAATACACATACAAACGTTTGGCAAATCTTTGGAAACGAAATACATGAAAAATCAAAGAAGAAGTGCTCCGGTGGTTTAGTCTATTTGACGTTGTGACCATCAAAGATAACACATCCGAATCATCCTAAACTTTGGATAAGTAATAGAAAAATATGATCAGAGACTACTAAAGTGTTTCTGAGGAAGGCATTTAGCAGAAATGTTAGACGACAGGACAATAATAATATTTTTAATTGTTTTCCCCTGTTATGGGCATTGGTTAAGACAACCAGGCGATCAACGTCACAAATCCAGTAGTAGGTCTACAGTTTTTCGGCATCCAAGTTCTTTGTATTTAAAAGTTGGGTAACTGAATTGTAAAGACTAAAATTTTGTCGAACTCATTTTTTGAAGATTGTTGGTAGCCTATCCTTCTATTTAAATGAAAGTATCTAGAAAAAGTTGTGTTAAAAACAATTTCTAATTGGTAAAATATAATTTCTTACATAACAATAAAGAAAAAAAAATACCTTAATATACCTATATAAACACTAAAACCCTTATGTTTAGCAATGGTAAGTTTACAAATCAAAATTTCAATCTATATTTTCCCTCAAAACCTCTTCCGATACTAAAACAATGTTTGGCATCCCAATGTTACTTAAAATTTCAAAAATAAAAGATGTACTCACTATTTATCTGACGATCAATATTGCCCCTGTGATGGTGTCGTCTTTACTGTAGCTATATGGACTCAAATCATCATCTAAGATTTCTTATAAATATAGAAATAGCGAACACGTGGTTTCCCAATAGGCATAACCGTTTTTATTGCCATAATCCATAATCTAGTGTAGGAACTTATCTGCACCAATCACAATGCCCAGGCAGTTTTCCCGCGGCGATATTACCATTATATTCTGCCAATAAAACATAATCTTTAAATTGTCGACTGGAAGAGTTCTTTTAAAAGAATACACGAGGGCTTTAAGAAGAACATCTTTGATTATGTTTTGAGTTTTTCTTGAAATCTGAAATAATTTTTTGTATTTCATGTTTAAATCTTTGCTCAATACAAAAGCAAAGTTTTAATATCAACTTAGACAAGCTAACGTAAGCACTTCAAATTACGCGGCTTCCAAAAATATCCCTTATAAATTTCTAAATGTAAGCCACATCTTAGGTAACTTCCTCGCTTTCGTCTATTTTTTAAGTGAACACATTATAAGATTGAATGTCAGTACTGTATTCACAAGAGAAATGTCTGCCATCTAAAGATATTTAACGACGATTTCTTTAAAAGCAAAACAAGTTGTTATTGCATATAAACTAGGTTTAATATAAAATATAGCTAAGGAAGTTTACTCCAGAATCTGCCAAAAAAATTAAAATTATATCTTGTTGAATATACAAGTAAAATATTACGGTTGGACTAAGACAATTTTCCGTAGACAAAATGCCGTTAAAATGAGTATAAATTACTCCAAGTTTTCATAACAATTCCTTCAACGAAAAAATTGGAAAAGGAAGGCAAAAATATAATATTAAATGCTGGATATCATGCAGAAACGAATTGCGCCGAGATTCTGTCTGCAGGGAGATAAGAGCTTTATATGATTAATATAGGTTCAATACTTCACATATTAAACAGCGCCGTTTTCTTTTTAATTTCCTTATTTGGATACAATGGCGAAATTTTTAATAAATCTGTCTATACACCCAAAATTAAATTACCCATATACCCATAGCTTTTCAGGATTTAAATTATTTATTACAGAATTATTCAGTTTGTAAATGATCTAGGATTAGCTTAAAAGTAGTAAATGGGAAGTTTAATTGCTACCCAGCTAGCAATACTCATCTGGGCAAGATCTGGCATAATACTGACATGAGCATTAAATCAGATCTAACCCAGGCCAGAAAACCATATCTGAACCAGGCCCAGGGTGTCCACACGAGTTGGCCAGAGCCAGATCTGGTTCAAGACTAGCACGCAGATCTAGTAAAACTTTTTCAGAACTGGACCCTGATCCCTGTAAAGTGGTAAAGCATGATAGGGTCACGGTGTGTTTTTGTATTCTGTTTTTTTAGCGTTCATAGTACCATCGAGACTAAATATATCAGCAATTGTAATCTGATTTGATTAGATTTGGAAAGGTGCATATATGACGTGTAGGCCTATAGAAAAAGATCTAGAAATGTTATTAGATAATCCAAGAATGAGTCAGCACAGACACGTCTTAAAGGCCGCAAATAAAATGTTATATACAGACATTCGAGTTATTTTCATAACTTCCTGAAGGTAATTTTTTGTCTAATAAATACGAAAACCGTTCACCGAAAGCTTTTAGAAGAAGACTCAGTATAAAATGTTTGGCGATGTTAAGTAGAGCACTGTCTCGGTAAGAAGCTTGTGTTTTATGCCAAGAGCACTCTGAACTTTTATGGTAAATGCGAAGAAAACAATGTAGGGGTGAATGAGTTGTTTTCATATTGACTTCTTTACAAAACGCAAAAAATACAAAGTTAAATTAAAATTACGCATTTGCATTTGCTATTTAAATTCCCTGTTTATGAATATAATTAGGCCTTTTTTATTAGCATTTCATCGGCATATACATAGAATTATCAATATATCTTAAGGTCATCCGCGTTGAAAAATGATGTTTCTACTGTTTCAATTCTAAATTAAATGTATAGAAACTCTTAAGATGACAAAGAAATTAAAACTTTTTAACAAAAATGAGTCTGTCAATAATTAAATAAATCCATAAAATTTAGTAATCATGAATAAAACTATGTATTAATAGTAATAGTAATAGTAGCTTTGTGTACTTTAGGCTATTAGCCCATGGTACCTAATATAGAATTTTTACATATTACAAATATTTAAATACAGTATAAACACATAGATATACATAATATACAACCATAAACAATAAAACAAGGAACTAGAAATCATATTTTATAAACATAAACAAGTAGAAAGTATTGGGATTAAAACGTGAGTATTTCCTATCGTAAAGTAAAATCGCTATGAATATATAATGCTAAATTTTTTTTAACTCTGACGGGCTAAGACAATTGAATAATGATTTTAATTTTTCCTTGTTGGGATTCTGGTGACAATACTTGGAGAGAAAATTTATTCTTAGGTCATGGAGGACTGGACAAACAATAATAAAATGGTATTCATCTTCAATCTCTCTTCTATTGCAAATTTGGCAAATCCTTATAAAAAGGGGCAATATTCAGGTGCCGACCTTTTTCAATATTCAAATCGTGTTTGGAGCATCTGAATTTGGCAAGGTGAAATTTTAAAATTAAAGGAAGGTTACTATTTAAATATATTTCAGGCACAAACTCGCTTTTTATAATAGAATAGAATGAATATTTATTTGATTTGTCGATGTTTGTCCGCCAGGTTTGTAGTTTTACATCTTTCAAACGGTGTTTGACGAAGTTAAAAATTAATTTATATTACCTACTCCCTGTGCGAGCCAAACATCACCAAGTCCCAAACTATAAAGTAGATTTTTATCAATGTGCAACAATTGGGAAGACCATTAGCGTCTAGTTTAAAAAGCATATTGTAACATAATTTGGGTAGTCTTGTTTCAGACATTACTTGTAGCTTAAGAAATATTTAATAGGATTGCACATGTATTTAATAGAGATATCATATTCGCCACATTTTCCTCTTGCCATGACATGACTGGTTTTGCTACCAGTTTGGAGAAGCCATTTGCAAAATGTATTCTGTACATTTTCTATTACTGTTTTCATTTCAAATCCCCACAGTTCCAAACCATAGAATAATATTGGGACGACCATGAATTCAAATAGTTTAAACGCCAAGTTGCAGTCCCTTGTCCCTAGTTTGTATGGGGCATGTTTTATGGGATTCGGGGCCTTGAGTGATTGACTTGCTAGATGTGTACAGAAAATATTCCACTTTAAACGATTTGAGAAAAAGATACCTACGTATTTATAACTGGACACACATTTCCCCTATAATGCCACTTTTATTTTTGGGATAGTACACCACCATTTTAAAACACAACAATTTGGGATTTCTCAAGGTTTTCAGTCATATCCCATTTCGCACAGTATTTGACGAAAACATCAAGACGCTGCTGCAAGCCACCAATACTATCAGCCACCAATACTATCAGCCACCAGGTCATCAGCAAAAAGTAGTGAATATATATCTTCAATGTTCTGATCTACAAATATTCATGTCTTTAAAGTAAAGGCCAATTCATTTATAAATATGGCAACGAGCCAGGATGCATCCTTGTTTTACACCTGTTTTGCACAGGAACGAGTCTGTAAGACCGCTGTTACACTTAATCTTGCCCTAAACATTTTCGTAGATGCTGTAAATAGTTTTGTACATTTTTCTATCAATATTCTTCGAAATAAGTATGTAAAATAACTTGTTTCTGGAGATGCCATCGAAGGCCCGTTTAAAATCTATAAAGGCAAAATATAGGGGCGTGGATTTACTTTTCGAAGACAATTTAGAACAAAAGCATTATCGATGGTAGAATATTCCTTGCAGAGACCAGCCGGTTCTTCATCAATAACATCTTTATTATCAGACCACTTTGTCAATCTTTGATTTAGTGTGTAAGTGAAAGGTTTACCTATGGTATCCAGCAGAGATATTCCATGGTAGTTGTAGGGTTGGTTTCTGTCACCTTTCTTAAACAATGGTACTATCCCAGCAGATGACCATCATTCTGGAAATTTACCATTAGCAAATATCGAATAAAAAATTTTATTTAAAACTGGAAGTAGTATATAAATAGAGTGTTTGTAGAATTAGCTTGGTATACCATTCTCACCGGCAATTTTACCATTCTTCATTTTATTTAGAACGCTGATTATTTCCTGATCACAGATATCCATGTTAAGTACTAGTATGTTAAATTCGCCAATTACTGAGTTTACTGTATGGTTAAAACATTCATCATTGTTACTACTCTCTACATTAAAAACTTCTTTGAAATACCGTAGTCTAACCAGTCATCATCTTCGGGTGGTTGTCTTGGTTGCGTTTCACTAGTTTTTTCACATTATTCCAAAATGAAGTGGCATTATTTTCCATAGAGAGTGTTACCAGCCTACTTTTCATGTGTTCATTGTATGAGGATTTCTTCTCGAGACAAAGGCGACTGTAGTCTTTTTTGGCTTCACAGTATTCATTTAGTGTTGACTGAGTTACATATACGCAAATACTTCAGACGTTTTTCTTTCTTTCCTTTTAGAACTAATACTTCTTTATCAAACCACGGTTTATTATTTTGGCTAGGTGGAGAATTAACTATAATGATTGTCATATCAATTAAACTTTTGAAATGATAGGCCTATATTGTGTTGTATAGAGATTTTATTTTTAGCCACTGGCACTCGGTAGTTCCAGCTGATATAAGCCTATAGCTTTATCTCTTATTGACTAAACTTTAGATTTGAACTTTGAACGTATGATTAATGTCAAAATATATTTTTTCTTAGAAGTTGAAGTGGCTTGAAGAATATATAAAAAAATGTTTTAATGCTTTGTTGTATGAACTTTTCTTTCCTTTTTGGAGTTAATTCCCTTTTCAATCTTCAACTTTGAAAACGCGATTTGCCTCAGGTTGCTTTTGGAGTGTTTTGATCAGGTGATCCTTCCAGGGTAAAGATCATCGTACAAAACTACAAACCATTGGAGAACCCCGCTGCGTTACCTCTCTCAGTTTCAGTCATGGCACCATCCGAGTTACTGGTAAGTAAAACATAAAACATACTCTGGAAGCAAGCTTGAAAATAGATTATTAAAATATATTAAAGTTGTTATATTTATGGCCTACTTAGTACCGGTATCGGTACTATACTAAAAATAGGCCTTGGCCTACTAAAGTTAATCATAGGATAGGCAAAAATAGTAGTTTGATGCATCATACTATGCATTAGGATACATTTTTTGATAGGTATGTCCTATCTATTCCCAGTGTTGTAAAAACATTTGCAATTTTGTTTAAATGTTTAAATTAAACGGATAGGCTAGAACTGCAGAAGTGACATTAATGCCAAAATGATGCAGTAGCCAAGTAAGGAGATGATGATGGTAGGACTAGATTACTTTAAAAAACCCTGGTCATTGTAAAATTCCAAATCCTGAACTGTCCGAATTCTAGATTTATACAAAATGATGTCTTTCAATTGATATGTTTGAATTGTTTGAACCGATATGTCTTCCCATTACCTCCCTTGATTATGAGCCTTACTGCATTTACAACACATGAGTTGAGGAGAGAATTCAGATTAAAATTTGAATAGCAGAAGTTTGAAACTCTTGGTTCTTGCAGTTCCTTATAAACAGGCAACATCTTCTCCACCCTTGTTTCCTTTAAAGTCTGAAAATGTCTTTATTGGTAGCTGAAGGGAAGATTGGAACATACCTCTAGTAGAGACTCTACAGCCTCTTAGCATTTAGTCAAAAAGACTGATAGAATATTTAGGGAGTCAGATTCAACCAGTAACAAAAAAAGAGATGTTTTGATTTGACCAAAGACATTTTTTATAAAACTATTTGTTTTTTGACGTTAAATGTTTTGATCCTGAAATAATGCATGACCTTTGGCGGTAATTTAGTTTCGATTTTTTACTCCTTTCTGACCCTATTCGGACAGTTCAGGACTTCAGAATTTTACACTCACCTAAAAAATCCATCTTTCGGAATATAATGGTTCAACTGATCCAATTTAGATAAAGAGATTCACCACTTTTGGAGGTTCAGAACTATTTTTAGTTGTTATGTCTCTATACCAACCTGCGATAATTACCAGTAACAGAGGCTGGAATAGAAGTAGTTGTTTCAGTAACTCTGCCCTGCGATTGAATTGTTTAGTTTAGCTTTCACACTTCAGATAAGATTGTAACAGTAGGCTACCAACACATACTGGAAGGCCCTATATATTTCATTTTATGTTACCCGGTACAGATTTGTATATTGTTATGTTACAGGATTGTAAAGATGTTTTCATAACTATGTATCAGAACACTGAATGCATTGACCTTTTTACCATTCCAATTCTCAGTCAGACATGTATATAGGTCTTGTAATTTAGAGATATATTTTATAAATTCTTTTTTATTATTTTGATGATTTAGTACCAGTACCAGTAATATTTTGAAAAATTAAAAAATCAAAATTTGTACAGTTAGTGTCCAATGCTTGTTCAATGTAGTATTTTTGAAACTTAATGTTGAGTGCATGATAGTTATTTAACTGTTCTATATAAATAGTCTTAAGGTTAAAAATATCAATATTGTGAATTGGGAAGTTATTTAATTTATTTAACATACTGGTACTTGAATTACAAATCTACAAAATGGGAATAAGACTAAAGATATGACCTGGTCTTTTGCTATGACTAATGATATTGGGTTTGTGGCTGCATATATCAACTCCACCTGTTGTTAAATTAAATTCCATTATAACCTGTTTTATGTATAGTAATAGCATTCTGGTGGTAATAGCACGATTATAGCACTTGTACTGGTTCATGTTACTCTTTTAAGACTTTTTGACAGAATAGTTTAATAAGAAACAACATCATGGATTGTCTGAAAAATAATGTAAGATTATTCTATTTCATTTGTGAAATGTGTTTTTTGGAGCTGTTATATTGTTTAATATTGTTTTTATTGCATTTTTTGAGATTTCATTTTAAAGGCACTGAATTCCAACAACCTCAGACGTTCAAGCAGTTGCCTGTCAACCATATCATTTGGAGAAGTTAGTATGTCCACTAGAACAATGAGATATTTAAGGATATTTTTCATTCTCCATTTCATAAAAAAGGAAATTATTTACTATCTTAAATTAAATGTTATGCAACACAGATTGAGCCTTTGACTCAGTGATTATTTTGGATGCGCATGCAATTTGAGATGGCAACTGAGCAATTGAAATACTTTAAAAAAAAATGTTGTAACATGAATGGTTTGAGGGATAATGATGGTATGACTAAACTACAAGAAAATCCATCTTTCCAAATATATTGAGGTTAGGTGGATTTAAGGTACCAGTATGTAAATACATTTAAAACCCCTGCACCCATCAATCCTGAATTTTTGTGCCTGGTTTTTCTGACTCTTCCCTTGCCATGTCTGCCCAAATAGCTATCACTGGTAATAGAGTCAGCAAGTTTTGGACTAGCATTGTAAGACCTAATGTTTAAATTCATATTATATTCATATGGATCACTGATAATAAATAAATTTGAGCCTTCAAATCCATGTGTATCCATAATTATCCGTGTGTGAAAAATCATAATGTCTTAAGATATTACGAACGCTTCGCCATATTGGAAAACGGTTCGTCTTGATAATCAAAGAGTTTTCCTTCCCGTCGTGCAAAAGCGGTCTTCTATATAAATAGACTACAACGCATTTTCAATTGTAGACTTTGTCAACAGGACACACAATTTTCAGACTGACTGGAGACCAGCCACGTACAGCACGAAAAAAAAAAATGAAAAGTGAAATTTTTTGTTTGAGGTATATTTCAAGGTATTTTGCGATTTTCTTAGAGCTTGAGTATTTCTGAGGACTGTTTAAATGTAACAAAGGCCCAAAACGACCCCTAAAAATCAAGATTGTGCCCCTTTAAAGAACTGAATTGACTACTCTTTAAGTTTTTCCCCACAACAGACGTCTAATTTGCCTAATTACGTTGATTTGTTGGTCTGTGCGCACGCTCTCATAAGAAATCAAAATAAAGAAATTCTCAATACAGAATAAGAAGACTACTTTCAGTTTGGCATTACATCACTATCTATAGTCTATATCAGAAATGCTAACAACAATCAGCGCCGCTTGTCGTCATAATTTTAATGTACACAATTATGAAGTTAGATGGTGCATTTTTCTATTCAAGAAATGTATTTGACATGTTAAGCAACATTTTAATGGGCAAGATTTGTATTTGAAAAATGGTTACAGAAGAAAAGTTAAGAGATACTTGTGTATTTTAGTTAAGGTTTAGTAGTAAAAAAAAAGTATAATTGTACAAATTTTACTTGACAAATTATTATTAAGAGAACGAATTTTGATTTTTATGAACAAATGTTGAATTTCTCAGATCAAGTTATTTTTAGTGGATGTCTTAGCTTATATGGAATTATATACTAGAAGTAAACATGTTAATCTCCAAATTTACATAATACATAAATTTGATATAACACAATAATGCAAAAAGATTTTTGATGGTCTGTCCCATGTTGATACTTTTTGGTACTGGTAATATAAACTGTATTCAAGGCTGCATAGAGAACATAAAAATGCCTTTAAAAAAAATCACAAGTTAGCAATATTCTGGAATTTTGTGAATTGTTTGTGGTTGCACTTTGTGTACTGGAAGGTAATGTATGTCATTATATGATAGAAAGTTCAGCTTTTATTCACAAATATATTGACTTGGGTTGTCTGCTATGAAATCTAAATATAGTAGCTGAGGTCACATGACTAATTTCAATTCTGAACCAGCTCACACACATTTTAGTCTAAAAACATCTCACATAGTGAGGTCAGGTAGAAGGAAGAACAAGTTTATTGTGTTAGTACTAATTGGTGCAGGACATAACTCAGTTTTCAAAAGTCATGACCGGATTCAACCGTCCTGCAACAATTGTAAGTTACATGTGATACTAAATATTTTGTGTTTAGTAGACATCTTGCTATACCGGTAGTTTGGCTCAATGTCAAATGAAACATTCCTAACTGTGACTATGATATACTATTAGTAAATGATATTAATTTCTCATTTAGTACAGTTGAGATTCAGCGGTGTGTAACTTATGATATTTTGTTCATTTACTGATATTATTGATTATATTTTAACTGAACAATGTAAGTCCCTTGGCTATATTGCCAGCTGGTCACTAGACTGGTTTATTCATAAAGAATTCTGAAATATTTCAAATACCTACCATGACTCTACAGGCTACAATTCTTTATGGATTTTTATGAAATTGTTTTTGTGGGTCAGTGTCATTATAAAGATTATCCCTATTAATATTAGTTATGATCCAATAATTTTTTTCACCAAAATTTTGTCTGAGCGTTTTTAATTCGGCTTTCTATAGGGTTCAACTCGTCAACTCTTTTGAAGATGATCCCTATCGATTTTGTTATGATCTGATAAATTTTTATTCAAATGTTGTGTCTGACGTGAGCTGTTTTCACTGTAGTTTTCATCCTACAGGCAACAATTATTAACGGTTTGATTTTATATTTGTGGGTCAGTGTCACTTTGAAGATAATCCTTATTAATTTTCATGATGATATAAGCTTGCAGCAAAATGTTATGTCTGACTTAGCGTTTTTCACTGTATGAACTATATTCTGAAAATTCTTTATGGATTCATTTTATTTTATTTAGTAGGTCAATTTCATTATGAAGATGATCCTTATTGATTTTTGTAATGATCTGATAATAGATTCCTTTGATATTTCTAAGCCCACATGTAGTATAAACCACCTTTCTGTCAGTCTGTCCATCCACAATTCCTCTATGCATGTAAAATCTAAGTAATAATCATGTCTATTGTAGTTCTAAATTTAAAATCTGTAGCTCATGGACATGCAACAAATTTGTTTAAGAATCAACACATGAGGCAAAAAACTAAAGATGTGATACATAAAAGTCTGCTTAAAACTCTCTATAGAATAGACTGATTTGTACATACGATCAAAGCTGCTGGTGAGCGTATGTCACTTTACTTCACAAGTCTATGTTTACATCTTGTGTACCTTCAAGAAATTCGAAAAGGCCATTGAAAATTTGTATTTACTTTGATGTTGTGTATTTGCAGGCAGTACCAGTAGTAGTTGGTGTTGTAGTAGTAGCTGTAACCGCAGTACTCGCCAAAATTTTCCTCTTCGGCAAGAAAAAGTCCGCCACAGTCACCCTTAAAGATCCAAATGTGAAAGTTCCACTCAAATTGGTGGACAAAGAGGTATGTGGAATGTGTGTTTCAGCTTCATAAAAAGGGAATTGGAACTAAGTACTGTCTCCCAATTTAATATAATTATAGGAAGTAATGACTATTTTATTTTTCACCATATGTTCAGTTTACCTCTACTGCCAGACTAATATAGATATTGCAAATTAAGCAGAAATGTCTCTAAATTTAGAAATCATTTAGAGACATCCTAACAACCAGTTAACTACTGTATTTTGGAGTAGAATAGCTGTGAATGAATGAATGAATGAGTGTATGAATGAATGAATGATATGCTGATATTTTATAAGGTCCATTTAGAATGTGATGAAGTTTTTCATAATATTTTTATTTGTCTTAAATTCTAGGAGATTAGCCATGATACCAGAAGATTTCGATTCGCTCTTCCTTCACCAGAACATATTCTTGGTCTACCTGTTGGTACGTTTCTATCTTTTTTTATTTTATTTTTCCTTCAAGGTAAAGAAGTTTCTTATTAATTGAACATTTTCACCATGGAAGGAACAATCCTAATGTAGTTTTCTTGCTAACCTGAAAGTTCAAACATCTGACTTGAAAATTATATTAAGTCAATTGGTTTGGACTATAATATAAACTGTGCTACATGTTAAGTATCCCTAAACAGTTTAAGAATCCCAGATTTTGTAGAATTACTATAGCTTTGATCATATTATTACAACGTGCAAGTGATATGTTTTTTCAGGACAGCATATCTACCTAACAGCTCGTATTGATGGTCAGTTGATTATCAGACCCTATACACCAGTCTCCAGTGATGATGATAAAGGTTTTATGGATCTAGTTGTTAAGGTAAACTTTAGAGCTGTTGATTTATTTCACTCAATGATCAATCTGCTCTCATTTCCAAACGAGAGAGTTGTTTATTATTTTGACATTTCTGAATAACATATTTTGTAAATGTATTAAATGTACCTTTCTTTTTATGTTCATCAGTTTTGGGGGTGGATGATATCGACATGTACATTGCAATGATTGTTCTCAGTCATTTCTAAACTTGTTTTTGCAGATATATTTTAAGAATGTTCATCCTAAGTTTCCTGATGGTGGTAAGATGTCACAACATTTAGAGGCTATGTCTATTAATGATTATATTGATGTTAGAGGACCAAATGGTTTATTGGTTTATGAAGGAAAAGGTAAGAATTTATCATCCTTCCAATTGCTAAGAACGATAATATTTTAATATTATTCATACAGATTCCATATTAGGTGTATTATTTTTATTTATTTATTCTAGGTACAATGAAGATTAGACCTGACAAGAAATCAGAACCAGAAACTAAAGTTGCTAAGAAATTAGGAATGATAGCTGGTGGTACAGGTAAACTCTATTTAAAACTATTTTAAAGGAAAAGCACCATTTTAATCAAGAAACTACTTAAATTCACAAGAAACCTTTGTACTACTTGTTCTTTGCTAATCCTTTTGGTATTAGTTTTCCAGTTGGTCATCTGGAAAAATTAAAAAACAATGACATTCAAGATCACAATACATTCACATGCTGTATGATACAAGAACCCCCAACGACCATTTGATTGACACCGTCAAGCAAAGATTTTCAATTTCTCTGACTGCTTCAGCCCATATTCAAGTACACTGGTTTATCAAATGACCACAACTATCTTATTTTTAACAGAGCATTTATTTCAACGATCAAGCCCAAATATAATTGGTTATTTTTCCCTCTCATTATCCATATTTGTTTTTTTGTAGGTATAACTCCAATGTTACAGCTGATTAGACAAGTATTTAAAGATCCTGAAGATAAGACTGAACTATGGTTGTTATTTGCTAATCAGGTAAACATTTGGCTTAGAGTTTCCTTTAAGGAAGAAACTAATCTTATTGAACACACAATACAACTGTTTCAGAACACGAGTTGGGAAAAATGATATGGCACAGTGGCACAGGTTCATAAATCTGCAAATATGGTAAAATGTAAATAATGTATTCATTCGGCACTTTCCCATAACAACAGTGTAGTGTGTCATATACAATACCCAATATTATTATATTATCAATTAAATTTAAATTTTTAATCCCTTATCACATGAAAGTGATTGTGAAATAAAAAATGATTGTTTATTATCTAGATCTTACTGCAGTGATATTTTAAGAAGGCACAAAAAGGTTGATGTCAAAATGAAAGCCATTCTTTCTTTGAAGGTGAAATTAAAAGTAAACAAAATATGCGTGTATCCATAGTGATGTGATAAATGAATCTTTAATGAGTGCTTATGTAATATGAAATTTGTTGTAGATTATGTTAAAATTGTATTTTTAGACTGAGAAAGATATTCTATTGAGACCAGAATTAGAAGATATCCAACAGTCTCATCCTTCTAGATTTCATTTGAGTTTTACTCTAGATCGACCTGATCCTAGTAAGTTTTTCATTATCATTATTCTTGTACGTCCACATCATTTTATTAATGTATGTTGTTGTTGCCCCTGTCTGTTAACATTTGTTGTAGACACTAGATTTTGATGAAATTTGATGTGAGCATTGGAATAAAGGTTAGCCATGGCAGGCAATCAATTAAATATGAAAAATTATTTTTTCTACTTTTCGTTTTTTATTGTTATAACTATATCCATAATTATGAAATTTAAATATACATCATTTTTATACGCCCTCACATGAAAGATAGGGGGTATATTGTGATCAACTTTCTAGCTGTCACATTTGCTCGTGCTCACTCTACAAACTACAGTTTTGATTGGATTTTAATAACTTTTGGTATGTGAGTTCATGGCATCACAAAGAGGAACTGTATTGATTTTAGTGATGATCAGATAATTTTTAGCGGAGATACAGTGTCCGACTTTGCGGAATTTCGCAAAAATGAGAATAGCTGTCTTGTGCTCACTCTACAAACTAGTTTTCATTGCATTTTAATAAGTACTCTACTAAAGTGACAATTTTGATTCATTTTTAGTCTGATTTCATGGTACACATATGAATTTTTCCCCTATGAAAAAATAATTTTAGCCCATTATCTGATAAGCCTGAGGAGGGTGTATCTGCACGCTTTACGTGCCTATGTTATATCTTATTTTGTAGTTAAATCATTTATCTATCATTTCCAGTACACATATATTGAATCAAAACTGGGTGAGCTAGAATTTTCCTAAATTGTGCACTACGAAAATTCAATATAGTAGCCATAACCATGGTAACCGAACAGTTCGATTTTTTTAAAGAAAGTTTTTTTAACAAAGTATACCTATCTCATTATGTATTTTTTTTTAGCCTAAAAAAATTGATGTCTCTTTTCTGGAACTCAGGTATTTGCCTGCCATGGGTATCCTCCTTAATAAGACGGTGATCATGTTCCAATTAGATAATTTTTCAGTCATCAGCTTTTGAATTATTTTTTTCAGTTATTGCACGATATATTATTCAAATTCAATGTTGCCAGTGGGCATATATTATATCATCTGGAAAGCTGTCTTTATCAAAATTTTGGATGCTTTCTAAAGGCTTATGATCAAATTCCAGCACATTCACACCCAGCACCGCATATTCTCTAAAGATCTTAGGGCTTACTAAGATATCCAAGGTTATATCTTCTAACACTGTTTCTAAGATGTCCTACCGCTAAGATCCTTTTAAGAATATCGTTCCTTTTAGATAGGAAAATGAATCACAGCCCCTTCATGCTACCTGCTGAACATGTAAAAGATTTCTAATTGCGCACTGCACAGCATTGTCTATCCTCATTAGTCCAAACAGATGTAGAAAAGTAGAATGTACTTTTTGATTTCTGACAGCTTGATAAAAAAAATCCACATCTTTCCATTTCAGCTTGGACTCATTTTAAAGGATTTGTTGATGGTGACATGATATCAAAGAGTCTACCTCCACCAGGGGATGATACTATCATTGTTATGTGTGGTCCTCCACCAATGATCAACTTTGCCTGTATTCCCAACTTAGATAAGCTAGGATACCCTGAAAGTAGTAGATTCAGTTATTAATTCTGTCTGCTTTACTTGTTTCACTCATTTCTTGTAAAGTGGCCAAAAGTACAAACATTCTATCTTAAACATAGATAGTGTATTCCTATGGCAAAAACAGAAAACAAAATTAACTGTTATTTCCATTGAAAAGTTGCAACAGTTTATTTGTTTAAATTAAGATAAACTGGAATCTAATATTGTTTAATTTTATTTAGGTATTTGTTTGTTTAGATGGAATAGTCCTGCCACATTTTGTTTTATTAACTAGTTTAGTGTGTTAGTATATTTGTTTTTCGGAAAGAGATGAAATCCTACTGCAGGAATTGTTAATAAAAAGGGTTGTTTCATACATTTACACCAAAATTTAAATAATGACAAATTATAATCTTGTGTATGAGGCAAATATTTTCCAAAGTTTATGAATTATTAGTAAAGAACAAAGATTGGAGGAAATATTCTTGTTTTGGAGGATGACAATCCTGAGGTCAGCTGCTTTGTATTTAGGGGTTGATTTAATTTCTTCTTCCTTTCAACATATCTCTTAGCAGACTTCAATGCTAAAAGTACATGGTATTGTCTCTAAGTGTTTCCACTAAACATGTTTGGTAGTATCAGATATAAAATAATATATAATCATATAAGTTATTCACTTCTATTTAAGAACAGTTTGGTTTACCCTTCAGTAACATTTTAAGATAAATTGACTTCCTCAGAAGAACAATTTTGTTCACTGAATTATACTTGTTCAATAAGAGAAGTATGTAAAGGATGGGTAATATGATGAACTGTATATTGATAATAGTGCCTACATGTATTTTGATACCAGTAAATATTAGTTATTGATTAGTCAAATATGAATTATTTTAAAAGGTAAATTGGTGCATTATTTTTTATATTATTATTACATAAGTTAATAAATGCTATACTATTATAATTTTTTAAGAATTAATTATATGACTGTAACCTCTTTCTTTACTAAATTAAAAAATCGCATAAAATATCGTAAAGCGCTTAGATTTGATTCTTTTAATCATGAGAAGGGGTAGTGTAGATCAACTAATTCATAAAGAATAAATACATTAACCACTTTTGTGAGAAATTGAAAATTCAGTCCTTCTTGTAAAACTTCATTTCTATAGAACTTTTGAAAATTAGTCTGATTTTCCAATGTGCACTTATAACTTTAAGAGTAACTTATTGTAAAAATGGACCTATTTGTGAATTTGGAGAGCCTGTTATCTGTGCATACCGGTAAATCCTTTGATTTCAGTCTGGATGAATTGAGAATTTCAAATGTTGCCTGCTAGAAAGGTTTCTCTTCATTTTTATACTGTTGTAGCATTACAATTCTACAAATCAAGCCCAGCAATTTTTGTGTGTTTTAATAACTTGATAACTGATGTACATGTCTGTTATGTGTTGAATGCTATATTTTTCCTGAAATTCTGTTGAATGTTTAGATATGTATATACATGCTCCAGATTTCAACATTAAAAGTTCTAAAAGAAAAAGAGTTACTGCAATTTGTGACAATAAATATTTAGTCATATTAACATAATCTTCTGGCTGGTGTATACTAGTAATCCAGTATGGACCAAAACTACTGTCTCCAGCTGTAGTCTGATATTTAGAACTACATGTAGTTAACTATTTATTCAAATCAGCTGCACCAAACCATGATGTATTTACATACTAACAAAACAGTCATCTGAATGGTACTTTAATTTAATACATATACATGTATGTTGATAGAAAATCACCATTAAACTAGGCCAAGTTATTTTAGCTCTTCGCATACCGACAACTGTCAAAATATCTATCAGAGGCTCGAATACAGGCAGACGTTTCGGGCCCATTCAGATAACGATAATATTGTCGGTAAACAATCTGTACATACGTGACGGACCACAGTAAATTTTCCTAGATTTACTCCCCTTTGCATACCGCAATCCACAATTGTTTTTATAATAAAGCGCAGATCGCAACTTTACTATAATTTCGACCGTTTTGGAAATTCCTTGGCACACCATAAAGGTTTAGTGGTGTTTCCAATGCTAACGTATCTCAAATCTGCAAGCAAGTAGGCCATAAGGTATCTACCCAGGAAAGGTATATATTTGTCAATTTTCTTCACATAGAAATAAAGATTTGATATGCACCGAGTGACTTTACTAACTCTGAGCTCAACTTTATTCAAATATTTCAAGCTCGAGCTGCAGGCTCATTCTGTCGGAAACCAGTCGGTCGCCCGCTTATAGTGTGGTATTAAAACTTGGCTGTGTCTTGAACTGAAGATATTAACCAACGTTGGCCAACGCGTTTAAACTGTTAAAACTTTCTTAGTTTTAACTGATTTTCGGCAGTGTTTTGCGCTAATCGACAACTAGACCTACATATATGGATTTGTAGCCTTTGACGAAGACAAGTTAGATTTTCAACTGATGTTTATAAAAATTTATGTCAGTAAAATTAAAGTATTTGAGCTATGAAAACTTAGTAATAAACCGTGTATATTGATATGATTTGAATATTTGGCTATTCAATTTGACGCCCAATTCAAAATAATGAACCATCAGATCATCATTGTTTCATCCTCCCATCCCTTATCCATAGGCGTTTTTCCGTATTCCTCGGTATGGATATTTTTGGTTTCTTAGCTTTACAGTGAACGCACGTTTCAGTACTTACATGCTTTAGAATCACTAGCACAAATATATTGGATGAACTCTAAGTAATTTATATAAAAATAATTCTATTTTACAATATCCTATAAAACCAAACAAAAAACAAAATCATTTTATTGTTCAAAGAATTCTGCCAACAGAAATAAACTGGTATTTTCACAAATAAAGCAAAGGACACATTTCTAGTAATATTCTTATTCAGATATATTTTATTATAGGTTTACTTGAAATACATATCTGTAGCCGCGAATAACAGTTTCATTTCCAGATCATAGACCATCTGGATAATTTAGGTTGTTAAGGATATAACAAAGAACTTATAAAATGTCAAACTGGACATACCATTTTGGATATATATTTATGTAGTATTGGGAGGCTAGAATGGAATATGAACTGAAATTTTTAACCTTTCTTAAGAATGCAACCCTCAAATAATACTACGGTTCTTGATCTAAGTCGTACTTGGCACGATTGTGACTGTCGTAACCGTACAAGTAGAAAATGTCCTTATATCGCAGTTAATTTCAAGTTCAATAACGACTAATAATATGCTAGAAGTATGCAAACTGTCGATTTATTGGCGTTTATAACGCTTTCTACATTTGCGTAGGCTTGTCACAATGCGACACCGTAACTTGTTCTGTTGAACACAAAATTTCACTCACTGTGAATTTTATTCAGTTAAAATAGTCTGTTGACGTTTCCTGGACGATATGATTCACTTATTTATAATAATATATAGTTTCGTGATTATAATACTCCATTTATCGATGACGTCATTAATTAATTATGATTAATTAAGACTTTTCATTTTGTTGACTGTCTTTCTGTGACGTGGCTGATCTTAGAAATGATACCATTTCTTCTTTATCCATTATGCCATCACCTAGAAATACAAAACAGATAGATTTTACTTCAAAGATATTAGAAGTAAGGACTTGCTGATCGCAAAACACCACTTAAGTGGTTCTAAAAAAGTTTATTAAATAACCCGAAATGTTTTTTGTAACCCCAGTGAATTCTAATAGCCGGTGGGGAACAAGATTCTGTATGATCATTATCTACAACTAAATTGGACGTGACCAAAGATTATATCAAAAAAAAACACAATGTAGGATTGCCTCTTTTCAAAGCTCTAGTATTATCGTGACAATCCTTTTAAAAATAATACAAAAATCAGGTAAAAAGTTTGAAAATAGTGCTTTGATATTTGGTAACAAAGGATATAACACAATTTGTTCATTTTTCTTTGAGGCATCCAGATCAATATATTAAGGTTGTGATATTAAATATGGGGCCACAAACCTGTCAAGTGACATGCATAGCCTTTGACACCTCAAGAAAAGCCTGACATTTCTCGTCATGATATACAATATCTTTCAACCCTTTCATTCCAAGATACAAAATGAAAAGCCATGACATTTCCGACCGATATAAACGATCATAATATATTGAATAATGTTACTTTTGTTAGCATGCCATTATCGTGTTATACGCTGGTATACATGGCCAAATAGAAATATTGCCTGATAGCTGATTTAATAAGCTAAATGAAGTTTTTACTATGATGGGATTAGGGTGATATTAGTATTTGTATAAGACCATAATATTATAACTGGACTTTAACCCATACCAATACCAATAGAACTTTTAGGAAAAGTTATGATGATTCATTCTAACAATATCATTATTCAGAGTGTATCAAATAGGCACACGTTCCATTTTGTTATTAAGAATTTTTTAGCCGCATTTTCTAAGTGTTTGACATGGGACTTGTAAAGCCAGTCTGATATTTTGTTAGTGACTACCCTGCTTTTGTATATCCAGCAAATTAAAACAGAAGGTAACACATTGGAAGGAAGGTGCACTAGCTGTAATAGTCAGATAAAAAGAATTAATAGACCAAGATACTAGTGTCATATTTCTTCCTGTGGTTTGAGACACTCACTTCGTGTTCATATAGTATGCAGCTCATTATTTAATTTGATCAGATGTTCCATTTATCATTTCAAACTGGTCAATCCTCCGTATTGCATATTGACCACCATGTTCCCAAAGCAACATTTGGTTCATGTAATATGTCCGTTGCTTTAGGAACATGATTGACCTCAAAGTCCGGTATGAGAATCAATCTACGACCAGTATGGACATGAAGATTTCGTATGCTTACGATGCTCACAAGTACCTAAATACCAAACATCACATATCACTATTTGAACTTACTCGAATTAATAAGCCTTTGTTTCTGTTATTGTTAAACAAATAAAGTGCAAACCCTGTTATATTTATTTTACTCAAAAGTCTCTTTTCACTCAGATTAACACCTTTGGCAGCATTTTTTACATTCGGTGTATTTCTTTATTTCTGAATCATTAACGAATTCAGCAACATGTCATGACTGATCTGATTTATTCATTGACTGATTCAACCTTCCCTAATTGTATAATAAATGTTTCAAATATTGCCAAGAGATTCTAATACATTCGTCGCCACGCCGTGGACATTGTGCCTGTTTCAATATATCAGTAGCTTAATTTTGAGAAAGGCAGGATGCAAACCTCCGTATTTTTCAAATAATTGTTTGTTTTTTTCAGGTCAAAAAAACCCTTTTCATTTTAAACTAATTGACCATGGATATTTTAACCTGGTTAAACCAATTTAAACAACTGTTTTTCAACATTATCTACAGGCTATCGAAGTATCTGACGCCTGTAAAATTAGAATAATCCATTAGCAGTGAATGAGATGAATATATAGCGATGATTTGTAGGTTACTGTGTGAACTCGTACAGATGTAAATACCTTCCAATGATGTTTCAAGCATAACAATGATGAAATAACTTTGGTCCACTCTTGCCATTATTTTTTCGTAAATCTAGCAGTAACCATGAGACGCCTCAGATATGGCCACCAGATTAACTTGAAAGATACCGCACCGATAGTTCACGGGTGCATTACAATATGATACAGAAGACAGACCTCTCAACCTAGAATGTTCCCAAGGATATAGATTTGGTTACGGGTCCAAGGGCCGCTTAGTCACATGGAAGCTCTGGGGTTCTATAGATGACCGGAGATGCATTCTAGCTCATTTCCGGAGAATAAAGCTGAAAATCAGTAGATAATGTGAATTTGTTTTTTGTTTGTCTTTACAATATCTTCTATATTTACCTAAGAATAACCATCATATTTACCAACTAAAATGTACTGAATTTCATGATATTACTCATCCTGAAAACAATAAACTGGAAGCGTAAGAGTGAACTTTAATAGAGTAGGAGTAGGCCCTATTACAATGCGGAACTCTCTATTAAACTTGCTTTTGTAAGTGGCGGCTCCTCTATATTTGGTCCGTTTTACGGGTACAGTGTCGTCCAATTTAAGGAGTCTGAATCTGAACTGTCCCGCGTGTCCTACATTTTGACAGCACGAACACGTGATGCTGGAATCTGAACTGTCCCAGAGTTATTGTTCCTTTTCAATCAGTAGACGAAGCAGGAACGACAACTCTGGGGAGAGATTGATGTTTGACGATTGGTCAGACACAACTTTGATAGCTTATGATCAGCAAGGTTAAAATAAACATGTGGGATTTCCTCGGAACATGACTGAAGACGCGACCCGTTCTTTGGTCAGATTAATATCGTAAAAAAAAAACAACAAATACCAGTGTTTTTTTACCCTAAACCTTCACCATGCGTGAGATTTGAAGGTAGCTGCGTGAGAGCGTGAGATTGAAGCCGAATGCGTGAGTCATACGCCGAATGCGAGGTCTGAGAAGACACGATTAGAAAATCTTCCTACACAGAGGACATACTACCATTTCCGCATGCGATAAAACAAGCGATATAAAGCAACCAAGATAGTTCATGCCCATGATAAGTGTCTGCAAGAGAAATACCCCCATGTCAACAAGCAGAAAATGATAGTGGCATATTCCAAAAATCAGAACTTAAATGACAATAATTTTATTATTATTTTTTTTAATTTCAGATCAGAACATAAGAAACCCATCCAATAGACCAGACCCATTATCCCTATTTCTCAATAAAATATTTGTTCCACCCTAGGTGTGTACATTAATCCCTCTCTTCTCAGAAATTTAAAAGATTTAGATTAACGAAAACTGACAAATCTTCTAAGTTAGCAGTAGAGCTGAAAATGTTTTAACAGAAGGTTGTATGCAGTACAAACATTATTATTTGAGCACTTTCTGTAATTCCACAGTTTGAAGAACTATGACGCTAAGCAACATAACTGAGTGCACAAATTTTGAAGATGGAAGTGAAAACGGGATAATTGATCTTTATGGAAATGGTACCTGAATTGAATCTGTTTTTGAATCTTGATTGACTGTTGACAAATCATATGGGGAAATACTGAAGACATTGTTTTTACTGTATTAAGTGCTGAATCATATTTCTGAAGCAACTGTGTAGTTAACTGATCGTAGCTTTTCACAGATCAAAAAGACGAGTCTCAACCTAAATGTCGTACAGAGAGCGTCAAAAAAGCGGAATGGTCTAACTCTATGGTTGAGTGATTAATGAGATAAATGGGATTAAAGAGGTGACCAGTGTTCACATGTCATCTGAACATATTAATGAGAAGTATTCAATATATATATTTTAATCCCTTTTTAACCCGGTTTAACCTTAATCCCCGGGATTACCCCCGAACAATAGGTGCCGGCAAAGAGAGGGTACCCCAACTGGACGAGGTTGTGTTAAGATCGCATCAGATAAAGTGGATGGACGCAGATCGAACATTGAGCGTACACAAAATGTGTTTTTTTAGCTAAGGGACATGGATAACCGCAAACACCAGTTTCCAAGAAAAAAATCCGAGACGAATTTCTCGAAAAAGAAATATATTGAATTGTGTACATATTGTATACATCAAGATTGACTTGTTAACAGTGTAGCAGGAGAAATCAATGTCATAAAAATATTGTATATTATGGTGCGTTCGATTATCTTGTCAATTACCTAGTATTTAATTTACTATACATTATATATACTAGATTTAACTCCTTATCCTTGTCGTGGTAATTATCTACTTCTTTTCATTAATAACTTCGAACTAACACGTTGTCAATCATATCCCGACTTAAGTATCAATCTTCCAACTTAAAGGGGCTTTCTCTCAATTTCTCGGTTATCAAACTGCAGGTTCACTGTAAACAATAGATTATAATAAATTGCAACCAAGCACACCAAGTCGACAACAATGCAGCTCGAATCCTAAACCTAACCTAGAAGTATGTAGCTATTAGATCTCAATTTATTTTTAAGTTGTTTAGTTGTGTGTACAGTATCTCTTTCCCTTTACAAAATGAAAATGCGATTGGAAAATTGTGTAAAATATTTATCACCATAGTGACATCGTCCTTTCTAAACCTTGAGACATATGCCCAATGAGACACAAAACCCCATCTTCCGGTTTAATAGCTCATTGGTTTTAACGTGATTCTTTACAGAATGGTCTCAAATCGAAATTCGACGCGATGAAATGAAATAATTACTACACATTTGAATTGACTACACATGGTTAAATCATGACAAAACCTGTTAGGCGGCTGATGGACATTCATCTAAAACAGAAGATACGATTCAATGTCAATGCAGACCATGATTTCGATTCAACCGTTATAGCACAGTTTAATGGAGTACGTTTTTAAGAAGACAATGATGAAAATCAGGTTGTGGTGTTTTAGACTCTATGTGTCAAAACATTACAAAAGACAAAGGTTGCCCTATCTTTGAGCTGTCACTGTTTAATTTAAAAACAAACAATTATAACAGGTATAATGAAGGGTAGCAGACTGTTCGGTAAGGAATTATTCTGACGGCCAATTAGCGATTAAAAAATGCCAGCAATATCATACAATTATGGCCAATAAACACTTGTGTCAATTGTTACAGACTGCCTCGATAGTTTATCAAGAGGACAATTAGTAAATAGAAATAATGACTTACATAGAACGTAAAACAGACTATGTAGGCTGACATCTTTTATAATTTCCGGAATGAGGGAATGATGAGATACAAGTGGTGTTTTGGTCTCATATCACAATGATTGCATATATTTCATTTTTAAGTCTAAAGACAAATGTTTCAGATCTTAAAATTGGTCAAATTGTAAAGGTTGTGTAAGATACTTAGATCAAAATCATCATACATGTAAGCTTATACATTTAACAGAAAATAAGGTAATTCTTAGTTTGGGGAACCTAATTTAGTTGAATAAAAGTTCTGAATTTGATGTCTAAGTAGGTTCACAGGCGAAATAAGAGTGTCTGGGACTAAAGAATTTGTAGTATTTCATATTTCGAATCCAAAAACTACTCAATGGTATAATTTTAGTAACATAAGTGATGTAAGGAGTAACTCATGCAAGAAATTTCATTTAAAAACGTCGCTTTCAGAAAACTTAATGGTTTCCCTAATTGAAACAATGACAAATCAAGCGAATTGTGAAACCATTTGAATACATTTTTTATCTGTAAATTTTATTACCACACATTTTCTTAGTGGATTTCGACTCAACGAAATATTGACATATTTTATCAAGCTGTGTTCAGAGACCTTTCCAAATTCATAGATCAGCTTACAAAATACTTATGAAGCTCTGTGCCCCTGAAAATATTCTCTATATATGAATACAGGGGCAAGGCTCTTCACTTTGACATACTTGTAACATGATTGCTTTTTAACACCATTGTAACATCGTGATGAACAGATCATAGTTTAAGAGCCACTTGGAGATACATATAGGGCAAAAGTTTAAGAAACAAGAACTTTGGAAGGGAAATGAGTCCTTAATAAAGATACCCATGTCATTTTTTTCAATAAAATATTTCTACGACCATTCTCAAGATTTTTCAAATATGGTGAACATCCATTCGCTTTATGATATTTCGAAATTATATGTTTACCCTTCTTTGTTCATAGTTATGTCTGTAATTGCAGTTATAAAGCCTTAAGACATATTATTTAATTTCAAACGTAATAAAAACATTTCTAGATAATATGACATATAATTTTCATGCCCCAATTACACACTGATGGCATTTATTAATAATGATACAGGGTTGTATTGATTTAAACAGTAAAACCTTAATCTAAGATTAATTTCGCAGCTATTTCAGTTATTGTTTTCAACTGTTAGATATCCGCGTTTTAGTATGTATATTGTAATACAATTATTTGTTATCTTATTACTAACAACTACTTAATTGCAATAACAGTGTGAAAATAAAAAGCGTGGGTAACGATTTTTAGGTTCTGTTTTAAAATATCTAGCTGTTATAACTGCAAGAGTACATTAAAATATCTACCAATCGACCAAGCATCGATATATCCATTAAACTAAATAATTTTTAAGTACTTTGTTGTAAAACAGCAAGACCTCTTCATCATATGCGGATGGGGATTTTGACAGTCTATGAGCTAGACGATAAAGTCGTCATATTATTAGCTGTAACTGATAGCCAAATCAACCTTTAACTTTGCGAACAATCAATTGGAAACTGAACAACTACAGCGAAACGTTAATCCTGTAAAAAGTCTGTTCGTCACCTACCGTTTGAATCATATATCTTCCATAATTCAGCAGCATCTTCGGGTGACCGTTTTCCCCATGTCGATAGTTGTGCCCATTTTTTATCATCTCCGTTATTGTTGTGAGAACGTTTTCCCCATGTCGTCAAACTTGACCATTTATTTTTATCCCCACGCTTTCCCCACGTCGTAAGACCATTCCAACCTTTAATGTCTTTTTTGTCTAATATTGAAAATTCACCAATATCTTCAGAAGTAGTATCAGGGCTTCGTTTTCCCCATGTCGTTAACCCTGACCAGTCATTCTTCCCTCGTTTTCCCCATGTCGTTAAACCTGACCAATCTTTATTATCCCTTTTTCCCCATGTCGTTAAACCTGACCAGTCATTCTTCGCCCGCTTTCCCCATGTCGTTAAACCCGACCAATCCTTATTGTCTCTTTTGCCCCATGTTGTTAATCCTGACCAGTCCTTATTTCCCCGTTTTCCCCAAGTTGTGAGTCCTGACCAGTCTTTATTGCCCCGTTTTCCCCATGTCGTTAATCCTGACCAGTCCTTATTTCCTCGTTTCCCCCAAGTCGTTAAGCCCGACCAGTCCTTATTGCCTCTTTTGCCCCATGTGGTTAGTCCAGACCAGTCTTTGTTCGCTCGCTTTCCCCATGTATTGAGAGAATTCCAATCTTTATTTGCTCGTTTTCCCCATGTGGTTAAACCAGACCAGTTATTTCCCTTTGCTCGTTTGCCCCATGTTGTTAAAGAATTCCAGTCCCTATCATTAGCCCTTTTCCCCCATGTCGTTAATGAGGCCCAGTCCTTATTGTTTGCCCTTTTCCCCCATGTTGAAAGTGCTGACCAATCATTTTCACGTGCTCTTTTTCCCCAAGTACTTAAAGATGACCAGTCCTTATTCGCTCTTTTTCCCCATGTTGTCAACGAATTCCAGTCCCGATCGTGACCTCTTTTCCCCCAAGTTGTTAAGGGTGACCAGTCTCTATTTTGTCCTCGTTTACCCCAGGTTGACAACGACGACCAGTCTTTATTAGCACGTTTTCCCCACGTTGTAAATCCATTCCAGCCTTTATCACTAGCTCTTTTCTCGTCTATAGATAGTTCATCTGTAGATGGTGTAGTTTCAAGATCTATTATTTTATTGTCTAAATTATCACTGGACTTGTTGAGTTCTGGTAGGGTATCTTTGTTTTTACCCCACGGTACAAGTTCATCACCTACACTACGTTTAACAATAATAGGTGACACTCCACTTCGTTTACCCCACGTGATAAACTGATTCCATTTTCTTTTATGAATTGGAATTTCAGTATCAGCACTTCTCTTACCCCACGTTATTAACCCCGAATTTGTCCATTTCTTTGCCCATATTGGCATTCTCTGATAGGCTTTAAAATTGTATCGCGGGCTCCATCGTTTACCCCACGTGTTCAAATAACTAGATTTCCAAGCACGTTTGTCCACAGGGTTCAGGGAATTTGATAGTTCTATATCGTTGGCGAGTTGTTCCTCTGCTCGTGATATTTGTAATAATAAGGAATATAGAATAAGGCAGAGTGTAGTCTTTAAATCCATTGGATGATGATAACCTCTGAAAAGAGAAAAAAAAGAAATTTGATTAAAGAAATGAGGCAAAATTTTAGCTCCAACTTTTCTGCACCTGAATAGGCTGATGAAATGAAGGAAAATGCGCAAAATCCCTTTTTGAATTTCCAACCACCATCTTTACTCTTGCGATTTTTTCTACGTATATAAAGGTTGGTTTTTTCTTGAAATCCGACACACAATTATTTAAAAATTTGAATGTAAATGGTTTTCATTCTCTAGATAAAATTTCTACTTCGATTCAGAATCGCATCACGGAAAACTGGATTTGCTGTCACCACTAGACGTTGAGCTATTACTTCAAAAGTTTCAAAACTTCAACAGAAGTCATGAGCATGAAACCCACGGGCATGAAAAGGGTTGTATTGAGAGGTGAATTCCATTGCCTTATTTAGCTCTATTTGGGTAAAGAGAACCATATTTTTCTTTATATTTATAAGAGAGCGTAACTTTAACAACCATGTAAAAAAATTTGAATCTGCATTTTTACAGTATATTGTATTGTGCAAGTCATCCGAATCTTCTTAGAAAAACACTATGAAAAATGGTGATATGAAAAACTGTAACAAATATCTCTTAAATAGAACTTCAAAATTCAAACAATACAGTTCAATGAAGGCGTCGTTCGACTTTGTTAAACTAAGATTAAGACTGTTTAACTAACTGTTTTAAATATTATAGTTATTTTCTTGACACTAACAACAGCCTTATTTCATTTCTTAGTGTGGTATTTATAATAAAGTTAATATTGGATAGAAAACTTGAAATTTTGACAGAAAATCGATGTGTTAATTTGATATTTGAACTTTCATGATAGCATTGAAATATGTCGCTTTTCATTAAATTTACAAATTTGTTTGTTAGTCCTTCACATTGGGGGATAGATTTCTTGTTATATAGCTATAAAGTTTTCTCTTGATAGGTTATAGATATCCATTATACGATTCGTCCAGATAGTGAACATCCAAAATAAACAAATTTAATCTTGCACTTCAATTAATTGATGTACGTAAGCAGCATTCCATGTTACCGTTATGCAAATCCTGTTCAATTCTTATACTCTCAGTAACATTTTAATTTGATAAGTCAATTACTACAATGAAATCAACCAATCAGTTCTTAGTGTTATATTTTTAATAATCATGGGGTGAAGAGTGGCCGGAAAAAAGAAATGAAGAGTTTATGTAAAACACCGGTTTCAAATTGTATGGTTCATGTTTCCTCACTACAAAAGTTATGGCATATATTTCTTTGAATTGCCTTGACATATCCGCGAATTGGAATATAAAATGTGTTATAGTATCAAATTAAATAGTTCATGAATATTCATGAGTGAATAATTAGGTATTATTGTAATCAAATATTGTCGAAAAAATGTGATTGATCTATAGACTAATTTAACTAAATTGGTATGTTGTCTGGCAGCAGTTTGTTTTAAAAATTAGCACTTGTGTCTCGAAATGTCTTACTTTACTATCACGCCATGAAGATAGATAGCGGAAAGGAATGACATTGAACGGCATATAATAAGCTCTTGATTATTTGGAAATTGATTCAAATGTACATTAAAATAGGTGTATCTTGTTTAGTAGATTATATAAAATTCGATAGTCTCGGCTTTAAAACTGATCATCAATACACCACGAAATCTCGGCTTTTTAACCATGTGTTCAATATAGCACGATTTAATACTTATTTTATCTTGCCACAAGTTGCGATCAATTCATTAAAAATCGCCGTCGGCATTTGAATGGCCCCATAAGCCTTGTAATACCAATAATCGAAGACTGCGTATTAGGAACGAAGGAGTGCTTTAAGAGACGATCAATGGGTATGAAATTATCGTTGAGCTACTCTGGTTCAAGTAGGGAAATAAGGAGAATAATAATCCAACTTAACAAGATCTCTTGTAGCTTGTCCTTCAACAAACAATCATCTAGTTTCATGTGAACCAAACCCTTCAACTAAACACCCTTTTCTACCATTGCAGAATCAATTAGGTACAATTCTAATTAAAATTTATGTTTCATGTCAGTGAAACTTAGTATTAGGATGAGCGGTATAGCGGTCAAAAATTAACTTGCGTTCCTAAAACCATTCACTAATTTATTCCATTCATTTTTAGTAGGCCTGTTAGAATATACAAACATCATATTATGTAAATCGTCATTTATTTGGTCAAGCAGAATAATTGGTGGTCATCGGTTTTAATATCAGTGTGTGAAAGTGTTTCCTCATTTGTCCCAGATGTAAATGTGTACAGACAGTCTGGGAAACACCAATGATCAGCAGGTTGGCGGGATTCTGGTCTATTTATTGGATTATGACAAAATGAAAGGGTTACATTTTGAATAATTAGTTCAGAGAACGCTGTTTCGCATTAATGGAATCCATGAGCTTATCTCGCCCTACTCTGCACATTTTATAATGTATTGACACTAAAAAGTTGGCGATTTGATTTAACGTAGTGCCATGTGTATCGCTCTAAATTTCTAGAAATAATTATATTAACACTACCAATAATATTCAGTCTTGGACTATGTCAAGACATGTAACAGACTCGAAGAAATTCAAATCCACAGAGAGAATTCTGTCTTCATATTGGTTCGCATATCTTGGGAAAGAGCCTCTTGAATTAATCAACATTTAAATGAAATGAACTGTTAGTATTGTAAAGTATAAACTGTATCCTTATAAATAAAAGTTTCGTAACTGCAATAGGTACATCATAAAACACAAGTTATTGCAAGGCCCACGTATAACACCTGAATAAGAGTAAGGGTAGAACATATTTCTGTTTAGAAAATATAAAAATATATGTACATCATGGACCATCCTAAGAGTAGAGTGGCATGGTGATAGAACAATAATACAGCCAAATCATAAAGTGAACCCTTACCTTCCTAATTTGTGATTGCGATTTATCATTTCGAGAAAAGACTATTAGTCTTCAAATGTTTTTTCATCACTACCGGCTATTGCACGAGCAGCTTTGATTTTTGGGGTTTTGTGTAAGGCATCCAGCAAAAACAGGAAAATGGTATAGTATTTCTAGTCTTACTAAACGATTTGAGAAGGACTGAACCACCAAATATTTGCTAAACTGGAAATGAGATATTGCATAATGAGCAAGAATTTTGCATCAAGTCTGGCTTATTTCGGGATCTATTAACTAATTGTAAAAAGATGTATTTGGTGCATTTTAAATTTTTGGATTTTTTTTCAAAAAAAAAAAAAAAAATGAACTAATATTTCCCCGAAAATTCAAAAGTCCTAACTATGTTGCTAATTTCCTTATCAATCTGAAATTCTCAGAATATGGAAGAAATTGTCCATACAAATAACATCGCGCAATTAATTTGTTGTACCTCTCCCGGTTATTGGCGTGAGGATTTCGGGTTTTTAAAAAATATTTTGGAAATTTTGAAGTCTCTATCTTGTGACCTTGACCTTTAATGACCTTGGAATTTTCAGTGTACAATGACTTTGATATTGGATCAAAAATATTAACTTCCGGAATTATGGCCCATCGAAAAGTATCAAATGCCACGCTCGATGCTGTTCACAGCTCTAGTTGTGTTGATTACTTTGAAAGTTTCCATCTACAAAGATAATGTGTTTTAAACAATGAACAAAATAACGTGCAATGTCATGAACCAAACCACAATTCTTCGACTTCAAAAGGGTGCCATGATGCCTTGGGGGAGAGAGTGATTTTTTATGAATGGAATTGTACAATTTTTTATTGTTATAACAGATATGAGTTTACTTTTTTCATTCTTCTGGCCCGTTTAGATGTTTCACCCTATTAAACTCTTTCAGCCGGAAATTTAACGTAACCAGAACGTCATAATGTAGGCTACTGATTGTTTAAAGTTTTCATTTGAAGTTTTACGCCAACTAATGACGAACTGTAACACAGTGTGCTAGTGCAAATATTTAGTATGGATTCGAAAAGATTGCCTTAACAAAATCTTCCTTATGTACAATTTCCTTACATGAGATTGCGCTGTTCGTACACCGAACAACCGTCACTGTATTTTATACTGGTGTTTTTCAAGTTGTTCTGACTTTTTAAACATATCGATAACCAATTATGAAGATAAATGGAGATTGTGACGCGACACTGGTGTAGACTATCGAACCCTTTAACTATTTCAAAGCGACATTAATTTATAAAGTAATAGCAGTGATAGATTGTCGAACATGTTTTAAAGGTAGATCCAACAGTTCGAGGTGGTGTTTTATTGATCCAGGCTAGACAAAGTTTATGTCCTGACAAATATAAACATGTCAAAATATACGAGATTAAAGAATGAAAATATCAGATTAATTTTCTTCATTTTACGTAATAAAATAATAATAAATTTTAGTACTTGTAACCTGCCTACCTGAATATTTTTTGAAAAGAAACTGGAAAGTTGATTTGTTGTTTCGACGGGAAATAATGTTGGGTCGTTAGACCAGGGACAATATTTTAAATTCATTAATCAAATATTCCTCGATAGTTGCGAAATTTTCATGATAAATTTCACCAATGCTCCATTATTTGAATGAGGCACCGTTAAGTTATATCCAACATTTATTGGTACTGCTGTGTTGTAGAGAGTCAAGGCAGTTATAGTGTAGTACAAGTAAAAAGGGATTTTCTTGATAGATTTTTACTAAATAATTGATAAACATAGATACTTTGAAAGTTTAGTCGTCATTTCAAAAGGGAAACATTGCCTTATGTGACTCACGCATCGGCCTTGAAAATCTTATATGTACAGACGTTGTTGGTCTTCGTAAGATATTGATCAAAAAGTAAGGACTTGACATTGGACAGAAACCTATTGGTAAGCTTTTTTTTTTAAAATAAATGTGTTAATTTTACTTTGAAAAAATTAATTGTGCCACTTTCCCATAGAAATTAGCCTATTTGAACTTTTGAAAACCAGTATACGTCCAATTGTGAAAACGAATATTTTTACTTATTCAATTTCGTCAAAAAGCAGATTCAAAATGTGTTGTGGTAAATGTGTTAAGACCTTAAAAATACCTTAATTTTTCAAAATAATGAACAATTAATCTCGAAATACAGTTTAATACACAAGGACAGATCATTACGGTTAAAAGTCAAGGAAAAGTGAACAACGGTTCTCTAACGATTCCGAATACCAACGACTACGCTTGGTTTGAATATACAAATATTTCTCACTATTAGGCCTACTTTTACTTGATTGTCAGATCGTTGGAATCATGCTGAATTTTATCTACTGAGTTGAACAGACTTAGCCAGCTGAAGTCTTCAAGAAAGTGGCCAAGAATTGATCATCGTAATTGTCTTGTGTCATTGATGTATCCAATAATCAAATGATATAAAAACACAAAAACAGACATGATTTCATTGAGGTTTTTACGACTGGCTGGCTGCCATCTCGGAATGTTTATGAGAGAGTGTGTTGTGGTTAAAGAGATGATTATGATGTTACAATGGTCGTTACTAATCATTATATAATCATTTACAATTTTTATTGCTCCTCATTATTCCAGTCATCAGATACTTGTGTAATACCACAATCGTCTTCACTTCATTAAAGCGTTGTATTGGTCGCCATTTAATTTTGATGTGGCACCATGTTTTGGACACCTTGTGCATCAAACGATCTGGTTTCCTTGATTACAGATAGATCCTGGAATTGTTACATTGTGATTGTCTAATTGTTTACCAGTATTGTATTCGACAACTCGTCTTCATACAACACTTCATCAGCACTTTTACAATATTAAGGCGATCTCGCAGAAAACTGCCATTGTGGCTAATAGTATTTCTGCATACCCGTGCCGTTATCAACCAGGTGCATCAATAGATCACCATAAAAAATATATAAGCTCACTTTTCTAAGCTTAAGGACGCCATCTTAATTATAACAATTCCGTTTTTGATTTGGTAACGTTATTCATATTATTTTAATCTTGATGGTATTGGGTGATTTAATAGACCACATGTTATGAATTCAGATAACGTAAACGATGTAAATTGAGCCACTGACCTATTAATTAACAGATCATAATAAACAACCGATCATTCAATGTTAATGTGGTCATCTCACATAACCAACATCATAATGACAGCACGAGAGGTTGGTATTTATGGTAATACTACAAAATATTCAATACAACAATAATTTCGAGATGTTGGTGGTAGTAAGGTGAGCCATTCTTTCACACCTTAGCTTCTCAGGATGAATAAACGACCAGCAATCCAATATTTATGTGCAATTTCCAGAGGACAATGTTATAATGGATGCATTTAAATCGCACCAATTAATCTAGGAGACAACAAGGTATGGATAGCTTAGCTGGTTATGCATGGAAATTGACCAAAGGCTGTCTTGCCAATGCTACTTGTTAGAAGTTTTCATAGATCTTCCATTTCTTTGGACTATCTTACCACCCAAATTCAAATACAATTCACTCCAGGAGGTTTTTACTTAGAACTTTAATGATTTCAAGTACACGTTGTATAAATATTAGGCCACAATACTTTGAGTTATGCGAAATATTTCGAAATAAAGATTATTGTTTATTATTTGATGGTCCGGTTCCTTTTGCCAGATACAACATTTCTCCTGTTTGTGCATTTTGTCAGTGACACTCGACTCAGATTGTAGTTTTGAGTGTGTCATAAGAGGTAACGGGAAACTGGTTGTTTTTTTTATTATTCACCGCCCACAAGTCCAAATATAAGTAATGAGACGGTATCGAATGTCAGATACAGCATGGCTCTGAGCTATCAACAACCAGTTTATAATTGGACATAAAGTAATACAGACACTGGGCACTTACTATATAAATAGTACTAAATTGGTTTTAACTAGCTTGCGAGACGTTAGTCATTTTAAATAACCACATAAAGTTAACCCTCCAGCTTGTCAAGGCTGTGGCATATTTACTAAATTAATAAAAGCACTAGAACATTTCAAAAATTCCGGAAGACTTCACATGGTGCCTTAATCAAATATATTAGATATAATTGTTGTTGATTATAATGTTAAAATTAATATATTGGACTTCTCCTGACAATATTGGTGATATGGTACAGGAGACAAATTGACAACAAGAATTGTGCTTTCTTCTGACAAATGTTGTCTCATTAGGATAACATAATTATTTACCTTAATATAAGTAAACAACATTGCTATAATCACGTACCAGTACCTTGTTTTAAACCTTCCTTTGACCTTATTTATCGAATTGGATCATGTCCTCTCTCTGAGATCCTCACTATTGAACAAAATATGTTTGGTCATAAGAAACTTTATCAGTGTATTATTATTAGCAAACTACAGAATTTTATCTCAAGACAAAGTTCTGGGCCATGCTTGAATACTAATTTTTAGCTGTAAGTGTGTTTTCTGTGCCTTTTCCTTAATCTAGGATCATAATTAGTCCCATAATGATATAATTGAAGGAATATGAACAACAGTTTCTTGCTTTCATTTAATTTCTTTGTTAGGACCCGAACAATGTACCAAAGGTCTAATGATTCTGGCCATGGTCAAGCATACGAATTGTGTACGTCAAACGGAACGAAACTGTGAACGTAAGAAATGAGTATATCTTTATTGCTTTGTTTTAGATTAATTTCATATTCTTCAGACAAACACCTTTCGCTGTTTACATGTGTGTGCGTGCTTGTGTGTGTCTTTTAAACTAAAATCATACTAATAATTAATTCTCACACAATCAATAAGCTTATCTATTGTTCTGTGACCTAGGCCAGTACTTCGTCTCAATACAACACCAAGCAACCAAGATCAGAAGAGAATGAAGTAAATCGAGTAACTCTCGCCTCACCATCCGGGGCCAAGCTTCACCGCCATGTCATTCGACCAGACCAGAATTAGCAACAACCAAACCAACACCACAGAATCCTCATATTGAACGAATCCAACTACCAACTACTGCGAATACCAGCAACTACCTAGTTTGCTATTTCAGCATTTGCTGGAAGCGAACGTTAATTTGTCATCTTCCAACCAACTCCTTCTTCATTTCATCCAAGTCAACACGTGTATAATCAACAACACAATAATTGTGTTGTTAAACGTAATGTACCTTGTTATCAAGGAAGTGTTTTATACCATAATTTATTCAGTTGTTTTCCATGCTATTTGAGCAAGTGTACTTTGCCAAGTTGTCTGTTGCAGCAACGGATTCGTGGACATTTTCATTGACAAAGTGATTATAAAGTCTACCACGAAACATATAAATCCTATAAATCCTTTGATTGAAGACATTGTCAACATTTTCTGCAATAGATCATAATACTACGATCAAATTTCACAATACAAAACATGTAAAATATTCTTCATATTTTCTACTTTTACAGTCTAGCTCGACTACATTATATAGTTCATTATTGCACATGCAGACTTTCGCTAGTACTAAGTACTAGTAAGCACATCATCGAGAAAATTAAATTGATTGGATTTCCACAGATGCCACGAGTTGCAAATTATTTACCCTCTTATTCTGTCGGTCGGTCAAAGGGAGGACTTCTAAGTTTGTCTTTTTTTTTCAGTCTGTTTTTCAGTTTTGTGTGTACTACTCTAATTGCCCCCATTAAATCTTCCATGTACACTTTGGTGTTTTTTTTTTTTGGACACGATATCCACGAGGATTGTGTATGGATTATAAATGTATTATTTAATTAATATGATCTAGGACTATTTGAAATAAATGAAATCTAACAAGTTAATACATGAATTTAGTGAATACCATATTTGTTACATTCATATTAATTATATACTGATCAGTCGCCCTTAAGGCTCAGAAGAGCATGACACATTATTTTGATTTCTATTACTAAAGATTTTGATTGCTGCTTTTAACCAAACTCCAAAATCATTTTTCTCGATTTCCATGCTTTGTTTCTGGATCGAATTTTTTTTTTTTTAGGAACGTCTCGAGAAAAAATAGTAAGAGCATTTTTGTTTGAACCTGAAATCAAACTTTTACTAGACAGGAAGTGAGCTGTTGCATAATCTGTAAAATTTTGCGTAGAGCTTATTTATGGGCCGATTCGGTTACAGTCGTCAAAATTTTTGTATCCCTTCCAGTTTCGGCGCGGGCAGCTTCGATTTTTTTGGAGTCATACTTTTTTTGTAAAAGGCCTCCAGCAAAACAGAAAATGGTATAGTATTTCTAGTCTTACTTAACAATTTGAGAAAGACTGAACCACCAAGTGAATATCTAAAACCAAATATTTGATAAACCGGAAATGAGATATTGCATAATGAGCAAGTATTTTGCATCGAGTCTGTATTGCCTCAGTTCTGGATGAAAATTGAAATTTTTTAAATTTTTGTATTTTTTTTTTTCAAAACAATTTGAACAAAAATTCAAAATTTCTAACTTTGTTGCTAATTTTCTGACCAAATTACTTCCAGTTTTACATGAGGACATCCGGTTTTTAAAAATATATCACGCCTTAAATATGTAGACAAAAACGATATATATATATTGTTTATTGTGCATAATTACAATCCACATAAAAGAAAAGATCCTGACCGGAAGTTATACATGACCTGTCATCTTATAGTCACACATTTAAGAAAAATTGAATTCCCTCGTCCTTTTGTATTCGATTTGTGTGATTTTTGCCTCTTTCAAAGACTTGTTTCTTTAATCTGCAATTCTTAAGTTCCAAAAGGTTTTACAGCTATGGGGAAAAGAATCCAAAGTCAAGCTCGATGCTGTTCACAGCTCTAGTCCTTGCATTGCTTTTACCTAAAAATAAATGTTACGAGAGTATATTATTTAAAAAGAATTTGTCCGAAATGGATGTGGATGACGCTATATTGTTGTAATGATATTTTATTGATATTTTATCATCTCAGAATTCCAGTGAAATAATCTTTGACGACGTGATTTCATGTCACATAAGCGTATCATAATCATATAAATTACATGCAAATATTCCATTTATACTAATTGTATTGTCCGTAACTTCATTAAGACGCGATAATACTGATCCCATAATCCAGTCAAATATAAACATCTGTCAGCATGTGGAGAATCTTCTAAGATGGAAGTCTTTCTTAAAAGAGATAAACCCTGGAACACGATTAACTAAGCGTTAAATGTAATGGACTGATATCACGGAATTAACAATGCTTCGAAATAAAACCCTAAGAACATGATATCGAGGAAATTCTGTTAATGTAAAGTGGTTTACTAATAACGGTTAAATGAATATTTCGTTATCAGATTTACAACTCGGCTGTTTTTTGAGAGAAATCGAATGTTCATTCACAGTTGTCAAGATGATCTGATTTGTGCCACTCGACATTATTGACTAATATACCTTTTAGAAATGTTCTCCATGAGTTTCAAATCACGTTCAAGATATCTCAATAGTTTGAAATTGAATAAAAGTAGGCTCATGTCAATGTCCTGCTAAAATTCTCTTTCATTGCACTCTACAAAAATCTGGTTTATTTGCAAAATCAGGAGGAAAAATAAATTTACATTCGAAGAAATTGTCAGAATCTGCTAGTATTTTCAACTAAAAAATCAAAAAACCTATTACAAACTCAATCAGATTTTAAGAATCTCTAATAATAAAAAAATGCTTCAATTGTGGACAAAGTTCCATCAAAACTCTGAAAAACATGATACAATGTAACAAAAAGAAAAAAAAATAACATCATCATCATTACCTCAAAAGCATTATCCCAATTTTAGAATGTACTTTGCTTAGGCCTCTTTTCAACTGCTCCTTTGTAAACTCTCGCTCTGTCTTACCGGAAGTACTTGACTATCTGATAAACAGGCGTGACCTATGACCTACCTTAAATTGGATTTCAGAAATTCTTATTTCCAGTTAGACGTTTAATTTATGTGCTAACTAGCCGGTCTAAAGCACGCACTGCCAACCCGTTAACTAATTGATAGAACGCTGTAGGTCACTATGTTAGTGCAACTGCTAAGAAAAGTTCTTTACAACGGTCTTTGCCGTAATCATTCATAACTTTTTCTAGGACAATTGAAGGCAGCGATTTGCATTGTGTAATGTCGGAGTTCTCATAGAACCCATATGTTTACGCTTCCAATTGTGGACAATTACTGAAGTCCACTACCGGCTGTACATGCATAGAAACTCTATTAACATCATTCGGCATCTCACGAGAAAATATATCAGCTGACATTAAGACAAAGCCCAATACAATATACATGTATTTTCAAAACCGGACATTTCCTTTCAGAAAACTTTGTTTTTTAGAAAGTACAAAAACAGATTTACCATACCTAGGCCACATGATTTATACAAAACCGTTACAATGACAAACTAAGCTACAATAACGAATTACATTTTCACCCTGTCCTCAGTAGAAATATTGATTAAATCATTTACCATATGCATCCCGCTAATCTAATTACCCTGATCTTGTATCTGACCATTAAGAAAACTTGGAAACTACCAGTGCCTCACATAGTCTACTATTACACATTCATTATCTTCCATAATTACATTAGTCTTTTAGTTTCTTAAGTATCCACACCTGCGTTGCCATAATAGTGGATCAAATAAAACACCAGGGTCAATGTTTCACCAACTCTTTGTTCTCTAAATCTATATCCATTAAAGAGATCTGTGATTTCAGTCAAAGATTCAGGTTTCCATATATTCATCGATCAAATGAACCATTGGGATCACGGGTTTGTGTCTTTTTCCTAAGCAACTTATTTGGGCATTAAATTTTTCAAAGTTTTCAAAGTGAGTGTAAAGTTGTACTTAGACCCTTATAATATAGCGTAATTTTTTATCAATTTAGTTTATTACTGAACGATTATACACTCCCTGTAATTCTTGTCTCCAGTTTGCCTCTTCAATGGTGGGAACGAGTAAATTAACGATGAATTGCTGTGGGCTAAATGGCGGCAACTGTCCATGTTTATACAGTAGTAAATGAATGGATCCTTCAGGCGCTATGTAAATATCAACTCTAAATTAATCACTTTAGTATTTAAAGGTAACCTACAGTCTACTGCCATTTTAACTATGTACACGAGCATCAGGATGAATGATTTTACTACAATAAAATTACAAGCAACAACTAGAGTATGGATTCTCCAGAAGGGATGCTGAATCAAAATTCATTTCACAACATATACTGTTTGTTGTTGGGATCGTTAAAATAGATTAAATCGACTGATGGATTTGGTAAATACAGGTTAATACTTAGAAACACCAACCTCTGATCTTAAACTATCTATGCAAATTTGATTGATTTCAACGCACGATAAGTTTCAAATAATGTCTAAATTAGATAATGGGTTGTCTTTGTCCGAGGGAGAAGGGTTAGCGTAGTCTACGATTTTATCTAATTGTTACGTAAACTGTCGGTTGTTTTGTAATTGATCACAAGCTTCAATTTAATTATTATACTTGTTACACATTGTATCATTTAAAATTCTAAGCCAATATCAATATATGTACTGTGTCTGCTTCACCAGCTATCATGATCATTATAATTTCATACCTTCCGCTTATTAAAGGTGATACTGATATGCTGGGAATTGATTTAAAACAATGGATTTCGATTCCTGACTCATCAGACTATAAGATAAAGAATTATTATGAAATGATTAAGACTGGGAGGCAGTAGTAGAACACGGCATCCAGCCGAGCGTTCGATAAAATATACATTCCCATTAAGGCGGATTCCTTCGTTAGTTTGAATGGTTAATTTACTATTTTGTTTTCAAGTAGTAAAACAGTCAATAGGGTTCTTCAATAAGCGGTTATTCCAATGAGGGGAATGACCATTCTAAGCATTTCAAAATAATGTAGCTATTCAGACATAAGGGCAGTAAGATAATGTTCAAGATAATCAGAATGATCATTATCAACTTACCTTTCGTAACAATGCCAAGTGTTTGAGAATCCCTAGTAAGACATGATCCGGATGAGAACTAGCTACGGGAACGCCATTCCCATGCACCAACAGTTATATCTTTAAGACCTGTCGCGTACGCGTATAATTTTCCACATACAATAGTCATTCAACAAGCTCTAATTGTGACCTTTGTGCTGAAGCTTTTTTATCTTTTTGCATTCCGGTAAAGGTAAGAGTCTTCCTGGTATAAGATGTGTATTAGATCTAACAAACAATGTATTTTGGTATTTATAATACTTCCTTCATATCACCTCGTAGGTGGTAGAGATTCAGAACCAGGAAAACATTCTGTATTTATATGTAAGAAAATGGACAAAGAATTCTAAAGAAGGACGTGTGCAATCATAGGGTGAAGCTGTCTATTAGTGATTAGAATTGTAAAGGGAAGGGATGCATTCCTCCCCCATCTCATTATGATTTTATCTGCATTTGTTTTTGTATTTTCATGTACACATGACACCATGTTCAATCTCTTTACCAATTTAACTTTATCCCGCAACCCTCATCCTCACATCGATTTAAGTTTATGTTTATAAAAAAAAAATGTGCCCTTTTCTTATAAAGGTTCAGTTGAATGCCACTGAATTAATAAAATTGTTCTCTACCATATCTTAGTAAAACTTTAATTATCTTTTGCAGACTGGATCCATTTAAAAAAAAGCTAAAAGAAAAACCAAGACATGTCTGAAGATATAATTGCAGTTTTCTTTTAGTTAAAAAAGAAACAGAGAGAATTGATAAAGGTGAATACTTTAGGTTTTGAGATAAAAGAAAGAAAATTTCCCTCAGTAAAGGAAATTAATTTACTTGGATAATATTTTGCCTCCGTTGAAAGACAAAGGTTTTGGCCAGAGTCCGTAGGTGTTTTAATATTAATTAATATTAAGTTACATAAAGGAACAAAGTTTGAACACATTGATATATGAGCCACCACGTATATTATGTCAATGAGAAAGCAAAAATTTTACAAATAACTAGACAAGTAAATCTTGTTTAGGGGGCTGTGATCGAAATCTTTTACCCTACGGTTTTACAATAATCTTTGACCAAGTTTTCTGTTCTCGGTTCCGGCGAAAATTTCCAAAAGTAAATAAATTCAAATAGAATCGACAAACATTTTGGGAAATAGGGTGTCACAACCCTTAGGGCTTACACTGTTATACTTCTATTACTCTCAGAATATTTCTTAACTAGTTTAAACCACTAGTAATTATATTCCGTCCTTCAAGGAAAAATTTCTAGTAGTTATTGCCGACACTTAACAAAACTTTGCCAAAAGTTGCCAGCTCTTACATGACATTATGGACTGTTGTTTGCAAATGCCAAGTTCTTTGCTGTATCGTTTAAACGACTTTGAGTTAGTTTATCCCAAATGTATTAATACCAATGGTCCATTATTAAAAACTTTATGAAAGGGACCGTGCAATACATGACAAACCAATACTAAGATGGAGGCACCCCAGATATGCGAGCTTGAATTTGCTGCCAGCGACATCCAACATTAAAAATAGCTTTTATCTGGTGATAAAACAAATAAAAATAGCCCATATTTTAAATAATTTCTTGTCGAAAATAGACGCAATGTAATAACAGGTAATCACTGGATTAGATTTCCTATTCCTGTTTATTCCCACAAGACGTACCCTCCTAGTCATGTACATATCATGATTCGAAGAAAGTGTCGTTTTGTTAAGTTTTTGTTTGGTTTAGATAGGCCTAGTTATTTATCAAGCGCGACTTCAAACATTAAAATGTGGGAGTACTGACGTTTAGATAGGTATATTATTTTTCTCTTTTATGTTTTTATTATTTTTGTCACAAGGAAAAATTGTCTGACAAGTCTAGGGAAATGAATGTCCATTTCTATTTCTATTTCTTTGAAATCCTATTTTAAATATCAATTCTTGATAATTCTTAAAGGGTACACAACGTTTCAAGGTATGGACCCCTGAATGCCAATATAAAATTACTTATTCAATATTGTATTTAATACAAATAAGGAAATTAAAATGTAATGTTGAAGTAACGAGATTTTACATTTGTTTTAAAGTAATACACCTGCTCCTCTTCAAAGTTCGCGCACATTTGAAAAGGAACAGGATTCCATTTGATGCAATGCTACAATGTTAATTGGAGTCACAAATATGTCTGAATACTTTCAAAGCATGCTTTCTGTTATAACAAATGAATGGCAAAACATGTATATTTATGCCAGTCTTAGATGAGATACATATACTATTCTTTTTTATCACGTTTGCTTGTGAAACGTGCAAGGGTTATCTTTGAACAAGCACGGGTTCATTCCAATATCAGATAGGTACAGTTTTAATTGAATTCACTGATAAAATACATCAAACATAGAGCAAAAGTTCGAATCAATGTTCGTTTCTTTGTGTTGTTATCAATGTTTTTAATCTTTTATAGCATCGAAGAAAGTTGTTGAAACATTCATTGATCGGAAATAATTAACAAAAATGTACCAAGTACTAATTAGATATGTTTTAATTAAACATCATGATTGATTTTGAAAACAGAGATACAATCTGAGAACAAGATTTTATATTTCGGTAGAGCGATACACTGCAGATGCAGGCCCAGAGAGGGGTCTTATACAATATGTAAACTATGTTACATATCTCAATGATTAACCCCCCCCCACCCCAAACTTTCCGAAATCAACAAATCCATAATCCTTCAACAGAAATCATGCCCCATTTCCACTACGCATATATGTATATATTACTTGCCCCTCCGATACAAATAACGTCTAAAAACGGCCTGTCTTCAACACAACCAAAGATGAAAATACTGCTTGACTGCATTAGCATATGAAACATTTAATATTCACATTAGATATTTATCAACTCAGAACCCCCCCCCCCCCACACCCAACTCTTCGTGAACTCCATCACACGTGCTTCCTTTTAGTTAGGACCGATTATCATAGTATAAGTTACAAACAACCCGTTTAAGACTTTGGTTTGTGCTTTTGCATTCTGTACAATCGCATTGTCTTATATAAGACAAGTGAACTGTACTTTATCTTATGATTTAGCAAGATGTAATAAGTAATTTCCTATCGAGATACGACAATATTTACTTTTCTTTTCCAACATGACGACAAATTGTGAACAGCTGGTTTTTTCTCACCGTCTTTAATACAAGGAGACTGTGTTACATCAAAACACAATGGCAATGTTAAGAGTACACACTTCTCTTTCTTAAATGTAATCGATGGTCATAAGAAAAGAAAGTTTATGTGACACTTCGACCTGTGTATTTTGATCATTCTTAGCAACCGACTTATAAATAAATAATGAAAACTAAATTCAGATGAAAGAGCACCGACACAGACACAGAATGGACACCCACCATGGTCTACTAATATTAACGGGATGTCAATTTCCACACAATCGTTAAAGACTTTTAATTTTCCTTTGACTGGAACAAGAATAACCTGTATGTCAGGGCATTCCTATGTCCCCCCCACTGTTCTGTCACAATACATTAGTTTCATTCAATTAGCACGAATCATAAATTTTACCTCATAAATAGTATGTTTCCAAGGTGAATGTTGGCAAAACAGATTAGTGTCTGTGAAAAGGTGTGCACTGCACCCGAGAGAAGTCATCTGTGATTTAAGATAGAAATTTCATCTAAGTTGAAGCAAACAAATTCGAACTTTTATATCAGGTTCGCTTCATGTTCCAAGTCAAACCAAGCTAACTGATTGATTAATCGTTTCTAATGAATCATCCAAATATTCTTAAGTTATCAAACCGCATGAGGACGTAGAAAGACTCCATGTTTGATCGCCTGATCGAAATGATGTCATATGACGCTTTTTGAAGTAAAGGTATATAATGACTACGCATGCATAATCGAGCCGCCATATCTATGAAAAAATGTGGTGAACTACGCATGCGTGCAAGAATCAGAGCGACTATGTAATATTTTATTTTTTTTACTTCATGATGTAACTTTATCAGGCCTACCGATGAAATACTCTTTATAATTAAGCTAATTTATAATTATTGACAAACTGGTATTTTATTCGATCATTCAAACTACTATTTCTACTATACTATATTTCTATATTCTATATTTCTATATTCTATATTTCTATATTCTATACATTTCTAATATATTTATTGATAATTGTACTAATACTTATATCAATCGAAAGAAGAAATGTTCGAATGATTGAATAAAATCCCAGTTTGTCAATAATTAATCATAATATATATTCATTTGTAAATTAAATAAAGGCTAGGCATCTTTGGTTGCAATGTTATGAGAACTATAATAATATGCACCCTTATAACAGGTCTCATTTATCTCTCAGTGTAAAATAATAGCGCAATATAAATAATTGACTTATTACCAGAGTACTAAAAGTCTTGTCAACATTACCAATTTCTAGAAGTGAAAAGGCTGTCGAGTCTTAATGAAATCAGAATTGCCATCTTTTAGTCGGGTCCATATTAAATATGTTATTTATATTATGACTACCAAACTGTGGCAACAGCTTCTACATTCTTAAAGTCATATCTTTCAGACTTGAAGATGATCATTTTTGTTTTCCTACATCAAAATTATCTAACTTAAATATTATATAGAAGAAAGTTGATTTATTAAACGTACGTCTTTAGTGTATTAGAAAAAAACTTAACTGTCTCACGTTTTTATACTGAATAAAAAAAACAACATAATTTAGCCAATCTTTCAATATTTGGGCAACTAATGATGACTGAAACATTTGTCTGCGTGTCGCTCATGTGACCTTATAAATCCGTGTAAATCTATATACCATTTCGATGTAAATGGGAAACAAATTGAGATAAACACTGTGCTCAAAAGGCTATATCTATATAACACAACGTTTCAACAAGTTATTTTGTAAATACCAAGTAAACCAGTAATAACCTTCTTTAAAAATGACGTGATTATTATATACAGGCCAACTATTAAATAAATTACCGGTTTACATTTGTCACAGTATGAATTGTTTGGAAAGATGCCAGTAGGCTGAAAACCGGCATGAATCATTTCAGCTTTGTTATGTGGATTAAATGGTATAAAAGTTTGTTTTCTACCTATATCAATATTCAGAATGAAAATTCGACGTCATGTTTTTCTACGATTAGGTTGATTTCTTTAGGAGATAAAGGAAACTATGACAAAGAACAGGACTACAATATGGCTGCGGAAATTCGTAGTTCTTAAGCTAGGGTATGAAGTCTTAGGGTCTAGAATCAAGGGAGATTTAGGGTAGGCCTACATCTTTACAACTAATGCAGACCATTATATTATATACAAAACAGCAACGCTACATCATTATAAAAAAAGAAAGTGAAACATATACATGTATGTTCATAATGATATTCATTACCATTAATCTGAAACGCGCCAAGTCGGAAAAAAGAGAATTATATTTAACTAAATAGTTTAGTCAATTCCGACAGCTGTTTTATCACAATATAAAAGTAGCATTTTCCAATATTTAAATTTGAACAATGATTTTAATGTGTCGGAAAAACACTTTCTGTCAAAAACTACACCAGAAAAGGCAAATGGTTCGTGTTAGGAGCTTGTTTGTATCACAAAATAGACAGACGTTTTTTTATATAATTACAAAACGTGTGGTGGTGTTGTTTAAGATGCGATATCATGGTGAATACTACTTGCAGAATAATAACAGAAAAATTAAAAAATCATACGAGTTCCCCTTACAATGCGCTCAGATACTCAAATATAAGGTGTTTTATGTTACCTTTTGCTATAGACAAACGCCAGAAACTCTTTTCGCTAACAATGTCACTTTATCTTGAAGTGAAGACGAGAGCTTCAAAACGTCTTGAACAAGTCATGTAATAGTGATCTCATATTGAGTTAACCTCCTTTCGCCATTTTGACCATTAACAGACAAGGTGCTAATTACATTTAGAAAAAAGAGACAAGATTGTGCTATAGGAGAGTAATTGGAGAATGTCAGCTATGTTGAATTAAAAATAAAGTAAACTCAACACTCTTAATTCTAACGCAAGTATCAGGTTTAAATGAAAAACCTTACAATATGATTTTAAAGTATCTTATATGAACGGGGGCGTTGGATAAGAAATGAAATGCCATCGCAAGAAACTCGTTTATGCCCCCATCGTATATCGTATTATTGTAAGTGAATTCAGAAATAATATTCTTCCAGGAAAATTTATCGTCATGTTTGAATAGAAGAACAACAATAAAGATTGATGTTAGGAACCACGAAATCAGACAGCCATGTAATTTCTCGTCTTATTGTTTTTGATCCCACGATCCTATTGTGAGTTCACAGATTTACTGAGTTGAACTCATCTCGGCAGGCGTGCTGAGGTCTGGCAACTTGAATCATTGTTCAACTTGATCCAACAACATTCCATCTGTAAATGAGTATAGATGTACCGAGCGCCTTTCTTAAAGTGTTTGATAAGGACCCATATCCTTGATATAAAATGTCGAAGATACAATAGGCTAAGATTTGAATTGTAATATATTGACTTAAGAATACAAAACAAATACTCCTTTTTTCAATATCTAAATTCTACACACGAATATTTTGTGCAGCATTGATAATATCATTCAATTTGACAGCATATAATTCTACACAAGATCATTTAGAACTTTCAATAACTATTTGTTGTACATCAATTTTAAATTGTAGACGGAAATACTTTAAGATTCTCCTATTAGTGGAACATTAATTATTGAAAATTTATGAAAATTGAAGGAAATTCACTTAGTCGTAACTAGATGAATATTATCAACTGAAATTATTTTAATTTTGCGTTGAAGTCTCTCTGAGCAATTACAATCCTATAACATTAAAGTAATGTTCTTCAATTAACACTCGTCTAGTGGATATTAAATTTCCTAGACAAGGACTGTAACATGCAGTCTTAACAACAACTGGCTTTTCTTAGTTATTATTGACAAGGGATTGCCCATTCTATACTGTGATACAAGGAACAGAAAGTTTCAGTGCCGACTTTAGGGAGTTCATTTATCAATCCGTTATATCATAATCAGACATAATAATCGGGTTAAATCTTTCTACCTAGTGTCAAAGTGTCAAAGTGTCGGAGCGGGTCAGTGGAAATGTCAGGTGATGCCATTATACCAGATTAGTAGTACTGTATATCTTCACTTCACTTTCAGTATTATCGTTCTGTATTCTATTTAATATTATTCTATAATTAGTACATTTTATGGGTATTAGTTCAACAGTTTAGTATTTTTGAAATTTTTCGTGATTTCTGAATGCTTTCTTTTAGAAATATTAGACATACAGTTTTCCAATTTTATATTTTGTATTACCCTACATCATTGGGTGATGTACTTGCATGACAATGGAAAAGAAGTATAAAAGAGGAAAACCAAAATCAAAGCACCAACAAACTAGATTTTGCCTCATTGGGTTTGCAGTCAAACAACGAGATCAATATTCTCTCTGGCATAAAGACACTTTTAGTCTGATTCGCTGTTCCACAAAAAGTAATGTGAAACGAAAGGGTGTCCAGTCGTTTGGATGAGACAATAATTTGTGGTAATATATTTATAGCAAACAGTGTCAATAACTCCATGAGCATGTTTTTATGAGATAAAAATGAATTAATTTGAAAGGTTGGTGGCCAAATATGAAATGAAACGTACTGCATTGGCCCATCAAATTGGGGAATGTATCTTTTTTGTACCTTGTCTTTCAGCGCTAATAAACATTACATGGATAAATTACTATCATGTTGTGACAGGATTGACCATCAACTATCCGTAAAGCGTACTGGATTACAATATTTCTAATTTGGTTATGAGGCTATTATTTAATAAACATTGAAGAGACGATGTGGGGGAAATTGTATTTTTTTTTTCTTTTCCTCTAAATTAACTTTAGTGACCTTCGTTTTCAGTAACGTCCTTAATACTAATTAAAGTTTAGTTTTGACATTTGAAATATAGAGTATTTTGGAATAGATCGCGACATAAAGAACAAAATACAACAGTTTTGAATTCAATATCGAAGACTAACCGGTGAACCAAATACTGGGGATTCATTCAGACATTGATTGAGGTATGAATTTCAATATTTCTAATATAATGTCTTAAAGTCCTTTACTTCTGAACTTCAAGGTTGCTCCATATGGGACGTGAGAGGTGGGAATAGAAATAGCGATTGTACAGACAAGATTAGGGCCCAGTTTTCCGTATACATTTCATATTCTTCATATGAGTATCCATATCGTGTTTAAAGATTACATTGAAGACTCGCCTCTTCCAGGACCTTAATAAGGTAGACTAGTTTACGGCCACCCTGAAATTCAAGCAGATGTATTGTTTAAGGCTTCACTTGTTGAAGTGCGTAAATATCAATATGAAAACGAAGCTGTGCGGAAAGGTAGTATGTACCCATCAAGCTATAAAAGTTTTTCGATAGGAGAAATATTTTCTAATTAACAGCCCACAAATTAATTAACACGTTTCCGTTTTACTGGCCCAGAGAGAAAATGAGTAGATATCAGGCAAGGTTAAATATGTGACACTAATCTAAAAAAAAAATCCGGCTCAATCTACGCCTACATTTTCAAAATGAATTAATATGTTGAGTTGTTCCAGGTTTTATCTGTGGTGGCAACAAGGAAACCAAGCGCGCTTAATTTCCACTTAAAGAATAAAAGAGCACTGATCACGCAACAATAAGAAATTAACAAAATGCTAAAGAGCAAAGACTGTTCAAACAATTATTATATTTTAATAATTACTAAGATTAAAAAAAACGCGATAACTCTTAGGATATTTGTGTTAAAAAAATGTCCTAGTTTTCAAGCTATTGGAAAAACTTTAAAGGTTTAAAGCTGGAGATAAGGGAATTTTTCCCGGAATAAAGGCGTTCATGTGGGATATTGAGACTTTGTTCCTGTGTCATTCGAGTCATTTTGTTATTAAAGGTATGGATTGTAAATCTATAAGCGTATGCGTCTAATTTCAGTTCATTAAATACGGCTTGAAGAGTAAGAGGCTGGAATCTTCTTGGTTTTATCAATAAAAGAACATATAACTTAATCCAACAATTCTAATTTGTAATGTGTATTGGGAACATTTATGTCACAATTTGAACCTTTTCATTTTTCAATCGAACGTTTGCGTTCCTTCAATACCACTATAGATAACTGTTTGATGAGGACATTAATCGCGAAGGACCTTATGTGATACCAGCAAACTTCGCGATTATTTTAGCGATCAAACACTTATTTTTTTGGAATAACAGTAACACAGATGTTAAAATATGTAAATTGGAAAATGTGCAAATTGATGCCATCAGTGTCAACGATAATCCTTAAACCCCTTTATCTCGCTATAAAGCGTTTTAGAGTATTTTGCACAGATTTTCTTCATGAGGTTCGTAATTAATCTTCAATTGGATGGTTGAATAGCGAATCCCAGTATTAACAAACTAAGCTACACGTTTTTATTTTCTTTTAATATTGATAGTTTGCAATTATTTGAAAATTGAAATAATTTATTTCTTAATCATTTCAAAAGTCAATATTTGCGATTACCTCTAAGATCGATACCCAGAATCTACTTGAGTATGTATAGATTTATTAAGATGTACGTATGTTGATTGTATAAAATGACACAACAAAATGCCTAAATCTTTATTACTATTTTAGCTGGAAATGTAGACTAATCGTTTTCATTTTTGAAAGGGCCATAGATAATCTTCTTTTGTTAACAAGCTTCATCATAACATAATGGATGATGGTAAAAGTCAAGATAACAATTTTAAAGTTTGGGCGATAAATTTACATGGATAAACATCTTCGTTTAACAAATAAAACAAATTTTCGCGTAATTTCAAGATCTACTAAACAAAATTGTTATTTTCCTTTTTCATGAAAGTAGCGAATAAAATTGAATTTCAATTTACAACGGCTCTTCAGACTGATTATACCGACATGTTTTTAAGATAAAAATTATCGCCTTAACAGTAGAATAGGTAGTTGACAAACTCAAGCAGGCCTATAAAGCCAATTTCAAGGGGAAACTTAACCCAACCTAACTTTTTAGGGATAGTCGTGTGACGCATCACTAAATTTTAGTGTTATTTTGTTTTCTTTGTTTTTTTATTGCTTTTTTTCTTTCTTTTTTTTATAAATGATATTTTCAGTTACAGAAATTGTGCATAATATATACAATCTAAGGTGTATTTGAGAAGCAAACGTATATTAATCTGCGATAAATTCTATCCTCAAAATTTGCCATGGATTAGTATAAGTTGCAACGTCTCTGAAATAATTATTACAACAATAAAATAATTATCTCAATAGGAACTGAACTCACCTTTCCAGACTTCCAGTTCTGTTTATTTTCAGAAATCAAAATTCACAAGCAGATAAATTGCAGGGTCCCGTTACAAAAATAACTTGGTAGAAGCGTTGTCTTAGCTTGAATAAAGATAATTTTCAATCGATCCACTATGTATTTTTCTTTATATGGTAGTTCTTATCATAGTTCGACACTAATATAAAGTTTCCCCTTCAATTCCCAAAGTTACCAAAGTCTCATTATGCCAAGTATCTCGCAATGTTTCAATAACGTGCACTTTTCACCACTTCGAACACGTGGGCACATGAAAGGGGTGGAGTTTACATGTGTCAAATGAGATGATGGACGGAATAACATTTCTTTCCATCAATCAAATCAGGTGGATATTGATTCTAAGAAACATTAATTGTATTGTAAAAGAAGGGAATCTGGAAAAATTGATCGAACCGGGGCGTAGCTCTAAGGAAGACATTAAACGCGAGAGATCGGAAGCCGCGGCGGAAACCTAGGCTAGAAAGCGAGTGATCTTTGATGGTGTTTTTCATCGATTCAAAGTAATTTATGACAAGGCAATAATAGTCATTATCATTTCTGTACCCGCTTTTTAACGACCGTCAACAGGAAGCCAAACTCCTATTATTTTAAGTCCCTTAGAATCTGTGTGATTTGATGTCACACCCATAACGTCTCATCAAAAACTCCAACACCTAATTTAAACCGTTTTCATTCAAATGTTTAGTCGAATATAGATCACCGGTTTCAGGGAAGCAGTCAGTGATGGAGGTTTCATCTATATAATAAATGGCAGACAGTGCGTCGTAAACCCTCTGTTTTAAACGGTATGGACTTTAATTTAGGCTCAGTACGAAGGTCTTTATTTTAATGGCTAGAAATCAATAGATATAACATATATATGAATCCGAAAGAAATTGAGTGGATTAAGACGTTTTCTTCTCTATATTTGACATGACAGAATAAAAACTCGTTTAGGTCGTCGCACAACTTGATACCAATCTCGCAGAATATACCAAATGTTTTACTATTATTGGTCAAGTTCAAAATGTAGTAAAAATTGTATTTCAGTATTCGCAGAGTTAACAAATCCAAATAAAGTAAATTGACTTTGGTCGCAGATTTTACACTTTTTTTTAGAAACAGAAAACGTGACCTACCTCCAGTACCTACAATATAGAATAAGGCTTGGCATTTCCTGGCAATTCAACCAGTAAAAGAAAGATTGGAATCATTAACTCGAATTACCTTCCGATCGACTTCTGTAGCCAAAGACATGTTTGAAATTCCAGATAAATCGTTTTCTTCTGCATGTTGTGAGAAAAGATCAATTCAAGACAGCTATCATCCTTAAAAGAAATCAAAGATATTGCCCCAATCGCATGCTTTTTAACAATCACAATCGTTACTTCTTTGTTCGTGGTGTTTCTTTTGATTTCAAATACATGTTTTTTTTTCTTTTTGTGTTACAGACTGTGTGACCCTTCTGGTTTCTTAAAATCCTATATCTTATTGCGCAACTGTGGCTATCAACAAACCGCTTACAGTGAATCCTACTAAGAGAGACACCTTTTATTAAACAACCACATAATTAACGGCGTATAAAGTATTGTTTTAATCATCTCACCATTGTTTGATGAAAACAATAAATAGTAGAGTATCTGTAAGCTTCAAAATAGCCAGAAGTATTACATGAAAAAAAAAACAGTCAGACAAAAACAATCGGACAGGGAATGATCATTTTTCTGTTAATATTTTAAATCATTTTATAATTGGGTGTCAATAGAGGGAGTAATCATTAAAGAACTTCATCTGTTTATAAATTAACAAAAAGAGCTTCAATTCTTATCTTCACAATAACCTCCAGTTTTAACCGTGAATTCAGATTATTATGTCAACTTTTCACTATATACAAAGTTCATCGGCACTTATTTTCGACATGCTGGTATGCAAATATGGCTATTATAGTCGCATGCCAACAGGAAATAGAAAATTTTCAGAAATTAAATTTTACAGAAAAAATAAGCACTCAATGGCTTACCCTATTGATATTAACCTCTGTAAGCACAGTATGGTTTTTAGCCCCTTTGTATTTAGTAGACCTCGAACCAAATCGCAGATAAATCTAGGGCCATATTTATAAAAAGATAATAACACAAGTTTTTAACTGATATATTTCTTAGATTACGATTCACATGCAATTTTAATGATACGTGTGAATTGTGCACATAGAATGAATTACGAATTGTAACCATCTACCCTATTTAATTAACTTGTGTTTGGCAAACAGCTCAATTTATTACTTTATTTCAATTTCTTATAAGGCTATTACCGAATTGAAGGAACATGGAGATAATTTGAAAGAATTTTGTTTCGAAAATAGAATCATTTTGTGAAGTAAATTACATTAGACTATAGAGGAAATACCCCCTCCATTGAAAATGATAACATTTTGATGGCGACATTAATAGATGCTAATATTTCTATAGAATTAAACAAAGTACATACAAAATATGTTTAAATTAATTTTATTGAGTAATACTTGTCGGAATTGTGCATCTTCTCACGTCCATGCCAGTTAACAGTGAACTGACTGTGGGCTGTCTGGTTTAAAAGTCCAAGTATTTTAGTCGCAAATCTCTAAAAGAAAATCCTAAACTATTCCTATGAGAGTAAAACAGTGTAGAAACTGAATATCTATGATGATCGATGTAATTCAATTCGTTGATGTAGGTATACATGTTAGCCTATATAACTGGGTTAATTTGCAACAATCGACATTTTTCTTAATTTTAGCCTCGAATATATATATGTAAATAAAAGCCTACTCGACATAGGAGAAACCTGTATAATCCATTCCATTCTACCTCAAATTAGAAATAGCATTTTCTATATAATTTTTTTATTCACTTTATTTTCTGCCCTGACTGAATTATGTACGATAAAACCATTCTTAGTTATCCTTGCAGGCTTTCAATTCGCCCAGCTATCCAAGATCCGGACCATTAAGAATTTTATAATACATGTAGTCTAAATAAGTAATAAAATATTATATATGTGGAATAATGATTACCGGTATTTTGAAAACCTTGAAATATGACTAGCTATGTAAGCTCTATACAACTGATATTATGGTCGACTGATGTGGCATAATATGTTTGTATTAAATTCATGTAAAATTGACTATATATGGATTGATCATGATATTGAAAGGTGCGAACTGATTAATTAGAGGACACCTGAAACTTAAATAGTGCCATCTTGAGAACACTATATTTCATCTTACTCTAACACGGATGATTCTATTACAACGTTATAGTTTTACAGTTATTGACACTAGGCTTATGCCAATGACGTGCAATGAAGCTTCTCTGAGGAGAGAAATACAAATGAAATAGTGACGCTTTCCTGAGAAGATTCTTACTTGATCAAATGTTCGTATATATTTACATTTTCTTCACTAAACCTTTGTGAAGAATTTGCTTTCACTTAAGGATTGAATGGCGACATTTTGGCGTTGATTGGTTCATGGACGCAGAATTTGTTAAATTTTAACAAGTCTAACGTCTATAATTGAACTGGAATTTAAATGAAACAGTCAATGGCATTTACATTAATTGTCACAAGACGAATAAATCATTGGTTTAATTGATATATTTACCATTTACTGATCAGTCTAGATTTGAATTAAGGCCTTCTGTTTGTGAATCAGTCTATAATAAGCTTTCGTATAACATCAAAGGAGATTCAATCATGTATGACATAAGTTCTAGAAATCAACATATATAAACAAAAATTACAGCTAAAGGCATTATGTAAATTTCATTGTTTTAGATGTCTGAAACTATACCTGAACATATTTCTAAGATATTCTTTTACATTTATGTACTTTCTTGATCAAACTGAATTTGTTTATAAAGAGTTTATTAAAACTATTTTAGCTTTTAAGTTAGCAGTTGAAACTGGTTTTAATTTTGAGCCTCATAAAGACCCAAAAGATCTAAGAATACGTAGTAGAAATATTTCTCTGTGATAAAATTTATCGTCTATTGCTTAAATCCGTACAAAAGATTCATAGAAAGTATCAAAAAACTTTCAGATAAGGGAAGGGTTACACATATCATAATTGCTTTAAGTCCTTAGATACTCAAATGGTATTACATTGTAGTTTAAACGATCATGAAGGTGGTATTTATTCTAGCTCTTGGCCTGAATATTTTAATACAATTATTGGATTAGTCCTGTTAATCATGCATTTCTGTGTCACGTCACAGTGCCCTTTCCTTCTTTTTGTTTAATTATTTTTTGTATTTTTTATTTCTTAAGAAAGCTAATTTATTTAGTATTTATTATTTATTCCTTTATAATTCTTATTACGACAGGAGATGCTAGTAAATAAAGTAATTCTGGACACATCCAATTCGATAAGAATTCCTAAACAATTAAACTCGAAAAGAGTGGTTAATGAAACTTTTCTGGTATACTTTCGATGGCAGAATTCTTGGCTTTGTCATTTTAATGCAGATTGGATAGTGTATGTCGAATTTCCCTCACCCAGAATGCAATAAAGAATAACTGCTGTGTGCCTCGAGTATTTTTCAATTGATATTTTCTCTTGAAACATTAAGAAGAATATTTTAGAAAGAAAAAATGAATGACAAAGAAAGATAGTGTTGAAAAGGAAGAAGAATGTGACTTTAGAAAATGGTTTACAAGAGGTTTTTGCTTTCTGATAACTATGATTATTAAAACTGATTGCTCAAATCAATAAGGCTTCGCGTTTGCCTCGCAGGATTATCAACGAATGGTAGTTTTCTCGGCAATTTTCTACGGACTTTCCTTCTCCTCTTTCCGGTTTATATTTCCTTCTAACCACCAATTTTCTCTGATTGCTGTATAAGAAAAATGGAACATATAGCGTCTAGAACATTTAAATTTTACAGTAGCCTACGTTTCATGATTCCTATTCATTTAACATTAATAAATTGGCTTATGTAGGAGTTTTAATAAATCTCTTTTGATATATATATAGTTCTGCAGGTTTGTTAAACACATTTCCAAAACAAGTTCAAATTCACGTCTTAAAAAACTCAATTGGAAATTTGATTTCGAACATTTTTGAAATGACAGAATTCAATACTGAAATACGAAGTTCGAGCATATTTAAAGTTTGTCAAAAATGTTTCTGAAGGGGTCATGAATTTACAGCGCAGCATATTTGTATGGTCGGTTACATCTTCATAATTACCTTCGTGATTATCGTTTGATTATCGATGTCTAGATTCGTTCACATCTTATAATGGACCTTGTACGTCATGACTCGTAAATCGTATTGTTCTGAATTTCGTCAAGAGGATTATTCAAGGAATTGTTTTCATTTTAAACTTCACATCTGGTACTTCCACGTCTAAAACTATGGAACTATTGATATCGACAGTTGAGAATAGAATTAATAGCGACATTGTTAGACATGTTTCCTATTACAATGTAAGCTTTCAGGAATCAATGAGCAAACAACATATTATAAGCCGATTACAAAATTATTGAGAAGTGAAAAACATTCTTTAGATTGGAATTCCTATAAAGATTGTTCATATACGCCCACTGGTAGCTTTGATTTTCAGTATGAAATATTTATCCTTCAGACATAACAATTTATGTCAATCTGCCAATTGTGCCTTTAGTGTCTTCTAGCGCAAGATATTAGGCTAAGAGCTCTTTCTGCATATCGTCAATATACATGTACTTCAATTGTGCCTTATGGAGTGTTTACGAGCTTAAAGGGGCACAATCTTGATTTTTAGGGGTCGTTTTGGGCCTTTGTTACATTTAAACAGTCCTCAGAAATACTCAAGCTCTAAGAAAATCGCAAAATACCTTGAAATATACCTCAAAAATTTCACTTTTTATTTTTTTTTCGTGCTGTACGCGGCTGGTCTTCAGTCAGTCTGTAAATTGTGTGTCCTGTTGACAAAATCTACAATTGTTATTACATGTACTTTCTTTTTGTTTTATCAGTGTGGGCCTGCGCAGTAGTCTATTTATAACTCGTTGATTTTCCAATATGGCGGGACGTTCATAATATCTTAAGACATTATGATTTTCAAACACGGATAAATATGTAGACCCATGGATTTGAAGGCTCAAATTTCAAAGGTAAGCTCTGTAGACTATGTCTGATTAGCTAAACAAAAGATTTCATGTGTTTGAGGCAGTCGGATGATTGTCCGAAACAAATCAAGCCTGTGCCCCTTTAAAATTCAATGACAATAAGGACAATAACTAATTTTCTGATTTTCAAAAGGGTGATAACAAACACTCACACACAGTTCCGTTAAAGAATTGTGCCTATAAGTATGTGTGTTTTTACATGAACATGAGCAATAACTCAATATTAAATCTTTTCGATCTTTCTGAATTTCAATAGGGTTCATAACAAATACCCACACAAATACACAGTGCCGTCAATACAAAGGTATTGCAGAGGGCCAACTGCAACAAGAAGGTCCACAAAATCATGAGTTATTATTCTCGTATAATATGCTTACATTGTCCTTACTATAGTATCCTGAAATGCAATCTGACTGCGTATATAGTCTTTGATAAATGTTTTCAAAGAATAACAATCCGACAAGACATTATTTTTAACGCAATCGCTCTAACGGATTGTAAAATTTTATCATTATTTTTATTTCTGTTCCTTCGAAGAAATTTACTTTGAAATTATAAACTCTCTGTTTCGTGTTATGCACAAATTCTAATAGGTTGTGTTCGACAATGCATGTGACAATTCTTTGTTTGTAATTCTGTCTGAGAATGTAATAGTTCATACCTAAACAATAATAGTGAAATAGTAGTTTTATTTCACTTCTACACTTAACCATATTATATTTAGAAACAGTGGCATACACGCGGTGGCAGCACAGAAAAACACGGTGGCAGTTTGACAAAATCAAACACAGATGGAACTAGCCACACAAACATACACACGCAGTGGCAACTAACCACACGGTGGTGCCTAAAAAGAGTGATCCTACTTGATTATGTGCCTAATTGACAATGTGCCTAAATGAGATGCGCTTATCTGACCCTGTGCCTAAATAAAGTTGCCTAAAGTACTGTGTCTTAATAAGGTGTGCTTCAAAAATGTGTGCCTAAATGACCGCTTACCAAAATCTCGATGACCATGCATAGTTCTTAACTACACCGATCTGATCAGTCATTTTTATTTATTTGGCAAAAATTTTAAATTCCGATTAATCCAATAATTAGCGCTTGAGTTGAAAATTTTTCATGAAGGTTTTGTTCTCTATAAAATCTTTTATTTTTCAAACTTTTAATTCTTTTAAATTTCATCCGATAAATCTTGTTACATGATCGGTAAATCGATAAAATGGCTCTACAGCTTCCAAACAAATTTTGTAAACATTATGCATAAGTCACTTACTGGAAAACAAAATTTTCATATTAGATGTTTATTTTTGATTCAAGCCCATTTAAAGACCTATGGTCAAAACAGATGCACTCTATTATTTTCAGTTTGAGCTAGCGAGCTTCAAATAAAAAAAGAAACTAGAACTGTGAACAGTACTGAGAATGGCAAACAACCCCTATGGCGCCACTTGATAAAGGTCACATGATATTGAATTTTTAAACACTAATTCAAAATAAAACTAGAACTGTGAACAGTACTGCGAGTGGCAAACAACCCTAATGGGTTGATACAAGGTCATGTGATATTGAATTTTTAAACACTCAAAACAAACTTTTTAACAACCATTATAAGCATATGTATGGACAGCCTAGGTCAAGTACATTTTACTTGAAAATTATTAAGGTAATTGAAGGTCACGGTCACTTGATATAGTCTTTTGATTTTTTTTAAAAACTAAAACGGGTACAAAAAAATTGTTGTCGACCATTATAGGCCTATGTGTGGATAGCTAATGTCAAGAACATTCTACTTGTAAATATTCAGGGTAATTGAAGGTTAAGGTCATTTGATATAGCCTTTTAAATTTTTTTTAAAAATCAATCGGGCTTAAAAAAAATTAAATTTGAAAATGAAAATTTTAGATAAAGTAACAAGGTTTCAAAAAACACCAAAATCGTACAAATCGGAGAAAAATTACCGGACTTATTAAAATTTTGCTAAATGTCACCGTTCTGTGATAACACATAAAGTTTCACTTCCGGTTAGAATTTTTCTCCTCTTATTTGGTTCTAATTATGCCTGATAGTTTATATGTATAGCTTTTGTTCTCATTTCTTACATACACCGGAGGTTGGGTCACCCAACGTGGTTCTGAAAAACCGGAAGTGGTAGAAAAATTTTATGATTTCTTTTTATTTCTATGGGCGACTTCTCTATATTCTGTAATTTTCAAAGCGATCGGCTTATAAGCAACAAAGTTATGCAATTATTCAATTATTATTTTGCTATAGGGTCAGGTCTATAGAACAAATTTTTTTTGTTCAATCTCTTAACATTTTTGGTAGATAAGATAATCAAGTTAATAAATCAATTTTGATGCCATGATGCCTATTAACAATACTGCCGACCCATTTGTTATCAGTTGTTGATGGGCTGAAATAGTGTCTCTGTACAGGTGTATAAACACGTCAATACTTAATAAAAACTTGTTAGAATTGAGCGTAATAAATATAACTATTTAAGAGCCAGATAATCAACTGATAAAAGATTGATTCAATAGAATACAAGAGTCCATTCTTTGATTTGTAAATTATCTTCATTATCAATTCCACTTGAACGAACCTCCTTAAAGGTTTCAAGGTTTAATGTATATTGGAGTTTTATGTCCTTGTGCAACGCCATGTAGTGCGCATTAGGTAGGTACAAAGCATGTAGCCAAATGAGTTTCGGTTGTTTTCTCTTTAATTACTTTTACCTATGTCAGTTCGTCCGTGTAGACAACCAAGTTGATAAAGTCATAGTGCTATATCTAGTGAGACTAATGCTGGTAGCAAAACTTGGAACCTTGGGCTAACGAGCAAGGGCCTCCTTACTCACTGAGAAAAGGTCTATAACAGGGTAATTGGGCTGCAATCACACGACAAAGACTGAGCAATAAGAGCGTTAAAAGAAGTCGTTATTCGTTATATTTCCATGACATTCAAATATATTTTCTTTAATATTTCATACTATAGTACTACAGTATACGTATTTCAATTTTATAATCCTGTTTGAACCTAACTCTTTTTGTCGTTTTATTTGTAATTCTGAAGTCCGTGCAATAAATCATTAGACAAATTAGACCGTTTGTTTTTATAGATAAATATATAAATCAAGATCATTAGCTGTATTATTTGTTAACTGACATTATTTGACTTTCAAACCCTCCATATAACTATCAAATTTATATATTCGCCTTTACTAATCAAAAATCTAGAGTAAATTCCTCATAAATTACATGGATTTCAGGCTTTTTACGCTTCTAGACGATTAATATAACTGTAAGCCGAGAAAATCGAAAATAGCAATATACAAATTGAATATTAATAGAACAGTTTCCTTTCTTACTTTTCATAATTTTTTGGGAGATTGTGAGAGGCGGTGTGAATGACTTTCGTTTGTCACTCAGATACACAATGGACACTGCTGATCCCACACTTGCCCTTGGGTAATTTTCATACATATCTGTTGGATATGTACAGCAGATGAGCACGTGGGAAACAAAATATAAAATGTGCTGATTAAGTTTGTTGGCAGATACTGAGTACTTTTACGCCTTTAACAAGTTACCTTACTGACCACAAATTTGATCAAATTAGGGTGAGAATCGCAAACAGGCTATGTTCTTTTCCTCTTCTATGATAATAATAACTGTCAGAAGATTATACCTACTAAGAGCCAAACATTAATCTAAGAACAGATATAGAGTACAGACCATCCATAATATTTTCTATCCGACATATGGTCAGACCATTTTAGTTGACCACTGCAACAAAGCAAATTTTAGACTTGATTATCTACGGTAGTGCATGATTCTACTGGATGATATAAACAGAATAGCGGTCATTATATCTGTCCGTATAATTGAAATGAGTTAAGGAGTTTGTATTTAGAGCTGGAGAGAGGAAACTCAATTAGTGTTCAGATCAAGGTATACAACCTCTTTCAAACGCTTGTTGACAGTGATTAAATGCTTTTAAAGCATCTCAGTACATTATGAGAACAAAACAAGTCAGTTACTATTCTATCGTAGCCTGCTTCATATGTCTTTAATTCAATAGAGTGAAAACCTGATTGTATGGTAGGAATAAAAATGGAAAATGAGATGAATTGAGTGAAGTTTTACGCCCCATTTTTCTGCAACTGATCTGGGAAATTGGGAAAGGTTTTCAATGAGAGCGGCATTAGCTTACACTTTGTCGATTTCAAACTATCAAAGGATCTGAACCATTCACAATCTGTAGCAAACGGACCCGGGTTTATTGTGCCATCCGACATTCCATGTTAGTCCCTCCGACCTGTATCACTCACAGAGATTATCTCAACCTTCTTTGGAATGGAATCTTGGAATTGAGTAAAGTAAACAAGAATCTAACTTACTGAGCCACCACTACTCTACTTGAATAGATATTGCGACTGGGTGAGTGGCTTTTCAATTAAATATGACTAGAGTCCACCAACCAAAAGACAATTAAAAGTACAAATTATTCTTGTATTCAATCTTAATGTGATATTATTGATAATAAAATATGATTTCATTTTATTCAATTCTGGTTCAATTTTAGCAGAATATTGCAGTAGAATCCATGCTAGGTCTGAAATGATCTTCAAACGTACTTTCAATTTGCAAATCTTTCATTTTTTTTTGTTTGTTCTAACTTTGTCTTAAAATTGTCCGAAAAGGATTTGCTTAAAAATATTAATTTTGCGTTAAAAACAAATTATGTGTTAGCCCATATATAAAACCTCTTACGATCGTAAACATTTTAATTTGCTTAATAATTGTGAAATAACCTCGAGCAGGTATATTTAAGTTTGAAGCATAAGACGAAGAACGACAGTATAATGGAACTAATACTACAAATGCCGGTGGATATCGTAGCATTATAATTGTATATTCAAACTGGATTCCATTTCATTAAATGATATAAGGAGGAAAGATATTAGTTGATATTTTATCCCAAGTCTTGTGAAATCAAGCTGAAAACCACGATAACTTCAGGGCAATATTGCAGTAACTACCAAAAAAACAATCAACTATAGGTATTTATTTCAATTTTATGTTTGGTTAGGATTACAAGTATACATTTTAAAGGTGGCTTTTCGCATTTTAAGATTGAAATCAAGAAAACTGAATATTGATTATTAGTGTTTATTATAAATTATTCTGGTATTCTTTTTCCAAAAGAATGTATGTGAATGTAGAATGGCTTAGAGATTATAGTTAACTTGGTGTAGCGAACAATGATTGATTGTCACCAAATAACGTATTGTAACATTTTAATTTATTGGACACATTTTCTTTCTTTTATAAAACGAGTCAAAACTAATTGGAGGGATATATGGAAAGCTAAACTTTATTTGAATTATTTCATTCTGTGTTCATTGGAATACCATTCGCTTGAATTAATTATTTGCCGTCCATTAATCAAACAAACGTATGAATAAAAGGGAACCAACATATTACTGCGTCTAATCCCTTGACTGTAATAGGTATATTTCTTGTATAATAAATAGTTAGGTTTTAAAGGTAGGTTACGCTAGTTAAGTTTCTTTAGTTACAAAAAAAAAAAGAAAAGAAAAATGTTTCCTTATTTTTTGCTAACGCAATTACACAATAAAATACACCACATTAAGCGTTTACCAATAATTAGTGACCTCTGCACTAAAACCACATCCATCCCTGTCATGAATGGAGTTTTGATATCATATTTTATGCCATGCACGATCATGGTCCCATGTCTTCTGAAAACTCAAATTAAACAATATAAGGTATTATACATCATCAACACAAATTATTTTACCTAACATTTATTATGAAAGCAGCGATTTGTCTGAATTAGCCTACAAACAGCTAATAAGATAGATAGAAAGACAATTTGGCTGCGCAAGAGTAATGAAATATAGTGGTTTAATAAATTTAACCATCAATAACATTTGCTTAAATTTGTTACTGTTTCGATATATTATACACTGTATAAAGCGTAAGAAACTTCGAGGAATTTGACTGTTGTATATAAGGATTTCATTTATACTACATAAATATTATGTAAAGTTTCGATATGTTTTGGTAACCCCCGATTAGCGGATCAATTTGTTTTAAGCAAGCGACTTATCATGACACATGAGATTGTCGTTTAAAATTAATCATATTTATAACAATGATAGTATTTTGAATTCCCTTTAGCTAGACACTGCCGAAAAAGGACTGATTGATTATTAATCATTTGTTCATCAAAAAACGCATTATGAAAGTTGATTCTGCTTATAAGATTCTAGTTCGTATTAACAAAATGGCACGTCATTAGTCAGTATTAGTCACTTTAAGTCCGTTAGTATTTTATTTGGCTCATCTAATCAAAGATAGAGTTACATAGGCTGTCATTTATTGTATTTAAATACCTATCACTCTATTATTTATTCCATATTTCCTATTCACTGGCCAATTTATAGAGTTCTCATTAATAAAAGGACAGTTTTATGACCCATGTCCATCGGATGAGGAATCATAATTTAATATAGTCGTTTATAACCTTCCGAAAATACTCATTAAAAAGCAACAAATACTGGTCAAGGCAAAAAGAATGATTTCCAAGATTATCAGAAACAATATCAGCAACCTAAAGCTCATATACACCCACAAGATAGATAAATTAAAATATTGGCCTGAAGATACCGAGATCCCAAACTTCTTTCATTTCGAGTTATTCTTCTATATTCTGGTCAATGGTGTTTTTGTTTACTCGAATAAAACCACTTAAGAAATATTTTTGAGGTATGTAATATAACCTATGTAGGAAAAGACCACTAAAGATTAGCCCTCTTATTTTATTTATTTGTCCTCACTGGAAGAAGAAATGTCAGTGGAAAATACTCAATTTAAAGGTAAAATCAAAACAAATTAAAAATGTGAATAAATTGAGAAATGTCCGAAAGGAACATTTATCATATTCAGTTGGAGAAGTTGCACCAAGTGTTATGAAACATTAAGCACTTCTTTCTTTCCAAGCTACCAAAATAGTGCAACCCTATTTCTGTGTACAGTGGTACTGATATTCATAAACTTTATTGGACTTATCGTCGACAAGTTAAATATTATTTTTCGACAATTTATTTTCAAGTGACGTCTGGTTGGCTGGGAGATGGCAGGTTAACGTTCGCTTCCAGCAAATCCTGATATCGCAAACTAGGTGGTTCTTGGTATTCGAAGTAGTTAGTAGTTGGATTGGTTCAAATTAGATGATTCTGTGTTGTTGGTTTGGTTGTTGATAAATCTTGAGATCTGGTCGGGTTGAAAGACATGGCGGTGAAACTGGACCCTGAATGGTGTGGCATCAGTTACTCGATCTTCTTCATTCTTCCAAACTCGTTCTGATCATAGTTGTTCTCTTTTGATTGGTATTCAAATGGTAGTTTTAATTGACGTCATGTCAGTGTAATTATCAATCGTACTCTTGAATGTCTAGCTCAATGGTCGTTCGACTAACACAAGTTGCATCCCTTTGCTAGAAAATATATGTCATTGATAACTTTTGCTTATATAACCAGTAAAAGTGTTGACCGTCGAAATTTTAGTCTTCAAATCCAAGTGTTTCCAGAATTATCCGCGGTTTCAAGTTAAAAGACGACTCGACCTTTCTCGATAGTTTGAGATCGATAGAAAGGCTTATATAGATATATGAGGGCAAAATTCCTTGGTAAATTTAGAGAATTCTGCGATTTCTTTTTTCTAGTACTTATAAGGAATTATTACAAAAATTCAAGATCTTAACAAATCATCGAAAATTGAGAATCATGGCCTTAAACCCCAGTGGGCATAGCTGATGCACATTGTAATCGACCAACGTAAGGTCTTAAATTTATGTATTTCATATCAATATGTGGGGATATGCACACCACTAATAAATCTCGAGGGACTAACACAGCATGTGGTGTAAAATTACTTAGATAAGATGCACTGTCTTACAAATAGTTGTCTATCTCACTGATTGATGAAATGACCTAGTCTTGAGACACGGGTTGCGCTCCTTATTTCTTAAAGCCGATGAGTCCATGTCGGTTTAAAAGTCAGATAAAACACTTTCCATCTTTCCAACTTTTTTATATTTAAAAGCCTTTCCCCCAGAAAATTAGTCATGGCGAGCGCCACGAAATTACTTCCCAGTGTGATTTAAATATCATAAAAACCCAACCGTGTTTATTCTTATACCTATGCATATGTACATATCAATTCCACTGAAAATGGTTTGGTGGTGCTCAGTTATGTCAACTCTCTGAAAGGGGATTTGTTTGGCTGATGTATTAGTTCAAACCTTAGAAGATTATCGATGACTACCAAAACAGGCATCAAACACAATACAAGTGATCAATGAAACAATCGATTCCAGGTTCTTAATCAATGATGTAAATTTAGATTTTGGATTATAAGAAAATGTGATATTTTATCGATATTACGGAAAACATACATTATTGAATATTATGACATTAATTACTTTTCAAGATATAAAATATCAGAAAAGATCGATAGAAATTGATTAAAATTTATATTTGGATATTTATCTTTATTGCTAGTTAGACCACGCGTTTCATCAGCTTTTTTTCTTCAAATACGATACTGCACAGTTGAATAATAATGAGTCTCGAAATAATTAGTTTTACATTTGTGCCGAACTAAAGGTACGTTCAGGTTCGTCGGCTTCAGTTACAGTGTATATGAATTTCAAAAATATCTAGATTCAGATAGCTAAACATCAAGTGAAGCAGACAGAATTTGGCTCAGATAGGTACGCCTATGCCACTACTCCAGCGTGGTTCATAGGCAGTGCGAGTCTTGACAAATGCCCAGTATAAAATTTCATTAAACTAGTTATTTCGGAATGAAACATTTAGCATTAGTTCTTCGCCAAAAAGAATTTGTCGAAAGTTTAACTTAAAGCATTTCTCGTAATATTAATGTCAAAAACGGTGAGTGTAAAACTCATGAACTAAATTCCCGCCAAAGCTTGTGCACAATTTGTGATCAAAGCATTTTACGTCGAAAAGCTGATATTTTTAAGCGATTTTCTTTAGTCAAATAAAATATTTCTTTTCCGAGTCCCCTTTAGTCTATAGGTTGTTTTGACTAAATGCCACGAAGCAGTAGATGTATGTTTCAAATCTTTCAATGCAACCCCCTTATCCATCAAGACATTTTCTGACTTTGAATAAAACAAGGGTGGAAAAGATCTAGTTATAAGGAACAAGAGCTACATCACTTCACAGACCACCACAGCGATTATACTTTGTAACAATTAAGTCATTATATATAAATTATCTCACAAGAAATAGACTTGCTGTACAGGTATATAAAAAAATGATTTTTTGATTTGACAAAAAATAATCGCTTAAAAAAGGAATACCAGAGAATAAAAATTAAAGAAACCACAACACAAACAAGCACCAGTGATTGCTTAATCCCGTTATTTCAATTTATATCATAATGAACAAGCTAGGTCTTTCATGTTAGTTCAAGTAGAAATTTCCAAACGATTGGAAGATGTTGTACAGAAGTCTCCAGATGAACACGTACACATAGAATTTCTACGATACTAGACCATCAAAGTCACGTATATCTCTGAAAGTTAGCCTCACCGGTCAGACATAAACAAATGAATATTTTTCTACCCTACAGTTATTGATGGGATTGTTCTGATAGTGATATATGAATTTATGTCATGAACAATTCCACATTATTTCCATTCTATAAACATATTGATGGTGATCAGCTGGGTGTTGATAGGGTGGGAGCCAGAGTACCCGCTATCACTAAATGGTCCATGCTTTTTGTGGGAATACTATTCTCATAATAATCACCTTAACACTAAATACAATTAATTAGTATTAAGATAAAAAAAATTATGTGGAAAAAATGTTTCAGGCATTGCGATCTTTAGACAACTGACCTATTCAGTATTTACATAAACATTTTTTTTTATATTTCATTTACTTTTCGTTTTTTTGATACTTCTCATTAGAGTATTTTTGTTTGGACCAAACACTTCTAAATTGGTGGGAATCAAAATGAACAGCTGAAATCAAATATTTGCTAGACTAGAAGTGAGCTGTTACATAATGTGCAAAATTTTGCATGCATGCATAGAGATTATTTATTTTAGTTTAATTTTCTTTATTTTATTTTTTGTAATAAGATATATCTTATGAATTGATAATTTAAAGATTTTGAAATGTTTTGTTTAAAATATTTTAAAAATGCAACTTTGTTGCTATTTATCGGATCGATTCACAAAATAGAGACATACTGTACATATAAATAAAACTAAGTCATCAAATTTAACTTCCGGTTTCAGAGCGAACAGCTTCGTTTTTCTGGCGTTATATTTTTTTGTGTAAGGCTTCCAGCAAAAACAGAAAATGGTATAGTATATCTAGTCTTACTAAACAATTTGAGAAAGACTGAACCACCAAGTGAATATCTAAACCAAATATTTGCTAAACCGGAAATGAGATATTGCATAATGAGCAATGATTTTGCATCAGTCTGTATGGCTTAGTTCTGAATCGATTTAGATCAATTTTCTTTAATATGTTAATTGAAAATTTTTGGATTTTTTTCCAAAACAATTTGACCAAAAGTTCAAATTTTATAACTATGTTGCTAATTTTCTGACCAATCTGAAATTCTCAGAATATAGACTAGTTGTCCATACTAATAATTTAATTTCATTTATCACTTCCGGTTTGAGCGTGAGGACTTTCAGCTTTTCAAAATCACGTCTGGTGCTGGCACTTTCGGTGTAAATTAAAAATTTTGACAAAAACGGTATATATATATTGTCTATTGTGCATAATTACGATCCACGTAGAAGAAAAGATTTTGATCGGAGGTGATACATCTTACATCTGATCACTTTCGCCATTTATTTTCCGATTTGTATGATTTGGCCTCTAACAAAGCCTCGTTACTTTACCTAAAAGTAAAGTCGGGAATTTTGAATTTCGAATTTAAATTATTTTTAGACACGTTTGAATTTTTTTTTTTTTTAATTTTAAAATCTATATCTCGTGACCTTGACCTTCGATGACCTTGGAATTTTCAGTTTTCCCTGACATATGTTATCTATAGATATTCTGATTTGGATAAAAAATATCAAATTACTGAATTATAGCCCATCAAAAAGTATCAAATGGCACGCTCGGTGCTGTTCACAACCCTGATGTTATCTATAGATATACTGATATGGGTAAAAAATATCAACTTCCTGAATTATAACCCATCAAAAAGTATCAAATGGTACGCTCGGTGCTGTTCACAACCACCAAGGAACTAAACGTAGATGATAATCCAAATAGTATGAAATTGATAATTATATTGTTGAAGAAAAGAAAGCATTGAGTTTTTAAAAACATGATTTATATGTAGTTAAGATGTGAAACGATATCTGCCAGATAAATAAAAAAAGACATAGAACGTGATAAACAGGATGGATGGATATTTATTTTAAAGTAATCAGACGAAACAAGAAATTTGCTTATTAAAGCAATTAGAAATGATAATGAATAGAAAATCGAAATTTTATCAATAGAACAAATAGAATTTCTCGTCAGATCCTTTACTTTTGACCTTTCATTCGAGACGGTTTGCTTTTTATGTATTCACAACAAAAATACAATTTGGAATTTCCTATGCGCATAATTTAGATTATTGAAAATCTATAATGTATTTGTTATGTGAGGTGGATATAAACGTTCTAAGTAATATTTCAGAAAAACCCAGGGTTCTGTAGCATATGGACGTAGGTTCTTCGAAATAATCCATTTTCCTCCCTCCACACATTCCAATAATATTCTTGAATAAAATAGACCATTTAATACAAAATTTCTATTATAATTTTATATTTATTATATATATCTGAATAAGTATATGTTAATATAAGCTCCCAATAATAATATTAATAGATTACAATATCGATATGACATTATGAACAAGTTTAATATTAACTTCTAATAACATAAATTAACATAATGATAATAAACATCCGTTATTATAACACAACATAGATAATTCGTTAAGATATACCCTTTACCATGCAGCTATGATATACATTATTTACATTAACATTAAAAGATAACATTTTAACGAATTTAATTTTTATATATTTGTCTATCAAATATTCAGTTGATGTTGTTCATAGACACTTACTAATATGGATCAAAGGAAAGATTGGCTTAGTTTAAAACGATTACCAAGAAAATCTCGAGCAGGAAGCTTATACGAGCAAAATAAACATTTAATATTAGTAATTTATTTTACTTTGTTTAAGTTTTTTTTAAAGTATATTTAAGTAAACGTTGTAAATTTTACAACAACAAAATACATCAATTCGTAGAGCAATAAAAAAAATATTAAAACAGAACATGAAACATGTTAATGATCTATTTCGTATTTTCTATTTTGGTACTTAAAGATGGGTTGCCTCACTAATTAGAGCCAAAGTAAGCTTACTAATTGATTAATTGGGGATTCTAATGAATAATTCGTGTATTCTCAAGTTAAAAAAAGACCTATGTGGACGTAGAAATGCTTGTGGAATCCATTTGACTCTGATCTGCTTTGAAACGCTCAATTTAGACTCCATGTTTGTTCACGTGACCAAATGACGTCATATGAATGAAGGCGTTTAAAAATTGATTTTGTTTTGTATTATAAGTGAGTTAAAACTTATTTAAATTAATTCATAATGTTTTTACAAAATGATATTTAAACGTTTTATTGTCTTTTGCTAGAAATAATAAATGGAATACCAAAATGCCATTGTTGTTGTGGAAAATATTAAGGAATGTGGGCAATAACAACAGCGTCATGATTTATGTACCGAATTGACAGACTGGATGATCAAAAAAAAGATCGACGACATTAGAACGACTTTGAGACTTGGGAATTCCCGTCATAATTAGCCTAATTACGAGTTAATTAATGACATGTGGGACCATCTGGTCTTTTTCCAAGTCATTCGAACACCTCTACTTTCTATTGATATAAGTATTACCGGTCCAATTATGGTTTAAATATGAAAATAAGGGAAGGCAACTTTAATTTTTTACGCTATGTGATCGATCTTCGGATAACTGGCCTTTTTCAGCCCCTTTGTCTCAGTCTATTTCCATTGGTTGAGTATGGAAGCCGACTGCGCCATATCTTCTCTCGCCCACGAGAAAGCAAGAAAAAGGGCGAGGAAAAGTCTAGGAAAGGGTCTAGGGAAAAATCGAGAAGGCGCGGTTATAAAAGGCGTGGGCGAGAAGTCGAGTTGCCTTGCCTTTTGACTCGTGGACGAGATGTCGAGGAAAATTTTCCCTTTTTATTGTGGGCGAGCATTATTTTTCTCGCTTTCTGGCGGGCGAGTTTCATCGAGGGCGAGGAACCTTGCTCCCTCGTGGGCGAGTTCACTGCTTTTTATATGTTTTAATCGGCTTAATCGATTAGTCATAAGGTTAATTTTCTGAGAGATTCAAAATAGAAAATTATAGGGTAAAAGTTTGTTTCCCATCCTTTTGTAATATAACATAAACAATTTATCTAAAGCTAGATTCTCAATCGATTACCAATAATTAGAAAATGAAATGAAATAAATGTAGTTTTATGTCCTACTCTTTTGCAACTAATTGGCTAGTGAATACGGGCATCAGCAATCTGTTTGCGATTTCCAATTGTCGGTATCATGGGCCGCCTTTAGCACATGGGGTCTCAGTTTAATGTCCCATCGGAATGACTACATATTTTTCCATGTCAGCATCCTGGGATCCGCAACACCGATAGGGGTCAAAAATCAAAAAGTTAGAACACTGTACTCTTAGGTTTGCGAGCAAGTATCTAATTCACTGATCCACCGAGGTCCACCACCAATAAATTAGAGTAAGGCAATATCATGAGATTTGAGGTGTTATCGTAAGCGAGACGTCGAGGGTTATAAGGCCTTGGGCGGCTTCAATAGTTGAGGCAAATAGACTGAAACATATTAAATGGCTGACGATAGCACAGCGTGAAACTTTAATTTCCAATTGATTATTCACATGTTTCATGTTCTGTTTTAATATTCCATGTTAATTTTAGTTTCAAAGATCACCTTGAAAGGGTTTTAAATATTTATACATGTCTATATATAAAAAAGTCTTTTTGCAATTATTGCTAAACCAACAAATATTGTCCGATGAAAAAGCCATCTAGTTCATTGTCAGTTAAAATTCGTTCTGCGCCCACATTCCTGCTTGTTTTCAAAATATAAAAATGTTAAGCCTACTGGTGTCTCGAACCAAACATTCTCTATTATAAGCAGAACATGATAGTTGCATATTCCAAAAAATCAGAACTACAGAACCAAAGTGAGAATCTTGTTCAACTAAAAAATCCTGTACATGAAAGGTTCTATTCTTCTCAGACCATAACAGAAAAATACCCAGTAGATCCAGACCTTTCATTCAAATTTCTCCATAAATTTGTTACACCCTAGTCCAGTATATATGAGAGAATTAAACCCTTTCTTCATCGAAATCAAAACTAAACACAGTTCCCAAGGTAAGGAAAAACACTTGGAATCGGGTTAGGAACCCAAGGAGGAGACAGTAATAAAGGTAAATTCATAATCTAGATTTCTACAATTTGGCTCTTTGTCTTTCAATATCGATTAGGGGGTACTGAGTTTAAACATATAAACAAGTTATAGATTTGCTAAGGATTGGATATGATTTCTAGGGTCCGTTTTTTATTGAGTTTGCGTCTGTGTTTGCGTTTACGCTTGAGTTATTATACTGAAAAAGCAACAGTGTGTGTATTTCTTCGGTATTTACTACTCAGAGTTTCTTCTTCACATTTCATTTTCTGTACCATCTAATTACGTATTTCGACTTTGGCGAAAACGTATTGTAATCGTTCGGATTATTTTATTTTATTGCAGTGTGTTCTATCGAACACACTGCTTTGTTTTCGTAATTTTTAAAAATTATGATTTTGTAACGAGTAGTCTTCATCAACTATAATAGTTACAAAAACATTTTCGATGCCCTAGATATTCATTTTTGGTCTATTACTGGATGAATATAAATTGGAACGTTTTTGCTAAACCGGAAGTGCAAAATTAAAAACTGTTCAAAAAACAGAAAATTGGTCATTGATGGCGCGTTTTTGCTTCAATTTTGCTCGGATTTTCAATTTTAAAATCTTGCTCGAATATCTAATATGATAGCATTAAAAAAAAAATTCGAATTTTGAAAATTCATAGCACACATTTTTGACCCGAATTTTTCCAATTCTGGCCAAATTTTCTATTTTCTCGTGCATTTGTCCGATTGATTTGAATTTTTTTGTGCTAAAACAGACCACAAAAGAAAACAATTTTGCTCAAACAAAAATTTTGCATCACTTCCGGTTTCCACAAAATAAAGGTACAAACTTCCGGTTAGCCCACTCATTAAGTATTGTCTGAATGTCACAAAAACTTATATTGATAGGTTTCTATCGATATGACTTAAAGAATGAAGGACACTTTTAGGGTAGGAATTGTTGATAGTTTGGCCGCAAAATTGATATGACCCACTTTTGTAAAAATCAAAATGGGGCCTTAGGGTTAAATCTGAGTTGTGTGATATTTGTATTTCTGGTAACTATAGTCGATTGTGCAAAAAAGTATGGGAAGGAATTTTTGAATTTCGATTTTGCTTTTTTGCAATTTCCGGTTGAATTTTTTCAGTAATTGTTAAAAGTTTCAAGGCTCATACCTTGTGACCTTGACCTTTGAAGACATCGAGGCCCGAATGCAAGATATACCTCTTGATCAAGTCTATCCAATGGCATATTCATTTTTGTTCTCCTATGTTAACTTCCGGTTTTATAGCTCTCCAAAACTAGTCATAATACACGTTTTGTTATTAATATCAACCGTTTGATAAGGGGGGTAATTTGATCTTTGCGAAATACACAATAATTAAAGAAACGGTTAATCTATTTAATCCAGCCAACTTAAAATTATTCTAATAATTTAAGAATATTGTTAACAAAATACTGCTTATAAAGGTTAGATTCAATAAATGTATTTTATATGTACCGGTATTTTAAAACATCTTTTTATTTTTACCACTCATAACTTTTACAAAAAACTTTGATATTGAATTAAGTCTTTTGATCGGATCATACTCAATATAGTTAATCCACTCAAACCACTGCGACTATATCTATATAGATTAGAGAGCAGTTGGTTAAATCTCCTACAGCTATAGGAAAACGTAGGCTGTTCAACGGTAAATCAAATGTTTGAGGCACTATGAAGAACAACGTCCGAAATAATATTACTGATATGTTCAGTCAAAATATGCGGATTGGAGATAAAATACGTATCGGTGGTTGACTTTGACCTTTTTTACCTAACCAAAGGTATAGCAAATCAAAGTTAATGCCATAATTTGATCTCCCACATATTACATTTTTAATAATAATACAAGAATATTGTAAATATTAACAAAATACTAATTTTAAAGGTTATTCAATCCGATGCTTATCTCCGTTTTTTCGACCATTTGAAAATTGTGATTTTTATACTGCTCTGTCAAAAATGACAGAAATAGCCTTTTTTCATGAAATGGACTTGATTTTCTCTTTCCAATGATGTATAACAATAGCTATTTTGATCATCATTGCGACTTTGTATTTATTTAATTCACATTTACATACCGAATGTTATTTTGTTTTTCACTCTGGACTCAAAATGCAACCTCTCACCGATGTTAATTTTCGCATGCACACTGCTCAATACCGTTCCTACGGTTCTAGTTTTTTACGTATTTCGACTTTGGCGAAAACGTATTGTAATCGTTCGGATTATTTTATTGCAGTGCGTTCATCGAACGCACTGCTTTGTTTTCGAAATGTTTTTTTTTTTTTTTTTTTTTTTTTTTTTTTTTCGAATTCTGGTCAGAGCGCCCAGCCAAAACTACGCATGCCACGCACATTCTGTTAACATTTCTCCCGAAAATGCCGCGAGACTAAATTTGATGAATGTATTTTGACGCCATTTTGACCTACAGGAAATGACGTAGCGCCGTCTACAGTTTTTCTTTGTTTTTCAATTTGCGGCTTTATTTTTGATCCGATTTTGATCGGTTTTTTTAGGTAACTACATTGAATTTAGTTTTAAAAGATAGCAATTTAAGAATTATACATTTCCCAACTTTGTCGCTGACATTTTGAATTTGAAATTTTTTGCATTTTCTAACTTCTACAGTTTTATTTCGATCGATCTGAAAACTTACAGATATATAGACATTTGGATTGCGAAGTATAATTATTTTTCAAAATTACGATATCACTTCCGGTTTTGATGTTATTTGCTTTTAAAGTTGAACTTTGTACTTCCGGAATAATGAAGATATTTGAAAAATTTCTTTTGCAATTAGCTACAATTGTCTATTGAATAATGCTAAATTAAGAAAATTCGAACCGGAAGTAACAGATCTTCCGCCATATTGATACGACTAAATTTTGTAAAACTGAAATAAGTTCTCAGGGATATGTCTAATTTGCATAATTTTAGATTTTCTAGAAACATCAATTGATTACGCAAAAAAGTATGGGAAGGAATTTTTGAATTTCGATTTTGTTTTTCTTTTATTTCCGGTTGAATTTTTTCAGTAATTGTCAAAACTTTAACCGGTCATATTTCGCAACCTTGACCTTTGATGACCTTTTGACCTGAACAAAAGTTATTGCCCTTTATTATATCTGCCCAATGGTATCTCCACTTTTGTTGTCCGATGTTTACTTCCGGTTTTGCAGCCAATTGAAAATCACGAATTTTAACTTTCAAGAGCTCTATCACGTGACCCAATTTACATAGGACAGAATTTCTTACATATTTCTTTTACGCTTAATCTCATCTTTCTATTAATATATCACACTTGGTACTTTAATCAAAATTGCGCGTTTAAAAATTTCAAAATTTTGTAATTTCTTCTATACTAACTGTGCGTGTTTTTCTTTAAATCGAAATAGGGTCTCGGGGGATGATTCGATTTGTGTTATTTTGATGTATATAGAATCTATAACCGATTGCCGAAATATATATGGAAACCGATTTTTGAATTTTGATTTTGATTTTGATTTTTTAACGATTAAAATTTTTAAAAACTTTGAAGGGTCGTATATTGTGACGTTGACCTTTGACGAATTTTTGACCTGTACAAATATGATAGCTCTCGAGAAGTTCTATCCAATGATATATTAAGCTTTATTGTAAGATGTATACTTCCGCTTTTATCGCCATTTGAAAATTGCGAATTTTCTCTATAAAACAATCTGTTTAATGTGTTGCATTTGGGCGACCTACAAGATATAAGTTTCAGCGATCTGAAATTATTTTTTAGTTTAATCGTTGTACATCTAGTTAAAATGATTCAAAGTTGTTATATATGTTTTTCCTGTTGTGGGTGATGTAAATATTGAATATTTGGAACGAAATTACAACCTTTAGAATTTTAAATTTTATCTCTTATATTATGCAACAATAATATACAGTTGACTGGAATAATGGTCTAAGGGACGAAACTCTATTCAATATAAATTTTAAAATGTTAGGCCGCGCTATTTATGTGGTGCCTCAATGTTATACCCTGGCGACTTAAGACAACTTTAACCATTAGTGACCTTTCGATTTGTATATAGCTTCGACATTGTCTATCCAATGCTATATATATATTTTTTGTACGATATCTACTTTTGGTTTCATCGCCATCCGAAAATTGCGAATTTAATATATAAAACAATCTACATTGTATTGGGTATTATTCTCTACGTTTGGGCGATTTACAAATATGAGTTTCGGCGATCCGGATTTCTTTTTAAGATTAAACGACCCTCTATCCATTTGTTATTATGATTTTAACTTATTATCTATCTTAATTGATGATGAGGGCTAAGGATGGGGAGGGGCAAAGAGGGGAAAGGGGGGAATTGGGGTATGGGAGCGTTTGTTATGAAATCAAAATCCGTTTCTGATGCATATTTTTTTATTTTAATAAACCCTTTTTGTCTTTTGCTTAACGAACGAATCCCTGGATGGAACGCACTGCTTCAGTGCCGTTAGGCGTACGGCTCTAGTTTTTTTTTACGTATTTCGACTTTGTCGAAAACGTATTGTAATCGTTCGGATTATTTTATTTTTTTTTTTTTTTTTTTTTTTTTTTAATTCTTGGATGAGTTTGCAGACAAACTGGTAAAAGGTGCAGAAATTCTAAATCTACAGTTGATCTTAGAATGATTTCTATTATCAAATAAAACAAAACCGGAAGTTCTATCTCTGACAGGAAGTGAGAACCGGAAGTTCAGGTTTTTTTGCTTTAGCAAGTTTATTTTCAGTTCGATTTTGACCGGATTTTCAGATTTGAAAACTTCAATGTATTTGTCAACTAACAATTATAGGTTTTATGCAATTAGGCTAAATATTTTACCCACGATTTGCAATTCAATATTCAAGGGTCATCGGCAAAAATTTCAGACCGTGATTTCTCCTTTAATATAAATGGTAAAATTTTGAAACTTTACCAGTTGATAGGCGATATGTTTATAATTTTTGAAAAAATGTGAAAATAAAAATTCCACTTCCGGTTTAGCCTCAAATGACGTAATTACGTAACTTCCGGTCTATAACTGCTAGGTGAAAAGTGAAAACTGTTTTATAAATAACTTGTCAATAGTAATTGATTTGACCTAAATAATTAGGTCAAGCTGCCATATCGGCCGCCATTTTGAATTTTCGTTACAATTCTTAAATCCGAAATTCAGACACTACTGATAGACCGATTTTGATGAAATTTAGCACATAGATACAATGGATCATTATCTACCTTTTCTTGGAGACCGATTTTCAAATTTCGTATTTTCTTTCGAATTATTTAAATTTCGATTTTTCAAAATTAGGTCACTTTAACGGGTACGGAAGGTGTGACCCACTTAATCTATGACCTTGAAAATTAGGTCAAATAATATTCAATATATTGTCTACGAGTAGATATTTTTTAATTTGGCTTACTTAAAAAATTCATAGAGATAAGTGTACTTAAATACAGCAAAAATTGATAATTTTCATATTTTCGCCATCATTAACCGTTACGGAAGGTGTGACCTAATTATTTTATGACTTTGAAAACTAGGTCAAATGATATTCAATATATTGTCTAGATGTAGGTAATTGCAAATTTAGCCTACATAATATTTTAAGGCTCTCGAAATACGTTCATAATTGTAAGCAATTCTAGTTTTTTTTGCGATTCTTGGATGAGTTTGCAGACAAACTGGTAAAAGGTACAGAAATTCTAAATCTACAGTTGATCTTAGAATGATTTCTATTATCAAATAAAACAAAACCGGAAGTTCTATCTCTGACCGGAAGTGAGAACCGGAAGTTGAGGTTTTTTTGCTTTAGCATGTTTATTTTCACTTCGATTTTGACCGCATTTTCAGATTTGAAAACTTCAATGTATTTGTCAACTAACAATTATAGGTTTTATGCAATTAGGTTAAATATTTTACCCACGATTTGCAATTCAATATTCAAGGGTCATCGGCAAAAATTTCAGACTGTGATTTCTTGTTTAATATAAATGGTAAAATTTTGAAACTTTACCAGTTGATAGGCGATATGATTATAATTTTTGAAGAAATGTGAAAAAAAAAATTCCACTTCGGGTTTAGCCTCAAATGACGTAATTACGTAACTTTCGGTCTATAACTGCTAGGTGAAAAATGAAAACTGTTTTATAAATAACTTGTCAATAGTAATCGATTTGACCTAAATAATTAGGTCAAGCTGCCATATCGGCCGCCATTTTGAATTTTTGTTACAATTCTTAAATCCGAAATTCAGACACTACTGATAGACCGATTTTGATGAAATTTAGCACAGAGATACAATGGATCATTATCTACCTTTTCTTGGAGGCCGATTTTTAAATTTCGTATTTTTTTTCGAATTATTCAAATTTCGATTTTTTCAAAATTAGGTCACTTTAACGGCTACAGGTGTGACCCACTTAGTCTATGACCTTGAAAATTAAGTCAAATAATATTCAATATATTGTCTACGAGTAGGTATTTTTTCATTTGGCTAACTTAAAAAATTCACAGAGATAAGTGTACTTAAATACAGCAAAAATTGATAATTTTCATATTTTCGCCATTTTTAACCGTTACGGAAGGTATGACCTAATTATTTTATGAGTTTGAAAACTAGGTCAAATGATATTCAATATATTGTCTAGATGTAGGTCATTGCAAATTTAGCCTACATAATATTTTAAGGCTCTCGAAATACGTTCATAATTGTAAGCAATTCTAGTATTAAACAGTTTCAGTTGCCCGAATCATATTTCAGTATGAAATCCACCATGTGTTAAAAAAATAATGTGTCTGCCCCTATAGCCGTGCCACTTCAAAAGGTCGTTTATCTTACACTATTTTGGAGCAGATTACTGAACGTAACTTGAATTTTCGAGTTAGTAGCTTGAATTTTCGAGTTTTAAGTATATGTTACATGCAACATCTTTTGTTTTATTTCATTGTAATGTGTTCAAATTTCTAACTATGCCTTTATTTAAGTCCACATTAAACATTCCGAGATATTAATAATTGAAATTATGTGATGTTTGATACTGATGCGGACTATTGTGTGACTTCTAATTAACTTAGAGAAAAAATTCAAACATAATTATAATGTGTAAATTCATCTAGATTAATATACAAAATAATATGCATAAACAAGATTTGTGAAAAAAATTAGAAAGAAAAGTTAGACCTTAAAAAAGGTGTAATGTAACAAATTTGTATATCTGTTAACATTTGTATAGAGTTACCTCTTCAGAAACACTAGCATAGTTTTAATTAAGATAGGGAAAAAATTCAAACGGTTTTATAACTTGCGTAATCACAGCTATAAATGGATGTATGTTACATTTTGAAAAAAAAAATAGATTCAGTTTTGTAAGATTAAAAATGTGAAAAGTTCAAATCAACAGTTTTATCATCATGTATAACAATATTGTAAAAATCTCTTATTAGAATACAGGATTGTAATTTTGGTTTAATTTTGCCAAATTTAACAATTTAAATTTTGTATTAAAGGAATACTGCGTCTTAGCATAAACATAAAATTTTAATTCTCAAGAATGGTCAATATGAGTATATATTCATCAGTGAACTTACCTGATGTCATAAAGTAACATTTCCTGTAAAATCTGGAATACTCACAAAACTAAATCATTTTTGAGAAACGCTTAATCAAATTATTATACATCTTTATGGAAAATCACTTAGCTTTTGGATATCTATTTATTTGTTCATGTTACCAATCGCAGCAGTTATATTTACAGATGAATATATGCTCTCATTGGCCAAGTTTAAAGAATTTCAACTTCAATTGTTCATTCTAAGACCTATTATCCCTTTAAATCATCCATGTCACTTATCGTTAAATAAAAAAAATAGGTACCTTTTGATTTTCAAATGTTTATTGATTATTTGTAAAACTCAATTCTTTGTTAAGGAATGTGATGAAATCACCCAAAGTTGTCAAAAATGACAAGATGTCTATAAATCTAGAGGTTAAGTTTGTCACCTTATATTAGCATACCTATTGATAGTCAGAGATATTGTAGATTTGAATTTCCATGGTCAATAAAGGTCAAGGTCAAGAGGAAAAGACTTTAAAATTTTCAAAAAATACAAACAGATATAAAAAAAACATAAATCCGAAAATCAAAAATACTGTTGTCAACAAGTTTGAGATAAAGTGGTTTTGATATACACCAAAATCATACAAATCAGATAATAAAATGGCGGACTTTTCAAATTCTAAAATAGCGCAAATTTGGCCGTTGATCCCTCACTTCCGGGATGAATTTGTTCATTTATTAGCTTTCGATTTTACAGTACTATCATCTTGCAAAATAAAACAAAAACAATTACATATCCGTTACATTCCAAAAGTTGAAATTTCAAGTTACGTACGAATTACGTAAATAACCGTAAGTCATATCAAAATTTTTAACAAAGAAATTTGTTTAAAGGGGCCCAGGCTTGATTTTTAGGGGTCGTTTTGGGCCTTTGTTACATTTAAACAGTCCTCAGAAATATTCAAGCTCTGAGAAAATCGCAAAATACCTTGAAATATGCCTCAAACAAAACATTTCACTTTTCATTTTTTGTCCGTGCTGTACGCGGCTGGTCTCCAGTCAGTCTGAAAATTGTGTGTCCTGTTGACAAAGTCTACAATTGAAAAATGCGTTGTAGTCTGTTTATATAGATGACCGCTATTGCACGACGGGAAGGATAACTCTTTGATTACCAAGACGAACCGTTTTCCAATATGGCGGGACGTTCGTAATTTCTAAAGTCATTATGATTTTTCAAACACGGATAATTATGGATACACATGGTTTTGAAGGCTCAAATTTCAAAGGTAAGCTCTGTAGACTATTTCTGATTAGCTAACCAAAAGATTTCATGTGTTTGAGGCTGTCGGATGATTGTCCGAAACAAATAAAGCCTGGGCCGCTTTAAAATCAAATGTCTGTCCTACCTATAAATTTTAAAATTTAAAGAAATGATACTGCAAAAGTGGTCAAAAAGTCAGCGACAAAAGTCAAAATTTGCATAAAGTGAATAAAAAATCGCGATCAACATGTATGTTTTGTCAGATTATCGAGTCAGATTATGTGTGGCATTTTCCAGTGCTCATTACATAGATCATTTTATATGCAAAATTCGCTATCACATAGGATAGGTCAAAAGGTCACTAAGGGTCAAGGTCACGATATACAAAGTGTTAAATCTTAAAACAAAAATCTAATTCAATATCTAAAGAAAGCTTGCCAGGCTAGATAATTTACGCCCACTGACAGCATTGAATTTGTACAAAAACTTGACAGTACAATTACAATCAACGGAATGAATATTCAACCTTCAATCATACACTTCTTTTCAGGGGTGATGTGATAAATGTACTATATTTCATTAAAACTTGTTAAGAATTGTACCTTCAAGAAGGCAATGACTCATTTTATTGAGTGGCAAATTAGAAATTTGTCACTCTTTGTTTTCATTAGACTTTTTTTCTTTTTTCTTTTTTTTTTTTCGGGAAGCTCCCTAGCTCAACTCGAAAATGGTATTGAAATTTGGTTTGAAAAATGCGATAAGATACCTACTGGAATAGAAAATGAATATTTATAACTAAAATTTAGCTAAAGCTATACATATAAACTAATTGGGTAGATAGAGTCAAGGGCAATAACGTTTGTTCAGGTCAAAAGGTCACCAACAGTAAAGGTCACAAAATAGGAGCCTTAAAAGTTTCTAAAATTACTGAAAAATTAAAACTGTAAATAAAAGAAAAGCAAAATCGAAACTAGAACTGTAAACAGTACTGAGAGTGGCAAACAACCCCGATGGGGCCACTTGATATAGCCTTTTGAATTTTTAAATACTCAAAACAAACCTTTTTAACAACCATTAAAAGCATATGTATGGACAGCTTAGGTCAAGTACATTTTACTTGAAAAAAATTAAGGTAATTGAAGGTCAAGGTCACTTGATATAGCCTTTTGATTTTTTTCAAAAAGTAAAACGGGTACAAAAAAATTGTTGTCGACCATTATAGGCCTATGTGTGGATAGCTAATGTCACGAACATTCTACTTGTAAAATTTCAGGGTCATTGAAGGTCAAGGTCATTTGATATAGCCTCTTAATTTTTTTAAAAAATCAATCGGGCTTAAAAAAAATTAAATTTGTAAATGAAAATTCTGTTCCCTACAAATTTTAGATAAAGTAACAAGGTTTCAAAAAACACCAAAATCGTACAAATCGGAGAAAAATTAGCGGACTTTTAAAATTTTGCTAAATGTCACCGTTCTGTCATAACATATAAAGTTTCACTTCCGGTTAGATTTTTTTCCCTTAATTGGGTTTTAATTATGCCTGATAGTTTATATGTATAGCCTAGTTCTGAAAAACCGAAAAGGCTCACGCAAAAACCGGAAGTGGTAGAATTTTTTTTATGATGTCTTTTTATTTCTATAGGCGACTTCTCTATATTCTGTAATTTTCAAAGCGATTTGATAATTAGCAACAAAGTGATGCAATTATTCAATTATTATTATGCAATTTCTCACTTCCGATGCATAGTCTAATGAAAACAAAGAGTGGCAAATTTTTTATTTCTAAATTTAAACAATAAATATTATGGATACTTAAAATGTGGTATTAAAAACTCAATTAAAGTTTCACCAGTTTTTAGCAGTATGTTAGGGATTCTAGAAAAAAACCCATCAGGGCTTTCAACGATAAGGGTAACATATGGTACATAATGTTGTGCATTTCTCTAGTCTTGTTTGTTGTTTTAAAATAAACCAGACATTTTCCATTGTATATTTGTATTTAGTTTGGTATTTCTGCTTAGTCCTCCTATTTGACTGAAAGTAAGCGTCAAAGTGTATGTTCGTTGTGGAAACATCGATGGTGGGTAAAATTACGAAAACCAGAAATAAGAAAAGGTTCTTACATTCCCCCCCAAAATACAAACATTTTTAAAGTAAAAAAGATTTCTACAAGGTCCGTAAATGCGACCAAAAATCATTCAAATCTTCAAATTCTTCCAAAGACCAAAATGATCGATATCCTCTTAGTTATTGTTTCTTTTAATGTAGTTTCTTACCATAAAAACAATCATGGAAATAGTTATCTCTTGGATCCTAAACAAAATAATGTAATTATAGATCAAATAAATTTAAAGGGGCCCAGGCTTGATTTTTAGGGGTCGTTTTGGGCCTTTGTTACATTTAATAGTCTATTTATATAGATGACCGCCATTGCACGACGGGAAGGATAACTCTTTGATTATCAAGACAAACCGTTTTCCAATATGGCGGGATGTTCGTAATTTCTTAAGACATTATGATTTTTCAAACACGGATAATTATGGATACACATGGATTTGAAGGCTCAAATTTCAAAGGTAAGCTCTGTAGACTATTTCTGATTAGCTAAGCAAAAGATTTCATGTGTTTGAGGCTGTCGGATGATTGTCCGAAATAAATCAAGCCTGGGCCCCTTTAAGATAGTGGCATCACTCTTCTTATCGACTATTCTTGAAGCAGACAAATCATAAATAAGTATGATAAATTTAAAAAAAATATTCGTTTTACTCTTTACGCGAAGAGAAATTTAAAACAATAAATATTATAGATACTTAAAATGTAGTATCTACGCATTACTCATCTGGAGAAGAGCATAAATCAGCTTATGAATTTGATATTTTATTAATAATGTATTAGTATAAAAGGGTAATCTGAGGCATAGTTATTAAGATATTCAATAGAATATTATTGGCGGAAATAAATAATAAAAGCAGTTTTTTTTTTTTCAATTCATTGCTCTACACATTTCGCTTCAATTTTTTTAAGCATACGAAGAAACAGAATTAACAAGTACAAACATTTGAAATATAAAATGGACCAAACAATGTCAAAAATTGCAGGAATCGAAATCAACACAACATTTGTCAGGATTTCTAAATTATGAAAGTTGTTTTAATAACCCCAAATAGATATTTTGAAAGAACCAGAAATTATCGCACAGTGTCAATGCAAGTTTAGAATTTACCTGCTCCCGAATGCTTAAGAACCTTGGATAATAATAAATGCTTTACTTGAACATCCCAGAATGTATTCCGAGCTCTGTTTTATGGACTGTTTTTTTTTTCTTTTTTAAAAATATCCTTCGCAATGATCCATCAATCTGCTGGTTTGTAGTAACGAGTTTTTCAAGGAAACTATGAAGAAAATATAAAGTTAATTGAAATATAAGTGGTTCAGGCGGTAATTAGGTTTAATGTGTTAAATGAATCTAAAGTAAAGTAATGATTTGAAGAAAAATGTCGATAGCATGATTTTGCTTCCTTGTCCTCGAAAACCATATAAAATGTATTTTAAATACAACATTCAGAGTCACATCTGAATGTGTACGAACCATTCTGAAATGTTCTAATGGTTATTTTGAGCTTCCCTCTATTTCATATTATTTTCATCGCTTAATCTGACTTTTTGAAGGATTATTCCTAAACCTACGTATGTTCGTTTTGACATTCATTCAGCCTCTAAAATTTCCAATTGGATGACTATTTCATCGCGCTGATAACCAGCGGAACCTAGGAACGTAAACATTTCAATCAATTGATTTATGATCATTTTATGGCTTTACGAAGCATTTCGAAACGTTAAATGGTCATTTCAAATTTTGTTTGTCCAAATTACCCAGATAAACTCGTCATGTATATTTAATGAATACAAAAATACGTCACTGAATCTAGTTAAAAACAGAAGAAAAAAGAGGAGATACTATTATAGCAAGGAGATTATCATTAGAAATCCATTTATCATGAAGCTTGTAGCAGAACTTTACTAATGATCATTAACACCCCATCATTAGAATTAAAGACTTTTGTTCCACTTCCCCATTAATCCTTGTCGATGGTTCTCGTATGCTTAAATATGCCGTAGCAATATATGTATAGCGGTGTGGGCGTGCCCTTACGTCATTCGTCATTCGTAAAGACAAGCGTTCCGTTCTTACAAGGCCTCGATAAATCACCCCGTTTATCAACGAGCGTGCCGAGAACGCTTCGCGTTTACACTACAAAATTTATCGAATCCGGATACTAGTATGACTTATGAGAACCAGAAATGATACTGTTCTGAGAACGTCCGTTACACAAATTTCATCCGTACTGATAACGTATAAATTTTGTGGTGTTAACAAGACTTACGGGTTTTAAAAAAAAAACTTTAACTTGGAATTTTACCTGACATGTATCTAATATATACACTTGTAAGAGAATGACCGTTTTTTTACCGATGCACCCCTTCCCCTATTAGATATCATTAGATGGCGCGTCTTACTCTAAATCAAATATAACTTTCTTACTTTCGAACCAACATCCAGCTAAAAAATCCAAATAGATCAGAAATAATGGCAAAATTTGTCACCTCGTTTGCCTTTGATGTCTTGGCATTCATTCTGACTATTCTCGCTGAAATCTTCAGTATTATCATTAAGTTGGATTGGAAAATTGCCTCAGTGATATTTCAGACTGAATCTAAGACAGAGGTATACCATACATACATTGAAAAAGACTTTCAAGGTAGATATAGAAATTGTATTCTTAAGATCTGAAAACTACATAAGAAAAAAAAATACTAAAATGATTGAAATTTTAGATATTTGCAATTAAAAAACTTTATAACCTCTTCTAAATGGTTTTTCTAGATATTTAAAAAAGAAACTGCATAACAGTGCAAAAAAAAGGGGAAAAAAGAAAATTTTGTAAATTTGAGAAGCCTAATTTGCTATGATTTACTGAGTCCATTAAGCATAATTTTTTTTTAGAGGACTGAGCCCTGTCACTGCTATTACAGTTATTCCTCCACATGAAAATCTGATAGAAAAATGCAATTTTAGAGATCAAATTTCAAATGTTATAGAGTTATAAAACATGTTTTCACATACATCATTGAAACTCGTCTATATTTAGCTTTCAGAGATTAAAGGGAAATAACTGTTATAAAATTTAGCTTAAGTCTCTTTTCTGGACTCAGTCCGCCAATTCATTTGCCATCTGTTTCAATGTTAAATCTCGAAATTCAACCTTCCATAACTTTTTCCAGAATTCTCGATGAAAACTTTCCTATAGGCTATGTCACATGAAAGCCTGACCAATACTTGGTTTCTGTACAAAATTTCAATATAGCATGACCATGAAAATTTTGAACTAAACAAAATGAAAGTAAATCACTACATTTTATCAACATCCGCTTGACTGTCACTGCACACAAAACCACTTTTTTTTAGAAATAACCTTCCGCCAATTTAATTTCTCATTATCTCAGAAATTCTGAAAGAATATACAATTTCAGACATCAAATTTCAAATCTAGACCAAAAATTAGTCCAAAATGGGCATGCAAAAACCCCCAAAGGAAGGGAGAAAGAGAATTTCTAAAAATAGAGCGGACTAAATACTGAATCCATTCAGGCTGATATTTCTTCCTGTCTGACATACTATCGTTCTTATTATTTATATTTCACATATTAACTTCAGGAATGCCGTTTCCAGTCTTTCAGGAGAACTCGACTGAAGATAAGAAGAGTTAAACAAATCATTTCAAAGGCCAACAGTCGTATTAAATTAAGACAAAATTACGTTTTTGGTCTAGATTCGGAATTTGATGTATAAAATTGCATTTTCTGTCAGAGTTGCTGAGATCATGAGACATTTTATTGTCGGAAGATTGTCTTATTATAGTGGTTTTGTGTACAGTGATAGTCAAGTGTGGATGTTGATAAAATGTAGTGGTTTACTTTCATTTTGAGTAGTTCAAAATTTAATGTCATGCTATATAGCAGTTTTGTCGGTCCAAACCAAGTATTAGACAGGCTTTCATGTGACATATTGGAAAGTTTTCAACGAGATTCAAACAGATAAAGTAGTAGTGGTCTGTATGGTAAAATAAATATTGAAATTATCTCCCATAACATAGTATTTAAGAAGACAGAGACGATAAATTGTAATATTTATTAGAGAGTGATGAGACATTAAATTTGTCTGTATATTTGTATATGATGCCAATGGTACTATAACACTTTTGACGCTTTAGGACACCATTATTATCACATTTGACGCTTCCTCGGGACATATTCACTTTTCAGAAAGACTTGTTTGTTAGGAGGAAATACGTTCTCCGATCTTTTAATAACTGAAACCCGACAGATTTGGACTCCGGGATTCGCAACTAAAGTTCCCCTTATTATATTTTATGGCATCCACACCCTGTCCCTTTGCGGTCAAGTCTATTTTAAATTGTTTCAAATAGCAAGCACCCTGCCGACCTTCGTGAATTATGCTCGTTAAAAAGTTAGCTATAGTCGGCAAGGTTCGAACTAGCATCATTTATCTGTTGATAAATAAAGCAGTCAATAAGGCCTACTCAATAAGGCCTACATTGGAAAGTGAATTTCTTCTTGTTGAATCTTTAGTTATGGCTTAAGATGAGACAAATATGACAACCTCTTTCAGATACCTTGTTAAGGACATTTTTGTGTTCAAATACGAAGGGACTTTATTCTTATTAACGTTTTGGCGAGAGACAAATCTCTCCATATTACCACGTGTCTATCAGAACTTTTAGAGTCGATTGCCGCAGACAGATTTGTGCCTGATCCTCTTGTGCTCGTCCAAAAAAGGAGATGCCTCATTAAACAATATTTGTGTTCATTTTCTCTATCACTTTGATCGATGACTACTTTCGCCTCACATAACATACTTAGGTTTTGCATCAACATTGAACGATAGATTATGTATAAAAAAGCCCAGTATTAGGAGTGGGAATATTTGCGTTTTAAGTTATCTTTTCCTTCCACCAAATGCTTCAGATTCGATTTTTACTCATAATTCAATTAGAATTGTTGTATTGTGTCAAAACACTTGTTAATGACATTTAAAGGGATACATTCCTCCAACTTTTACCAAATGATCAAGAAATATTAATATCTAAAGGTTTTGTTGAGTTATGTTCATCATTAAATTATGGTGTTAAATGAATGTATTTCAGTGCAGTAATGAATAAATATTTTACAAGAAAAAATATCCAAATGTTACAGGAATTCAATGTGTTTTCTGGATTGTGTTTTGAACCACATGACTCCTATGCAGCATTGTCGTTCCATGCAGTCATATTACAGAACTCAGACCGGTAATTCAGTTTCCATCTGTTCCATGTTAAATCTCGAAATTCAGCCTTTTATAACTTCATTCAGAAATCTCATTGAGATCTTTCCAATATGTCACATGAAAGCCTAGCCACTACTTAATTTCTGTACAAAAATTAAATATGTCATGGCTAATGAAAGAAAACATTTAGCCTACATTTACACCTGCTTTACTGTCTCTGCAAACATCTCTCATCATCACACAAAATCCCAAAGAGCAATTTCAGACATCAAATTAAACATTTAGGCCAAAAAAAAAAAAAAAAAAACAAAGGGAAGGAGAAAGTGGCTTTCAAAAAAATAACACACGACAGGGACTCTACGGAACCACATTAATTTTGAGTGACTTCGTGATCCGACTATTACCGACTGAACTGTCATCTTCTTGTTTTACAATTGATCATCCGAATACGAGTGATATTAACAGATTATAAAATAATGAGATGAAACGAAATTTTATACTAATGACTCCAGAACATAGCACAAGTGCATAAGTAAGGCCAATATAAATGTGTCCGTGATATATGTTCACTTCACAATGTCGAATTATAAAGCCTTATAAGATGTTTGTTACGCCGAAAATTAAACTTGATACTAGGTTAATTGTAGTCGAAAATGGTTGCGGATATAATAGTGACAGCTTGGTTTATTTAATTATTATTTTAACTCCACAACCAAAACATGTTATTGCGCGTTTAGTATCCATTTCATTTCAGTTCCAGTCAGTGGAGGGGCTACCACGGTAAAAGCGTCTGGTCGATCCTTGAACATGTTTTGAACAAATATTTGATTGTGTAGTTTTAGTCGTTAGATATCTTCCGTCAATGTAGGCTAATGTCATCGTTCAGTAAAAAACTTTCCCAAAAGCCCATCTTCCGTCTTTTTTTTGTTAGCCAAATCAGGTTAATAAATTGGACATAGAACACCTTTTCATTTTATACGTCCACATGAATATATTGACGTCGCCCCTGTCGTCGGTCAGTCGATCTGTCGGTCCGTCGGTTCGTCAACATCTTTTGTAGACACCATAGAAGCTACAATTGTTTATCGATATTAATGAAACTTGGTATGAACATTCGAATTGATAAGACGGCGGTCAAGTTCGATTTTGACGATTTTTCGATGAAGGGTTTTTGAGTTATTGCCACTGCCGCTATATTTGTTTTAGACACAATAGAAGCTACAATTTTCAAAGGATTTTAATGAAACCCTTGGTGTGAGCATTGGAATTAATAAAACGGCGGTCTAGTTCGAATTTGTCGATTTTTCGATGAACGGTGTTTGAGTTATTGCCCTTGACTTAGTTACATCATGCCAAAATTTATTGTTGATGCAATAGAAGCTACAATTTTCAATGGATTTGAATGCAACTTGGTATGAGCATTGGATAAGACAGCGGTTAGAATTTGACGATTTTTCGATGAACAGTTTATGAGTAATTGCCCTTGACTAAGTAATATTGTGTAAAATTTTATTGTGGGTGCAATAGAAGATACAATTTTCAATGGATTTTGGTGAAACTTGGTACGATTATTGAAATTGATAAGACGGCAGTCAAGTCGATTTTTTCGATGAACGTTTTTAAGTTATTGCCCTTGACTTAGTAAAATCTTGTCAAAATTTAAATGTTGATGCAATAAAACCTACAATTTTCAATGGATTTTGATGATTAGACCTCAGTCAAGTTTGAATTTGACGAATTTTTGATGAACGGTTTTTGATTTCGGGGAAGGGAGGGATTGAATCTCCCAAATGTACAGGCCTAGGGTGGAACAAATATCTTATTGAGAAATTGGGATCTGGATCTGTTGGATGATTTTCTTCTCTTCTGATCTGAAATTAGAAAAAATAAAATAACTCGCCCGATGGGCGAGTAGTATAGTACCTGTTAAGTACAGATTATTTTTAGTTTGCTATGAACAAGGTTGTCATTTAAGTTCTGATTTTTTGAATATGCCACTATCATTTTCTGTTTATAGACATGTTGAAATTTCTCTTGAAGACTCTTATAATGGGTTTGAACTATCTTACTTGCTTTATTACTGGTTGTATTAAATGGAACTACAAAGGGTGCTATGCCTACACTGTGGTGAATATTAAGTCCTATGGGTCTTGCTGTATTCAATTTTTTCAATCCAATGGGCTTCTCTAGATTGACGGAATTTGGTAGTTTCATCTTCGGGCAAGTCGATTTCTGTGCGCTCAATTGGGGTTAGGGTGAGATCGTCAAGTGAATGGTCGTCAAGATTGAAATGGTTAGAAACAGGCTTGTCTTTTTTTAATTTAATATCGATCTGTGAGCATTAAAACGAGTGCGTAATTTGTTCTTTGTTTCCCCGATATATTGTTTGGGACATTTTTTACATGAAATTAAGTATATTACATTCGAGTTTTCACATGTTAGGTGCTCTTGGATCGGGTATCTTTTATTCGTAGAGTTACTTTGAAAATAATGCGTTTCTGATATAAAGGGACATGTTTTGCATCTGGTTGACATACATGGGGCACTCCTTAAACCTGGAGGCCCTTCGGCATAAAGTCTATTTTTAGCTGCTAACTGTGCTAATATGGAATTTTTTATGTTTCGTAAAAATCGTTTAGAGTATCCACGCTCTTTCAGTTTTGAGAAAACAATCGTACTGGCTTGGTTGAAATCAGAAGGCCTTGTGCAAATTCGGTGAAATCGTAAAACTTGTGACTTAATAATTCCAGAAAATGTTTGTTTTGGATGAAATGAGCTCTTATGCAAAAGTTGTTTTTTGAGTTATTGCCCAATTTATTATTCAATACTGCTAGTGGGTGTATATTACCTTGCCTGGCAAGCTATCTTTATTTCTAAATGACTGTCGAACACACATTATTATGAAATCACAGTCAATATTTAAACAAGATCGCAATTGATTCTTGTTCATAAAATTTGTTCTGAGTTATGACATTTCAAATCAAATAGCCAAAGAATCATAACGTCATATAAGTAGACATTGTAAATTCAATGATCATGGAGCGTTTAGATGGGAAAGTTCATTGTTTTCTTAACAAAGGGTCATTATTCCATATTGTTAGCTTATACAATGTACATGGTGTGCCGTAGGGAGAGACCGAGGTGAGAAGTCATACAATATGCAACATCTAGACGTTTGTAAAAATCAGACATCTTTCCATCTTGTTGAACTGGATTTGCCAAGTAAGTCAAGCTCAGAAGAAAGTTTTCATATTTAGATCTTTAAAATGAAACTCATCTACGATTCAAATGAAACGGTTGGTTGTATGCAAAACACAAAATTAAGCGTGAATAGGTATTCTAAAAACAAACGTCACAACACAATGTAAATCTGGGAATATGCAAAACTAAGACACTTTTCCTTCCCCGTTTCCTTTCTATCATATTAAAAATGACCTCGGTACTTGAAACAACTTCCTTCAGGCAGTTTGATCTGGAAGAGCTAATTTTAGAATTACTTTAACCATCATTAATTTAAATTATTTAAAAGAAGCATCAATCTGAAGCAATAATGTACTTATTTCGACCACAATCTGTCTGATGTCGAATATTGGAAATAACCCGTCTTATCCTTCTTCTTAACTCACATATAACGATCAATCAAACGGCCTACCATGAAAGTTCCGCTAGCTCTGCAACATATTTGGGTAATGAATGACAGACATTACTTACAAGAACCATGTTAAGGTCGCATGTGATTAGGGTATTTCTTACACCAGAGGCCTATCCTACCTTACCCTACCTACCTAACCCTACCTTAACCGTATAGGCGTTTGTTATCTAAGTCAAAACAAGGGAAGTAATGGATTTACAATGATAACCACGTCATCATGTGTATCATTGGTGAACCGATAGTATAGCATCAAATGCATACCAAGGTGTCTAAAGCTATATTCAAGTATCAATCGCTTGGCAAATAATTGGAAAATCTTGTCAAAGAATACATATCTAAGTATACGGAAACTTACATGGATTGCCGATTGGTGATTAGTCCATCTTGTCAATAATTGGTCGAATGAAGTATATTTTTTTTTTCATTTTGAAATATTTTGTATGGTTTTGTTAATTATAAGGATAGCAGACCATAAATAGAAAGTCATCCGTACATAATAATAGAGCTGATATGTGTCATAATCTATTGGCCTAAAACAGAAACATTTTTAAAATCCTATATTATTACCAACTATGAATATGATTACCACATTCATCAGATATCTTCATTCTTTTTTTAAGGCCATTATCATTGGAAATCTTTACGTTGATAGAAATTGACGAAGGGATATCAAAGAGTTCTCGTGACCTTTGTATTTGCATCGGATAGAATTGTTTAGTTTGCGACATTAGTTTGTCTGTCTTTTTGACCTAAGCTAGTAGATTTAGAAAAACCTTATATAATATGAATGAATGGAGTTTTACGTCCTACTCTTCATTGAAAACATTAAATTAAAGCAAGCAAAATTCAAAGCTAACGAAACAATAAGGAGAATAAATGCCTTATCCGGAAATTATTTATTTTGTTTATTAATAATAATGTTTTAATTTTGTCAGTTCCTTTCCTTCAACACTAATAAACGACCAGTTTTACTTAAATTTTCTCCTCAATATTTGATCAGTTATGAAGTGTCTGGACGATTTATGGCATCACCTATATAACTATACAATAGGAACACATCATTCTTAATCTCCTTACCGGACAACTTCAGTATTCATTTATGAATTTTGTTTGCTTTATATTGCCTCTCAATTGATATTTTATTGAAAGAATGGTGACGACGAAGATCGGTAAATGGTAATATTGATTTTGTTGAGGTTTTCATATGATACTTTAATAATAATTTATCAAATTACAAAATCTTGTCTAGTCTTTACATATTCTGTGTTTTATCCATCCCTGTTATATTTAAATTTCTAGCTCTGAATCTGAAAAGGTAGAGCAGCAAAGAGGCTTTGTCTAGTTTATCTTCATACAGAGCTGTCTTCTTTTTAGCAATTTACCGGGAATGTATAGCCTTTGTCTGTTTCAATACTAAATCAAACTCAATTTTACTGCATTGCCAGATTTCTGATAAGTAGTTCTCTCTACTGTAAAGATTTACAGGAAATATCTTTGTCAAAATATACGATTAATAAAACATGTACAGCAATGTTAAAAAATCATCGTGTTAATATGATCTAAGTAGCTGTTATTTACGGTGGCTCGCATACGACATCATTCACTTTTTGTCATGAATTAAAAAATTTAATTTTGAATTAAAAACTGTATTTTTCACCTAAATGACGTGATAATTCTTGTAGTTTTGAACTAAAAACTTTATTTTTCACCTTGGTTGTTTTGATTTAAAAATTTTATTTTCACTGAAAAAACTGTGATTTTCGCCCCAGATGATTAGTCCTGTAGTTTTTTATTACAAACTTTGATTTTCACCTAGGTGAAAGACTACAGGACTTAACGCCCAATTTTCATCTAGATGAAAATATTTTTTACCTTGGTTGAAAAATAAAGTTTTTAAATTAAAACTACCTACTTACCAACCCAATTTTCACCACGGTGAAAAATAAAGTATAAAAACTAAATAATTTCCCCCTAGGTTAAGATTAAAGTTTTTAATTTAAAATAAAAAAGTGAATTATGCCGTACGTGAGCCACCGTAGTTATTGGTACATTGACCAAGTAGAAATGGGTTACTCGAGAAAGAAGAAAACATTACATTTTTTATTTTTTATTTCATTTTTAATTGCTTTTTTGTGGTATATATTTGAAAGATTCGCATCTATACACTTATCGGAGCAGACTATTAATTATTTGTATTCAATGTTGGGTTTAAAAATGATATACTTTGTCAAATCCGGTTTGGCATCGATTTGTACTAGATGATGGTGTTTAAAATCTATTCATCTTCTATTTTTTCAAAGAAAAATAAAATCAAAGTGAAATCAAACATTATTTCATCTGTATGCAATCACACTGTATCGACTTGTAAGATTAATAGATGTTATACTTGGGTGAAGTTTAATTAACTGATGAGGAGTTGATTAATCACAATACCAACATCAGAAGAGGATTAAATAATCATTTTAGCATCATTAAAGTACATCGATATCATTCAATACTTTGATGTGAGTTTTTAATTCTTTGGATTGATAGTGTTTGTTGGCATTGGAAATCTGGATATTTCAACATCCTTATCCTTTAAGTGTTGGTACTAAAAGGCCCATCTCATAAAAAAAGCTTCCTTTGATATTAAAACATTATAAAATTTAGACTTGAGTTGCAAATTAATTGCGTGGAGCAGTAGGTATTAAAGTCGATCCTGGCCAAGGTCACAACATTTATCAAATAGATAATGTGGTTTACTTTACTTCATATTAATTAATTTTTGGTTTACCTGCTCAGATCGATTTGATTAGAGGACATTTTTAAGAGGACAATATTGATCACAATTTATATTGTTTTCTTTCGATCATATACAATTTGACATATACAGCTCCTTTCATAATTGGCTTGTTCCGTGCCAAGACATCAGTGACTGCACCGAATGCTGCCCTCTCAAACTCTGTGTTAATTGTAGTTTTATCTGGATTGAGTTCATATTCTACGCACTTGTTAAGCACAGCTTGCAGAATATCATACACAGACTGACGCTTACCATAACGGAGGACATACAGATGTAGCTGCAGGGTACCGCTGTAGAATCAAGTAGATCACAGATAACATACACGTGGTTGTAAATTAGGGGAGCTTTATTCCAGGTTGACCCACTGGCTAGTTGCAATACCTCCTTGCTTGCTTTGGCTGGATGGGGAAGGGCCTAGGATCATCTCCATTCGTACTTATCATCAAGCTTAGAGGGTTCCTTTGGGAGTGCTCCCCATTGTGTCCTGCTTGATGGTGTGAGTGTTTTAAATGTTTGCACAGACCAATGAACCATCATTTGTAAAAGGGAGATATTCATAAGGTGATAAAATTAACTCACATACACTTTTCTTTGGTGAACAACTTATCGGTGAGCAGTGCTGTCTGTTGAGAAACTTTCCTACACAATTATTAATTATTAGCGTATTTATGGTATGTTTTCTTCAAATCATGTCATGGTTTGGAAACACAGCTACACTTATATATGTTTTTATTGAAACAAACAATTTTGTTCATAAACAAGTCGACATCAATTTTAGAGACTACATAACGAGTAATGGAGTAGTAGTTAAAATAATGATTTCCTATGTTGCCACACTTGATAAACCATTATCAAACCAAGGTATGCATTTAACATAAGCGGAAATTGAAGCATTCCTGTTAAATGTCTAACGTAAGAGACTATTGCTAAAAAAATCAAGTATAACAATGAGAACCACCCTTTCTCTCTGTGATAACCGTGGTGTGTGAAGAATATATAAGCTGCACCTATTTCCAGCCAAGCTAGAGTTGTTATTATCTTAACAGAGGAATCTCTATCAGTTAAATTACAGTAAGCAATCACTTTTACCTGAAAATATACACAAGTCCATATAGCTTAAGGTTCAACTAGCATTAATTAATTTTTAATAAAAAACTTCAATTTTCACCACGGTGAAAATAATTTCCACCAAGGTTATAATTCAACGAATAAAAAATTAAAAACTTCAATTTTCATCTTAGTGGAAATTATTTTCACCTAGGTGATAATTCAGGGAATAAATAATTAAAAACTTCAATTTCCACCAAGGTGATAATTGAAGTTTTTAATTATTTATTCCTTGAATTATCACCTTGGTTGAAATAAATTCCACCAAGGTGAAAATTGAAGTTTTTAATTATTTATTCCTTGAATTATCACCTAGGTGAAAATAATTTAGGTGAAAATAATTTTCACCAAGGTGAAAATTGAAGTTTTCTATTATTTATTCCTTGAATTATCACCTAGGTGAAAATAATTTCCACCAAGGTGAAAATTGAAGTTTTTAATTATTTATTACTTGAATTATCACCTAGGTGAAAATTATTTTCACCATGGTGGAAATTGAAGTTTTTAATTATTTATTCGTTGAATTATCACCATGGTGGAAATTATTTTCACCATGGTGAAAATTGAAGTTTTTAATAAAAAATTAATTTTCACCTAGGTGAAAAGTAAAAGTTTTTAATTCAAAATTAAAAGTTAAAATGTCGTATGTGAGCAACCGTAGTTGGTTGGTATTAGGTGTTAAAAGATATTTCCTCCTATAGAAACATTTTTATATTAAACATTTTTACTATCTTTTGATGGAATTTATAAGATAGACAAATATGAAAAGGGATTGATTCAGGGAGTTAATGAAGTCTGTAGCGTTGGTAGCAACTAAAGGTATAATTTATGCTGGATATGTGGTCTGTCTGGTTAGCACATATTTAATCGTATAGATATTGACGCCTAATCTATGACAAAATACTTAACTTCATAAAGCTCAATTCATTATCGACATATTAGTCATGGAAATCTGCATAAACATAAGGGAATAATTTATCTTTTTTTAAGTGCTTTTTATCTTTTTATTTTCCCACATACTAGTAATCCTTTTCGGGTTTTCAACTTTAAACATTGACCCTTGAAACGTTTATACTACATGTAATCTAAGCTCACGATTTGACATATATATTTGAAGGAAGTATACTAAGTGTGATTGTGTAGAAAACTTACAAGTTCTTCAAACCTGTCTGGAGACAATGGAAATAACTTGGTCACGCCAAAAACTAGGAATGTACAACTTGTTAATAGTCTAGTTACTTTACTGATGTCTTCTGAAAAATAGCAGAATACAACTTAAAGCAGGAGGTTTTAAATTTCTTGTAATATAGGTCCGGCTGTTACAAATTGATTTTTGACCATGTCCGAAGGTCAAAGAAAGAAAGAAACAAACAAAAAACAATTCATACAGTGATAAGAACTACATATCCTTTCTGGTCTGATACGAAACTTATTGGCATTAATTTATCCATTATTATCCACACCCATTGTGTTGTGTAAAATAATGTGTTAAATTCAAGGCAACCAGAATATACACCCTGGTCGAGAATAATAACATTTAGTCTCAAATAAACATGAATGTTTCGCATAATAAGCTTATTCTTTTTAAGGATAGGTCCAGTCTGGAATATAACGTAAGTCTTATTAAATCTCCTTTGAGCATTTTCCGTAATCCAAGGTGGCGTCAAATTAGCCACTATTACCTTTATAACCTTGTAAACATCAAAGGAATGCTAATTCGATTCCATCAGGTGGAGTCGTCCTTCCTTGGTTGTTTGGCGCTATTCCACAACAACCTCCAGAGGTGCGTCGGTCAGTTAATAAACCTGAACCTGGAACTGGATGACCTACACACCTCTGATGTCTCGGTTGATGTAATTGCTGTTCTTCTGTAAATGAATGCTGTTCTTACTCTTAAGTCCATTATTTTTACTATATCTTTATCTTTGTTATGCAACTTTTCCACACCTCATCTCTTTTCTTTCAAATTTACTGTGATCCTACAGTGTCTTCCTCTCTGCTCATACCACTTTCGGAGATCCTAAGTGCCCGCCACGCTGACTGCCCTGCAAAGCCCCTACATCCAACTTCTAATCTTCTACTAGCTGCTGGTACTTCCAATCTTTAGATTATCGATTCTTCTGGTCTGTCTTCCCATGGCTATGTAACTTCTAGTAAGAGCACCTGCCTAGTTCCTTGTGACTGAATCCCTATATCTGGTCTTAGCGATATTGCTGCTATTTCTGCTGGGAAACTAATGCGTTGATGTATGTCTGCTGTTATCTCTCTGATACCGTTCTTATTATCCCAAAACCTTCTGCCAGCCCTAACAAAATTTATGATGTGATGTTCTTCTGCGTCCTTCTCTTTTTCCTTTTGGTGGTTTCCAACTTTTCTGCTATTGTTTTCAATCCTATGTCATGCCTCCATGTATATCTTCCATCTTTCAATGCGACTGGGCATGCTGACAACACATGCTGCGGAGATGCTTGTTTGTCTTACAATAGAGTGCAACTCCAATGTATAAAGGTTTGATAGGCTTGGTAGAACATCATACACTGATACACATTCCTCCTTACCCCAAATCTCGCTCCATGTCAAAGCTTCTAGCTTAATGCCAATTAGCAAACTTCCCCGGTGCTTCATCCCTACTGCCTTAACATCCATCCATCTGCCGTATTCCTGTTGCATCAGTTAAAATCCAAAACTATTGAAACTTCCTGGCACACCCTACCTTCTTCTGGGGCATGCACTGATCTTTCTCTCTAAGGCCTCAACTTTGAACAATGGAAACTCGTAAACTATACCTTTGGTAAGACCCCATGTTGATATAACCAGACCTTATATATCCCCGTGAGCCCAATTTTGTCTATCTTCGTCAGTCATTCTACCTATTGCTCTTGAACTTTGCCCTTTTTTATCATATTTGCTCACGTTGCATCAAACTTTTTACCTAAGAATTTCAGTAGTATCTTTTCACCTGCTAACGCATATGTTCCACCTTTCACTTTGCCTTTTCTCACTATCAGACTTCTCGATTTGGTTGACTTGGTTTGAATTTCATTCTGGCCCACTTAATATTTCTACCGATTTCACTAGGTTTCACTAGGTTCACTAGGTTCATTGCTGCTGCAAACTTCTAGTCTCTGCTAAGCGATGCTTAAGTTTCCAGCTGTGAACCTCATTTAAATCTTGTCAAAATACTCTCGCAGCATAGTTCTGAAAGTGGATGGAACATTTCCAATATCAGCTTCTACTAGTTTGTGAGGTATGAATAAACAAGCAATAACCAGATCTAGCCAGAACACTGCTTAGTCACTTTTCTTTTCCCTTGCGTCCGTTAACACTTGTGTTATAGAGCTGGTATGTCCAATGCAGCCTTTCTGGACTGCGATGTCTGGATATTCATCACCAAACAGGTATTTCATCAGCTAAATATACCTTTTCTACGTTTGTCGATCAGATTTGTATTGGGGGAAATCCAGAAGTCACGTCCTATAAATCATTACGTCACATGTAAACAGAGAAATTTTATGATTGGTGGGTAGGGGTGTTTTGACATGTGCTAATCCATTGTTTTAGCTCTCCAATTATGTGGTTATCGGTGCATATCGATGCCTAAAAGTTGCCTAAATATTTCTACAGCATGAAAGACAATCTTTTAACAACATGATCGTTAATTACGTAAGGTTTGCATGTGTTTGCAAAATGTTGAAAAAAAACTTTTCCAAAAGCATATCTCGCTTACAATTTATCCGATTTTTATAAACTTTGGCTTCAGCTTAAGCTTACGATGTCCTCTATAACTTTACATTGGCTTTTTTTTAATAAAATAAATAGTTTTTTAAAAAAAAATTCAATTTTGCGTAAATGCACACGCAAAATTTTGATCTCTATCAATATCTTCAAAACAAAACAAAATTTTCCAAAAAGCCAACGTGACATAGTAGAGATACATATGACTTGTGTTGTGCAAAATTTCAACCTTCTATATTAAATAGTCTAGTAGATATGCTAATTTTAAGGGAATAATTGACGGGTTTTTTTTTTTTGTTCATCTTTCATATACCCTATTTCTCAAAGTTGAAATGTCATAAAGAAATAAATTGGTATTTAAATATTGCAGATAGGTGGAAAAGAAGTGGTTGAAATCGTCTATTTTTTTGTACATAGGTTTAGGGTTGTCAACCCCCTTAATGTTCATTAGAAATTGTTGGTTTATTAGGAAGATGGTTCCAAACGGTTTCCTGGAGTTCTCTACCTTAGGCATAAACATCCTGCCTATTCCAAATTACTTGTAATTGCTTCCTCAATCTTCTGATTAGTTTGGGACATTTCTTGTTAACCCTTTATGACATATCATTTGGTTCCGGTACTGATGCTGCTCTTGCATTTCTCACCACATCCTGTACTACTTGTAACTTAAGGTCTGACTCATCAAATTGTTCTTTTGATTCCTTTGGTGTTAGCAATTTCTTACATTCTTCTTCTCCTCGACTCTCGTCACTGTGGGCCTTACTGGCATGTTCTCTCACTTCTTCTTTTGCGTTTTCCAATTTTCCAGATTCTTTCGCTCCAAATATTCGCTTCATACACTGAAATGGGTTTGCTATGAATGTTCCTCTCCCCTCGCTCTCGCACAACCCCAAAGGTTTCAAAGTATATACCGTTCCATAGCGTGCAAAATGGGTGAACAAGAGATGCACTTCGACTTGCCAAGCCTAATGCCCCAGTTACCAGTCAGTCTTGGCTGCCTCCTGTCTCTCAAGGTTACCCAGTTTTATTCTTAATTATTAACCAGACTTTCCTGGTGGTCACTTGGTAACTCAGAGAGAGTGATTGATTCTACTACATGTACAGGCCTAGGGTGGAACAAATATTTTATTGAGAAATTGGGAAGAAGGGTCTGGATCTGTTGGATGGTTTTCAACCTCTTTCTCAATCGTACAGGTTTGGTCGAAATCAGAAAATCTTTTGCGAATTATTATTATTAAACATATTTTATTCAATAGTCAAAGGATTAGGACAGTTATTACAACTTAGGAAAAGACTGCTCCAAATATACAACATTAAATTGGATTCAATACTGCTATCAAATACTTAATGTCAATATTTGATAATTTGGGAATTTCTTGTAACCCTTTATAAACATTGGTTCAGATAATGTGTTCATTTCTCACATCTGTATAATTAATTAAGTCTATCATCAAATTGTTATATTTTTGAGTTAACAATTTCAGATTATTTTTTTCCTGCACTCTATGAAATACTACTGAAATGATTACCAATTTTATTTGTTTTCCATTAGATTCTTCCTCACAAAATGTTATTCTGTAAATGGTTCACAATAGTTGCTTCACCTCCTTACGCACAACCCCACAGGTTCAAATAACCGTCCATACGTAAAATGAGAAAAGTAAGATGATTCGACTCAACTAATGCCCCAGTTAAGTAAGTGATACCTCCTGTCAGAATTCCCAGTCTTTTTCTTACTATTAACCAGCAATCAATGTGGTCCTTCTTAATCAAAGTGATGATTCTACATACAGAAGGCCAGGTGGAACAAATTTTTATTGTAATTGGAAAAGGTTGGATCGTTGGAGGTTTTGACTCTTTCCATCGTACGGTTTGGTCGAACAAAATTTTGCGAATTCGGTGACATTGTAAAACTTAATTATACCTATGTTTTTATGGATGTTAGTTTTGATGGACGGACGGTTGTAGAGAATTTCAAAGAATTGCCAAAACTGTTCTATAGAGTAAGTCTATACCATGAAAATGAAAATCCAAAACGCGTCCGTAAAAAAGTAGGTCAAATGGACAAAGGGGTAATACCTCACGTTCACACTCTGCCCTGATTCATTGTTCAAACTACATATCATACTATTATAAGATTTCAAAATTCGTTGATCGATTAAAGGTTAAAATATGGAATAATATGAAGTAAAAACAATCGAGCATGTATACAATTTTATCAAGTATTGTATTCCCCATCAAATATCTAATTCTGTACTTACCACCCATTGTAGCTTATGTATTTCCTGTCTGTCTTGTTATACAAGCATATAAAACATCCGTCTAATATTTTATAACCTTGACCACTGACAATAGTTCAGTACACAAACTGTAAAGTAATTAGTTAGTACATGTATTATCAGTGTTGTCGTATATTAAGATGTTCGCTATATAGATACTTGACCTTTGACCTCATTTATACCGATGATGTTTACCTAGGTATAGTATACATAATACGTTAATCGAATTTAAGAATGCAGAATGTGATAGCGATAAAATTGTATCTCTACGTAATGCGATCACACCAATATAATTTATTGTTGATGAAACCTTGGTAAAGTCGCTTAATAATTCGCATTTTAATAACTAGAGACTCTGTTATCAGTTCTAACAGCTTCCAGTGGGCGTATGTTATCATTCTTCAAGTAAAACTAAACTTGTTTTAATGGGCAATACGTACAGGCTGTTGAATGTGTCCACCATGATGTAATTAAATTTGAAGAGTTCATTTTTTTAACTATTGATGCAGAAATCAATAGAAGCATTAATGTATGTGGTTGCTTCTCAAGGTTCGTGATCAGATAGCCTTTAATTCGTAGACTAATACAGAACATTCTTATTTATAACTCTTTTGATATATTGAAAAGTGATATTTCTAGCCTCTGTTTGTGTAAAGCTTTATTTATTTCCAAAACGACGTCCGTGATTTCTGATTCCCTACCTACGTTACAGAATATGGTGTCACCATAGTTGTCCTTGAACTACACACTAAGGCTAAAAAAATCCACTTGAATCAATTTAATTTTGGACATTCCTCCTTGAACACGCACGTGCAGTATTCTGTAAATTCTATCAGTGATCTTATACTAGATAGTGAGATACTAGTCAGAGAAATATTGTGTAACGAAGTCAAAATAGACAAAGCTCAAAACCGTGAACTGTTACAACTTGATAGGGTGTACAGATTAGGATTAAGGAAAAGTGATCAGTCCTCGACCTATCTTAGTGATGTTTACCAACCTGAGAGACAGAGATGAAGTCATTACCAAGGCGAGAAAAGAACTAAAGAACTCTTCTATCACGGTCTCGGATGACTTCACAGATCGTGTCAGGTCAATTAGAAAAGCCCTTGTACCCCACCTAATCAAAGCTAAATCCGAAAACAAACGCGCTCGATTGAACTATGATAAATTAGTCATTGAGAGTCAATCATACACTATTAACATGACAAGTGAGCTTACTGCAGTGAACAATGGCAATCAATATAAATAGCAATCAACTACCAGAAACACCCAAATATACAATAACATCTCTAAAACACAAATTAAAAGTACCGTTTCTATAACGTCCCTCAATTGTCATAGTCTGCGTAGATTGGAAGGAAATGACGAAATACTAGAACTCTTAAATTCATCTGATATTATTAGCCTTTGTGAAACATGGATCTATGATAAACTTTATAGGTTTCCTGATATTCTAGAAACTCATCAACAATATTTAGCATGTAGAAAAGTAGGTAGGCATGGCGGTGTCCTTGTATGCGTCAAAAATTCTATTATTCCAGGTATAAAACGTTTGTACCAACATTTAACCGATATCATAGTTCTAATCATGGATGCGTCATTTTTCAACCTCAAAACAAATCTCATAGTGATATTTGCATACGTATTACCCGAAACCTCCACATACTACAGTGACAATGGTCAAAACACTCTCGACGAAATCGAAGAGTTGCTTACGGACTTAACCATGACATACAACAATCCGAAACTTATTCTGGCTGGCGATCTAAATGGTCGCACATCAGACAAGTTGGACTACATTTTAGATGACAGTGTTACTCATATTCTTCCTCAAAATACAAATCCATACGATCCAGATAACTTCAACTATAGAAGATCTAATAGGGACAAAGAGTTCAATAGATTTGGTCGACATCTATTGGACTTATGTAAAACTTTCTCAATACACATTCTGAATGGGCGATTTGAAGGGGATAGGCATGGCAAGTTTACATGCATTGCAAACAACGGGAAAAGTGTGGTAGACTATATTATTGCTTCATCTAATCTATTTTCCCATATTGAAGATTTCCGTGTGTTAAAAACAGACGTTTCGGACCATTTCCCTATAAACTGTGTTCTTAATATACAAGTTACCAATAGTCCGACAACCAGTCGCGATGAAGAACTGGACAAAACAGAACGAATCCAATATAGATGGGATACAAAATGCCAAGAACAATTTCTAACTGCTTTGCAAACTGAACATTCTCAAACAATTTTTTCAAACATACTTGGAGACGAAGGTGAAGATGTCAACGAATGTGTTACACAGTTTCATTCCGTCCTTCAACACGCAGCCTCCATTATGCTCAAAAATCGGACTAATAGTCACTTTAACAAAGGGGAATTCCAACAGCAACCCCCTTGGTTTGACGATGAGTGTCGTGCCCTACGCAGCACAAAATATCATGAACTTAATCGATTCCGATCTACAAACTTTGATCACGACTTTAATACCTATAAGTCCACGCAAAACAAATTTAAAAGCTTGTGTGCTGAAAAAAAAGAGTCTTACGCAAAAACAATAAGGCTACAATTAGAGAGTAACCTTGAAACTCCAAAGAGGTTTTGGCAACAGGTCAAGTCGATCCTACGAAAGCACCAGGATACATCACAAATTAGCGCTGATGATTGGCGTTTACATTTCGAAACACTATTAAATGTGAATACAGATGAGGAAGTTAATGAACTGTTTACTACCCCCACTGATGAGCAACTATATGGATCTGATAACCTTGATATTTTGAACTGTGAAATAACGTCTTCTGAGATCGATAGTAGCATCTCTCTCATGTCATCTGGCAAGTCCACTGGTATAGATGGAATATGCATTGAAATGATAAAGGTATCAAAACAGACAGTATTGCCCATACTTTGCCATATTTTTAACCTTGTGTATACTACAGGAGTCTTCCCGGTGGATTGGAACAATGCCATTATCTGCCCGGTGCATAAAAGGGGTCCGAGAGATTCACCTGAAAACTTTAGAGGTATATCCCTCCTTCCAGTAATTGGGAAGATTTTCATAAAAACATTAAATACTAGGCTAACAAGATGGTGTTATGACACAGATCAGTTGTTTGAATATCAGGCTGGATTTAGAAAATCATACAGCACAATTGACAATATTTTCAACCTACAAGGGTGCATAAGCAAATATATATCAAAGTCTAGAGGGCGCTTGTATGTCTTATTCATCGATTTTAAATCTGCCTTTGACACTGTACAACCCCTCCTGCTATGGAAGGTTTTAAGACATCGGGGATTACAGGGAAAATTCTTAAATATAATTGAAAACATGTACAAGACATGCAAATCATGTGTCCAAACAAGTAACGGATTAACAAATCTGTTCAACTGCAATATTGGCACACGTCAAGGATGCATGCTCAGTCCCTTACTCTTCAGTTTGTTCATAAACGAATTTGTCCATTATCTAAACGATTCACAATGTAGTGGTATCCACATCTCAAAATGTTACTCCAATGTTATGTCTTTGCTTTTTGCAGACGACATAGGCTACATATCTGATACAGTCTTTGGTTTACAAAGACAACTAGACTGTATACAGACTTTTTGTGATAAATTTGGAATGACCATAAATGAAAGCAAAACTAAAATTATGGTTTTTCGGAACGGCGGTCCGTTACGTGATTATGAAAAATGGCATTTTAAAAATCAGCCGCTAGAAGTAGTTTCTTGTTACAAATATCTTGGCATTGTGTTTACATCTAAACTTGTTTGGACAAATGCAAAAGAAACACTTATTGGTCAGGCCAGTAAAGCTCTATTACTAATCAAATGTTTAAGTAAAACCTGCCAGGGCATTCCGATAAATACAGCAATGCAAATGTTCGATAAAATGATAGTACCTATAATAATGTATGGGTCGGAAATTTGGGGTCATACATACTCCCCCCAAATAGAACATTTTCAAATTATATTTATTAAGTATATATTAAGGATTCCTAAACGAGCTTCTGTAAGTGCCTCTTTGGGTGAAATGGGAAGATATCAATTATTTACTATATATTCTGTAAGATGTATTAAGTATTGGTTTAAAATATTATGCATGCAGACAGACAGACTCCCAAAGCATATATATGATATGTTAATCAATAAAAAAAGTCCAATATTGCCGGATACTGCATACATTATTTAATGTTTCACAAGTACTTTCATGTTTTACAACAATCTTCAGGTGAATGGCGAATTATCGTAACTATGAGACATAACGTCATTTGATATGTACGTAACGTTACAAATAAAGGGGAGAGAAAACGTTCTATAGTAAAATAAAAAGAGCCAGTTTTAACTATTTCAAGAAAATCACTGAGCATTTAACTTGGGCTTGAACTTGCTTATGAAGTATTTTTCCTTTATGGATCTTTTAATGTCACATTCAATATCAACTTTTTGAAACTTAGAAATTCCTTATTGTAAATATTGCTAATTTCGTGTACATAATTATTGAAATTATTAAATTATTAAATTATTATTTATTGTAAATATTTTAAATTGAAGTAATATTTAAAATTATTTCACATGTGTATGACAACTAATAAGACAAAATTCAATTATGCAAAAATATTGTAAATATTCCAAACGTTCCAAAATAATTTATGAGAGTTATGTTTTGTATATAGACCTATGTTATATAAATGTATTTTGTATTAATGACAACAATTGTAACGATTCTCATTGTAAATGTATGTTCTATGGGCACCTGCCTTGAAACAATAAACTTATTATAATATCAGTGATCTTATGACGGTCATATAATCTATATTAACCTTTCGTAGATTGTTATTTACATTCATTTGTATTTATGGTTAATAGTAGTACTACATGGACTGACTGCCGGTAAATATTCTAAAACGCAGATTCAGTTGCACCCCTCTCAAGAAATGATGAAACTTTACAATAAATCACATGGAGTGCGATTAAACAAATATGAAACCAGATTATTTTACCATAGCGTCCAAATCGGACTCTTCGCTGATGCGTAGAGGTACTATTACCATATAAGGATCATGACCTATATATTCAAGCCAGTTAACTATCGCCAATTAGTCACGTGACTAATACGTCATGATGGGATGTCTACAAGTCATGAAACTGCTCGATATCATGTACCCCAAAAACTGCTGATGCGTTCCTATTACCTACTGTTATCTTTTATATTTTGGTTTCATTTCGTGCGTTCGTGTGTATATGCATATAAAAACTGTATAGTCATAATACATGACAGTGAAATATAAATACAATTCAAGCAATGAAATTGAAACGGTGTGATTGTCATGACAGTAGAGCTTCGCCATGTTGGGTGTGGCAATTGGAAAGAATCATAATTTATCTTTGATGGCGGACAAACGGAATATTTTAAACAGGTGTTATGTACATCAAACGAAATTTTGAAACTGAAAGTAAATAAAGCTTCACTATATTTTATGCCTTTCATTCATGAATTGAGGACAAAGAGTCTAACACACAATTGAGGATATTGCAACAATTGGTGTGATGATGTACTTCAGGTTTAAAACAGTCTTAGTCTCACACAAGATATCTTGCTTTTTGGCACTTTCACATGGAACTCCTACATATTGTCAGAACATTGTCAAATTATCTCCTGCTGGTCGGCTTTCTTCAAAAATATGACCCATACTATGGGTTTAACCCTACTCTAACAGAGCGTGTTGACGCAAACTGTTTCCTAGAAGAAGGAACACATTGTTGTTGAGGACTAACAGGTTGAGCAGAATCTTCAATCATTCTTTACCGAGTATAGAAACAATAGAACTTTGCTGCATTATTTCACTACCTATAATTAATCACATTTATTCCATTAAAGAATTAATGTTTTTATTGTAGAGGCCTTACAGGTTGTTTACATGTTTAATGTCATGGTCACTATGATTCCCTGTGGAAAGTTCCACTAGTTCAAGGTTAGGTCAGCCTGCCCCTGCCTAGGTATTCTGAGTACTTCCAATAGGTGGCGATTCAACTTCCTCTTTCTATTGAGCTAGGTATTGAGACAGGCTGCACATTTTTGGTAGGTAAGAAAATTTATATTTTGTCAGTGTACTCTTTTTTAACGATCGTTCTAACCCTAATGAGAAGGTAGTCTGTCATCTAGTCTATATTCCTAGCTGATTTTCAAACTTGAAGGAGTTATTTATTCGCAAGATTGAATTAGATCAGAATTTTAAATTGAATTTTTTCCATGCCACACCTCAGACTCTGCTTCCCTTGTTGAGTCTATGGAATATTACTTGAATAGAAATATTTAATTTTGATTTACAATTTAATTCAACAACTGAATTCCATTTTTCATATAATTTTGGATCATGATGAGGAGAAGCAAGAGTCCCAGTAAGAGTCCTTACGCCAGGATGCAAATAAATTCAACAACTTTAACTTCCAATCGATCTACTGCCACTGGGCCGAAATCAACAAACAGAAAAGAGGGATTAATTACAGAACCATCAGCTCTACTACAACAATCTGCTGAACCTGAAATTTTGACACAACAGTCTGTTCATCAACAGATTACTGACATCACCCCTACAAATGATCAGGGTAATGATTTTATTCATTCTTTTTCACATACCGGTACTCCTCCTAATGAGATTCCATAGTTAGGAAATAACGTATCTCATTTGATTAGAACAAATTAATCAATGGAAACTTCATCAATTTTAGCCTCCTTGCTTGACAATACCCTTCTTCGAGAGGAATCTAGCAATAAAACATTTACTTTAACTGATAAGAGAGCGCTTGTTATACGTGCAAAATCATACCATAAAATTCAAAATATCGAAGGCTGGTCTGATGCTTTTCTTGTCTATATTAGCAAATTGTGCAGCGAAACCTGATAAACTGCAAGAATTGCTCAAATATATGCAGACTGTCCGACTAGCTGCTCATCAGTTTGGAGGTATAGGCTGGCGAGTCTATGATGAAAAATTCACATTCAAACGAAGCATAGATCCATCTAGCTTTTGGGACGCAATTGATAACGATTTGTGGCTTATATGCATGACAGCTTCTACAAATCCTCTAGTTAGATTTTTAAAATTTTACCCTGATCAAGAAACTGCTGAGGAAATTGAAAATGGCTTTAAAAATGGTTTCTATCTTCATTATGATGGCCCTAGGGAATTTCACCAATCTTAAAATTTGAAAAGTGCCTATGAGAACCCGACTGCAACTTTGGAAAAAATTTATACAGAAATTGCATTAGGTAGAATGATGGGTCCCTTTGATCAACCCCCTATTGAAAACCTTAGAATTTCTCCCTTTGGTATTGTTCCAAAGTCTTCGTCTGGTTTTCACTTAATAACCCATTTATCCTATCCTGCAGATAAGAGTGTCAATGACTTTATTGATCCCAAATACTGCAAAGTAAATTATACATTTTTTGATAATGTGATTGACATGGTTGCTAAATTGGGCAAAGGGGCTGAACTTGCAAAAGTGGATATCAAAAGTGCCTTTAGATTACTACCAATAATACCGCCATTGTTACCCGCAATTTCGTGAAATCTATTTTTTGATTGGTCAACCCCGGCCTAAACATTCAAATTGTAATTCGTCGCTTATGAATTTGTGCCTACTTACGAGAAAAAATAATCCTCTTGAAATAATTATTTTTCGACGATTTGCACTTTAGAGAGGTGGTAAGTTTTTCAAAATCGATCTTATATGTGAAAAGCTTTCATTACTTCACGCTATGGGTGCAATTAAAAGTCACATTTCAGACTGACAGTCCATGAGGTACAGGACTTCTTACTGTACAAAGAACATTGGTTTTGTTTTTAATTCATTGAGCTTAAAAGGTTTCGGAGTCTTGCTGTCCATGGCATTAATCAATTGATTTCACAACAAAGTTAATCACCATTCCATTATAGGTAGATGGTATTTGTAGTTTTACCCTCCAATGCAAGTTTGTGAGGTCTGGATTGCAAATAAACCCTACCAGAAATGGTGACATAAATTTTGACAGGCGTCAGAGTGACGGAGAATGTGAGTTATAACACACACATCATTACAATTAATATATTCAGGCCGCACTTCCAGACACTCGGGAAACATAATAAAGTTCAGGTTATCTGAAAACAGCAGAATTTATTGTTGGATTGTTCTTGAACAATTTCCATTTTCTAAAACATATCTTGCATATCTTGATAAAACAACTGGAACTGTCTCAACAATAAACATAAACAATCTTTATTATAATCATTGAATAACAATTCATATTGTAAAACATTATTAGGATTTTCATTTTTATGTATAACGACAATATAAAGAAAGGAGTAAGAGGGCCAGAAACTTGACTAAGGTTTGTCGCCGGGTTTGGATAGAGTTCCAAATTAGAAGGCTATCAAACCTGTAGTATTCATGAATTATTGCTTCTTATAGAACCATCTTCTATTTTCAGACAAAACAATATATTACTTTATAACTTTCAAAGCACAGAAATACAGAGCGTTGACATTAAACATAAGCCAATCAAAATGCTCAACTCCGCATAGATCATAGATTATTATAAAATGAGCATTGTGATTGGCAGCACATTTCGAATTTGTGATGCGTCACGCTTAGTTAAGATGTACAATACAATAATATATGGCAAAATAAAGTGTTGTGCGATTTGCACATGACCCTTATTTATTATTATTATTACTTATTTTTCTTGCTTAAGCGAGGCCCGAAAGGAGGCCCTCCGAGATACCCATTTAACTTTAAAATGTCGAATTTTAATACCCTATTTTTGATATTTTTATGGACAGTATATCTTTATTATCAGCTTTGTGCGATTTATATGCAATTAATAATCAAAAAACGTAAAACACAAATAAACGTATATTCAATGCGTCTTCAGAAGCACAATTACACAACAAATTTATTTTTATGAGGATGAAAAAATCTCCCAAACAGACTAATGTGCGTTCATCTGGAAGAAATCCTTTAAATTGGTAACTGAAAATACCTACTGTGTGTCATGTTGAAGGACAGAGTCAAGTTCATTAAATATTGTATCGTTTTATTTAAGTTAGTGCAGGTGTCGTGATGCAGCAGAAGAGAAAGTGAAGTGTTAGTAAAATGGTTAAAGACAAGAATAAAGAGAACACCTTGAAGCACATCCTGATAAGTGAATATTTATCATTCACCGTGTGTATTAGGTTAGTCACTATTTATCACCTTCCGTATCTATGTTTCAGACGACAAACGGAATATATACACAGTTTTTAGCCTAAAGAACCGTTTCTGACTGAAGAGTTAGTTGTTTATGCTATGACTTTGTAATTCAGACTTCTCATGAGTGAACTGGCCTTTAGGCATCGTCTTTCTTTATACCAGCCTGTAAAACAGAAATAATGAGCATAATTAATGTCATTGTACTTCAAACACAGTGGAGATGATATTCATGTGTACTGACCCTTGTTTATAAAGGAATGTAGTCTCGTGAATTTGACAGAAAACAAATTCATTTAATAGTGTCATCGCACAGAAGAGAAAATTTATTCTTTAAATTTTAGGCTTGCCGACAGTCGTTCAGCGAGCCCTTTTTACCTTTTGTCTATGTTTACTCGTGAGTGAATTTGAGGTGAATAAGAGGAAGATAAATTGAAATTTTAATTAATGCTACGGATTCGTGTATCGGTGTAATTTGATTGTTTGATTAATATCAGATCGATTCCGTGATGCCATTAAATGATTTTTTTTTCTATCAGAAAAATAAAAAAAAATTTAACTCAATTTGTCTTCGTATTTTCTCCTATAGAATAATTTTTTCGAATACAAATTCACAAGAAGAGAACTTTTGATGAGTTTGTGGAGTCATGTGGTCAACTATGAAAACATTAATGAAGTAAACATGAGAAACCTGTCTAAATCATTCAATAAGATTTTGATGTTATTAACGCATTTCAGCGGAACATTACGAAGACCAAAACAAGACCTGTTGAGTACCAATTCAGGAAAACTAACGTCATTAAAAAGTTCTGATTCCACTCTTACTGTCATGGTTCTGTCACAATCAATATGAACAACATGTGCCATCACGTAATACACTTTTTCATAACTACTGCTTCAATATTTTAATTACCATGTATTTGATGAGATCTTAAAGATATGAACGCTATCTTCATCAAAGTTCTCATTCATTTTGACGTTCAATGAAATAATTACGGCACTGATATGGAGCTAAATGCGACACTCTCTTCACTCTGGTCGAAGAAATAAACGATCATTGCTCAAAATTTTGAAGTCTCCAGACATACTTCAGATGACATCGCGCCATATTCATTGCAAAATACCGTCATTGGGTGACTGTTGTTTGAAATTGAATGAACTCGAGTATAAATCTTACTTTAAAGAATTTTAATGATCTTGGGAAAATGAAATATTTTAGAAAATATTAATCTTCACAATTGACGTGGCTTGGCCCCAACTTTCCAAAATATTCATGTTTAAATTGTGTTTCAACCCTTGGATTCCTATGTAAAAGTGGCTCCCATTCGACCTTTAAGGTATAATAAATCTTAGAATACACTCATCCGGCTAATATCTGTCTTAAATATTGACTATTGGTTTAATAAGTATGCATCACACACTTTATCACTTTTCAAAAAGCGACAACAAAACTACATTCTGAATATTAAACAAAGTAAGCAAGCGATGAATCCGTTCTGTTTGAGAAAAAGCATGTTTGGGTAATCAAAGTTACAACAGGAAAAAGCAACATCCCATCCATGCGCAAGCGCGATTTGATTATATCTTTAAGAGCCGTCGTAATCAAAGCAATGGAGCACGAACTTTTAGTTCTGCTCAGGAGTACGCTTTTTTAGTTTTCAATAATGTCTATCAAAAAGTATTCAATAATTGGCACAATATCAAATGCTATGTGAAAGTGAAAGAACTACGGCATCTAGATCTTGACTGGATATTTCAGTTTTTTGTCTAAAGCCCGACTAAAACTAATTCTCTTCCTTGATTGCTTAGTTTTTCTTTTTTCCCTTTTTCCTTTTTTTATATCGCTACTAGACCATTTCTCCCGGATTCCGGCAGAGCGAAGATTTTATCTTTCCACGTGTGCTATTATTGATTTAATTGAATATGTTAACGACCCCAAGAAAAACAAGCCTTCCTTACCGTATTTTCCACTGATCGTTTCCCTATTCCGGCTCCTAAAAACGAGTATTTATCTATGCTTTGACGTTTTCCCAATTGTCCTCTATATCCAATTATATCCATTTGTCTTTTCCCCAGCTGCCCTGTAAATCCAAGCTGGTCAAGCCCACGTTTTCCTAATTGTCCGGCGAAACCATAGTGATCTAATCCTCTCTTGCCTAATTGTCCAGCAAAACCAAATTGGTCCAATCCTCTTTTGCCTAATTGTCCAGCAAAACCATATTGGTCCAATCCTCGTTTTCCTAATTGTCCAGCAAAGCCATAGTGGTCCAATCCTCGTTTTCCTAATTGTCCAGCAAAGCCGTATTGATCAAGTCCTCTTTTGCCCAATTGACCGATAAACCCATATTGGTCCAATCCTCGTTTTCCTAATTGTCCGGTAAATCCATATTGATCCAGTCCTCGTTTTCCTAATTGGCCCGTAAAGCCATATTGGTCCAGTCCTCGTTTTCCCAATTGGCCCGTAAATCCATATTGGTCCAATCCTCGTTTTCCCAATTGGCCCGTAAAGCCATATTGGTCCAGTCCTCGTTTTCCCAATTGGCCCGTAAAGCCATATTGGTCCAATCCTCGTTTTCCTAATTGTCCTGTAAAACCAAAAGAATCCATATCCCGTTTGCCTAGCTGTCCAGTAAATCCAAATTTGTCCCATCCACGTTTCCCTACACCTCCTGCAAATCCAAATTTATCCATGCCACGCTTTGCTAAATCCTCCTGAGTTAAAGCACTATCATCTTGTGAGTCACTGGGCACATTTGGATCTCCAATAATTGATGACACAAAACATAAAACAGATGTAAGCACTAAAACCAGCTCAGGTTTTCGGGCAGCCATTGGAACTTTCTTATCTGAAAATAAAGAAAAGAATAACAGAATTAATCATATTGTATAATATGTGACAATATGGCAAGCTGAGGTAGGTCAAGAAATTGACGTAATGTCAAGCATAGCTTTTCTTTTGTTAACTAGAGGAAAGTGAAGATTCTTCAATGAATAAAGCCAATTAATACATTTATCAAAGTTTCCATCTTGGACAAAGTCAAGGTATACTGACACCTTTCAGACCACATCAATTCAATTACTTATGCCCATAGGATTAAGGATTTATGTACAATACAGCATCAAAATATTAGTTGTTTGTGTGTGTGTGGGGGGGGGGGGTCTTATACGACCAATTAATGTCTTTAATGTGACATGAAGATCCAAATGCTACTTGATGTACGTATAAAAATGTTAGAATTTCAGGTTAAAAACTCTTTTGGACAATGAATAAAATGCTCTTAAATTTTACGAAAGGGCATATACATGTACTCGTTTATGTAAAGTATGCTGTTTCTGATTTTATTCCATTCATATCAATACACTAAAAGCTTCCTTGGTATGAATAACTTTTCGTAAAAGAATTCCGTTAAAGGGTAATATTTGAGATCATAGTTTATTCGACACCATAAAATCTCTTTCAATTCTGGTAAAGATACTCATATAGTGGTACAACTTCCGTACAAGAAATCCCACTACAAAGCCGAGCGGAAATTAATACCCGCCTAAAGACATGCTGAGTGGTTTCGTTACGTAAATGAAGCCAACTAGGAACAGTTACATATCTGATACGAAACGATTTCCTGTTGAATAAAGAGTAAAACTATCGGCTCATTTCTGTGTGCAATTAAAAATTATATCAGGCATACTATGCAGTGGTGCAGTGGTACTGGCCCAATTTGATAACCCTTTAGTCAATTCCCGGTCCTCTCACATAGACATCTAGATTCATCGACACTGCAGCTGTGCATACTGTTATCAAAAAAAATTTAAAGAATCTAACCCTTCTTGTCCCAAATGTCTCTGTTTTAAATATTCGACATATTCACCAATGCTGATTCATAATTAATTAACACTCGTCTTATGCCTAATAAAGTTGTCCCAGATGTAAAAACATTTCTCTATCGCCCCTCTATTTGGGGATCCATGAAAGGCTTGGACAAACCTGTAATTAAATCATTAGGTTTCACTTCCTACAATGTTATGTTAACTTATAAAAGGTGCATTGACAAAGCCCCGAAGCTGTTAAAACCCAGTGGAATCGAACAAAGTCGGGAAATTAACATCAATCTCAAGAGTGTGTTCAATTCATTCCCTCGGTAATGTAAACAGCATTATTCTGGCTTTATAAGTTAATGGTTTTAGGTTTGTCGATTGACTGAGAGTTATAAAGATTAGAGCTATAATCACAGACTTACAGCTCTGGTCATTCTTTTAATTTCAATCTGACCGGAATTCCACTGAAAATGACTAATTGAACCTGTTCACTTTATGATCAGGCCGTCTTAACTATATTTTTTATAACATATTTCAGTGGTTAAGTGTAGTATAAGAGCATTGCTGGCTCGTACCGTATCATTAAGTGATTATAGCTGGAAACGGAAAGTTCGTGAAATTACTCCCAAGTTTAGTAAGTTCCGAATTAGAGAAAGTAGGCTGAATGAATGAATTTCAGTTTTGTGTCTTACTTTTGTATCATTTACCCACCCTATAATTTGTTTCCATGTTTAATCTACCGAAAGCGTTTCGTGAAAAAAACTTAATTGATCTCCAAGACAAATCACTTTTAAGAATCTGATATCGCAGACATCATTTGGGTTTAGAGCCTTTTTTCCGCGACTGTATTAGCCTATACAAATTTCTTTTCTATTTACAACTTTTAGAGTAAATATGAATGCTTTTTTTTATTCTTTTCTTCCAGGTTAATAGTTAATGCGACAGTTTGATCCAAAACTTCATTAGGCCAATGTACTAGATGTAACTAGACTTGCTTCATAGCCTACACAATATTTGCGCTGCAAGTGTTCTCATCACTCTTGATGTTTCAGTCATGTAAATAACTTTTAACGCCAAGAAAATCAGATTTTAAAACTGCATTTTCTTCCACTCCAACACCGCCTAAGAAGATTTGATAGTAATATCGAACAGTTGATTTGACAAAGTCATGCCGGTAAATTAATTTTCAACTTTTTCAGCAGATAATGTAAGAACCCGAGGACGTTTTAAGGAAATTTTCCTTTTAACTCGAAGCCTGTCATCAAATGATTTAGATGTTATCACAAAAACGTAATATTTTATTTAAAAAAGATTCATCTCGAAAGAAAAACCCTTTAGAGTAGTATCTACTGATATCATTTTCAAAGTTTATTCGATCAGGTATCAATTAACTTTCAATTGGTTGTCACGTCGTATTCAGAAGAAGACAATGTCTTCTGACAAAGAGAAAATTATTTCGTATGGTTTAAGAGTTCATTAAATTTAGCTTCGACATATACGAACACATCGACAGCAAAAAGATAATCAAGAATCATGTATTATGAATTAATCGAATACGATTCGGTTAAATTTGACCTCAAAGCCAAGAATTAAATACTCTTTAATAAATTTTTCTTGCCAACTATTCTGTCTTTTTCTATCAACTCAGTCAGATTACAGAATGCAAACCTTTTTTATAGTAGAAATTATACACATGATATTTTCTGTAATAAATGTGTTTTTAGATAAAAATAATTGAATGTAATGAAATGTTGAAAACCATCATTGATGTTTCTACCTGCAATGTTTTCATATTGATAATATTAGGTTTTGTTTCCTAGCATGCTGTGATAAGGAACGTTTCACTGTAACAAAACCATTCATCAAATAATAAGGTAAAAACCGACTTGCACACATATCCAGATTCATCAACTAAGACCAGATCGGTAAGGGACAACTATATTTTACAAGGATAACAACTTAGGTTCACAAGTCCGCCGTGACAGGGATCCTTTCTACCAGCTGGTCCTTGGCCAAACCTCTTGGCATTGATCTTTCCCGGATTATCCGTACCCATTTACAGCTGGGTTGACTGGAATTATGAGTGAAGATGACTTATTCAAGGTCATCGAACTTTCACACACCGATCGAGATTAGAACTCACGTCCTGTAGCTTTCTTCTCGATAGTATTAATACACCAGCACCATCAGCTTATAATATCTCGGACCCGTATAGCACCAAAAATTGATGTGCAGTAAAAAGAATTTACACAAACTTCAACCTAATTGACATAGAAAGTAGTGAATAGCAGTCACGTGAGCAATTCCCCGTACTGGTTTCAGAGAGTGTAGAGTTTTTCTTATTTTTTAAACTGTGGTGGATTTTTAAATGTTGCATACATGGCGAAACTTTGTGTATGAATTACGGCGTCGTACCTAGCTTAATGACATTAGATTTAAGTGTTAATGCTATAATAGAGTATTTAATATATAAACTGTTATTGTGTTTTGGTATGATTATATCATCTGAAAATACAAATCTGAATTTAAAGAAGAAAAAAAAATATGATGATATTGGCAGCTTGATTGGACTAACTGGTTTTACTTTTTAAAAGCTTCATTCTTTTCAGAATGCTTTCAACCAAATTAAAATGACTTATTATCATGAATTATTTAAATACAAAGGCATTTGTTAATTTTCCTTTAACGTAATTACTAGGTAATTCATATGGCTTATTAATTGGGTTTTCAATTTAACTGTTAATATTAGCAAACAGTTAATTGTTAACTGTTAATTTCTTATTGATTACTGTTAAAGACATTAACAGTTAACAGAAAATATAACTGGTCAGATGCGAAATTGTTGGGGTTTTTTTTGTTATCTCGTTCATCTACATATATATTACGGAAATCGGATCAAAATATATTCAGCTATATGAATATATCAAAAAACAATCGTTAAATTAATGTTATATTTTAAATTTTAATCCATGCCACCCTTGTAGCAATACTGATAAAATGGTTGACTGTTGACACTTGAAAGTCTAACTGGATAGACACATAAACGGTGGAAACATAAATGCCTTAAAACTAGCTTAAAACTTACATGGCTAATACAACAAACTATTCAAATACATAGTACAATCTTCACAAATCTGAGATCTACATTTTTTCTTAGAGTAAGTTTTAATGAAAAAGACTTCAAACATTTGGTTAAAAGGGAACAATAAATTTCGGAACAATAAACCAGCAGCAGAAAATGCCCTTTCAGATTCTATAGATGAAATGGGTAAAGTGTGCAAAGTTTGTTTAAACTCTTCTAAAATGATCGGTAGTGTAGCATGACCAACAGTAAAACTTGTAGGATACTTGGAGCGCCGCAAACTTGTCTGCAAAAGACAGTTTTGCTGTTGCCTGATTTGCCTCTTGATTGCTGATTGATGGTATACTGGCATCTTGCTCAATAGTCCAAGAGTCTTTTATAGACTTGAGCAGCATATGCCTGTCTGGCTATTCCAGATTTATTTGGGAGTCGCGTATTGGAAACAACAGACTCTTCTCTTACGAAAAGATAGCCACCAGATTAGAGCATAAGATTGCTGTCCTTGTTGGTACGTATGTTCAATGACTATGCTATATTTTATGCAATTCTGTGTCAAGTTCTACAGTGCATCAATAAGACAGTATCTGCCTTTAGAACATCCATTGAACTGCACCCAGTGTGAGATACTGCAATTCTCAGTCTTACACACTTCTATCAAAATAGCAACATCCTGCTTTGATAGTCGATATTTTTTTCATCATTGAGCTCATCTTGAACTTATTCAATCTCAGTGTGAACTTCCAGAGATCGATCCAATATGTCTATCAAAGAATTCTTTCGTGTTTTACAATGGTTTTTTCCCACCTTTAATTTGCTATTGATCAAGCAAATCATTTTCACGGGCTCTTTCAAAACATTTTAACAATGTTCTGACTTTCTCCGCGGCATTATCTATATTCTCTTTGAACATATCCTTCTTCCTGTTCAACACATTCATCAAATCACCAGAGTCATCTGCATCTTCTTCAATGATGTAATCAACATTTTCTTGATCTACATCCTAGGTTTTCAACCTGGGGGACGCGTCCCAAGTCCCTTAGAAAATTTTTGTTTTTGTATGATTTTCCCGTTCCACGACTTCAAAACGTACATATTTTCTTGTTGAACCGGTGTCATTAGCCACCTGTGAGAAAGTTTTTACTATTACTTTGACTATACCAGTGGAGCTGTATAGAAAAAAAAATATTTTGTTTCCCCTCATTCCATACACTTCCGTAAGTTCGAGTAACTGGTAAGCCAGATATGTCTGGCTAAGGATCCATCTATTGATGGCTCTGAACATTTCTTACGACATCTTTCATCAGTTTAATGGTGTATATATAATTATTTTTGTCGATGTTGCAGATATGAAAATTTGTTACCTATCCGAGGTGAATAATTTTCAAGGTAATGTAAAAACCCAAAGATTACCCTTCAGATATGCTACATTAATCTTCTCATTGAATCATTCTCAGAATAACATGACGAAAAGTAAATTGCACAATGTTAATTCTAAATAATTTTAATTGTGTTGTAAAGAAAAGATATTTATATATAAGTTTTATAAAGAATAATGACAAACTAATTATTTATTGGACCTATAATGATCTAAAATTAAAGAATGAAATACAAAAAAAACTCAAGAAATTAGAACAAACTAAACCATTTTATTATCTCTTTACATTGTTCTATTTTATCCAGAGATCAATTTGGCTTATGAAAGTACTGAACTAAAAAAAGCCAATAGATCGGTGGGAAAGATTTACAAACCAGCATACACCAAAAGAAAATTAACTCAAAACGTTGGTTGGTCACGATTCGCAGCATCTCATCGGATTAGTCGCGCTCAGTTCCGACCTATCGATATTTCGGACGAATAAAGATTCGCAACATCAACATCTGTCACAGCCTGAAATATATCGGAAAATAAACCGACAACATGTTATTGCGATCACTCGGGTCGTCAACGAGATCCAATTCGGAAAGTAATAAAATGGATAACTGGTTAAAACTGACTACAACTTTCTCTGACGTCGTTCCTCCGATTCGGATTAAAGGCATTTCCATAATAATATGTATATCAATCTGTGATGACATAAAATTTTAATACGTGCTATAGAAAGAGAATTCAGTCATTAATTGTAAGAACGAAACACCAAAACTACAGAAATTGAGAGGCAGCTTTAACTGATGTATCGTAAGGAAGCATTCGAATGTAGTTGTTATTTAAATTATAAGTTAAACGTTCCGGAAGTTAAATATTGCCAGGTTTGTCAAAGTGAAAAACTATCCTACCTCAATAATAGTCTCTGGGTGAATCTAATTGATAAAATTATCAGATTTATCAAAGTAATAAAATTATGAATGAATAATAGAAGGATTGTCATAACAAACAATAGAAGACATCGGAATTCTACTCGCCAACACTCTTACTTCACTCAATTTGTGATTTAAAGGCCGGACTTAATTCGATCTTGGCCGAGTGATGGTTTAGAGATTTCTCACAGTAACAGTGTGTTATTTATTGAATACACAAGAGAAAAAGTTTAGTTCGTCAATGGTCAGGGTAAGATATCGTCTGCTTTTAGCCATTAAAAAGTTTATTCTTACAACAATAAGATCAATTTCGTTCTTATATTTTCATACTGAATGTGGTAAATCAAACTTCGAGACGTAATAAAATCCTTTTCGAATTGATATTTTGGGGATTTTCTTTTAATGTTCCTCGAGTGTGAATATCTTAGTGTTTAAAACCCTGCCTTTTAATATGACGGAGTATCGTATTTGTTCGGTTTTTTTTTTCTTCCAAAACAACAATGCTGAAATAGCGGTACATAATTATTGTTTTCCTATTTCTTCTCTTTCTACAATATGTCTCATATGAAAGCGATTGCTTTTGAATTGATAATGTTAAGTTGATGAAACACCATTTTATAACCAATTAAATTTCAAATGTTAGTTTAAATCAATTTAATGAACCAGTGTTGGTACATATTTTTCTGGTTGAAAAAGATGATTCGGTCGTCCGTGTGAAAGAAATGAAACACGAAGCCTGCTGCAAATAACAGACGGTTGCAAATTAGAAAGTCGATTTACTCCGAACTATCGTTAGTAGGAACTGGAAGTTCTTGTGATAGTTACGAATTGATTTGGAAGTTATGAGAAGTGGTAACTATTGTGTAACTATTGCTTATTTGGAAAATATCGTAGATGTACTTTATACGGAATATAGTACTTAATCTGGAAAATGATATATAATAAAATTGTTTATAAGCAAAATTTTTTACTTTATACGCAAAATGTTTCAAATTATATACAAAAGGTTGTATTATATTGTATCTTAATGTCATTACTGCAACATCATTCATAACATTCAACTAGTTACATAGTCCCTTAGTTATAATGAAGGCTGAGTAAGTTTCAGGTCTAATCCTTCTTTAGATTAACTTCCACCTGGCCCCAGTAATCAGATTGGGTATTACATTTTACATCAAAGATCTCCTTTCCTTGGATAGGATTACACTTATCATTACCTTATTACTCCTTCTTTCTAATTATTGATCAATACATCTTTAATTCTACTCGTACTTAACTCATACTTATCAATCTAGTTAGAGATTTTTCTCTCAAAGATGCCCTGTATTTAAAGTTGGGTTTCACTATTATTATGAAATAGGAAATCAAAGAAGTCACATTATGAATCATTAAATAGGGGCCTTAGAATTGTCAAGGGACCGCGCCTGGTATTTAGGAGACGGGTAAAAAAGGCGAAGCCTTTTCCCCTTAAAAACTTATTTAGGAACTCAGTGATACGAACTTTGAGAGCCTTTGTGCTGCCTACTCTCTCCCCCACAGAAACGCCAATGAAGCTTTCTTGGTGAAGAAAGCTGTCTATTTAAGTTGGATTGCTTGTGACAAACAAACGACGACTGCATGTGTGTCCACTATTTACTTTCTTTCATCTACATATTTTATTATAAATATTGTGGGAATCCATCTTGAAATCCTCATACATCTAAAATGATATTTCAAATAAATCAGACACTAAGAAACATTTAATCAGTCATAATCATCAATTCGTTAAAAGTGGTGCCATTTACCCAGGGCATTTTACTGGTACTATTACCAACACCTTATATTGTTCTGACCCTTCTGACCTACAACTTGATTATTTTAAGACTTACATCACTATCAGATTTTATCTTAGTCGGATAGGCTGTAAACAGTTTTAAATATTGACAAAAAGATCTATGAAATATTTAAATCTTTTTTTCAAACCCAAACAAATATTAGAAGCCAAAGCGATGAAAATTATATAAAAAAGATATTGTTGATAAAACTGCATGCGATGTATTCGCCAACAAATCACAGATCAGGTCCAAACATGTACAACTCTCTAAGCCAAATGCTCAAGGCAAACTTTTCAAATTATCAGAGTTTCAAGGAACCTTTTTGGAAAAAACTTCAGTAAATGTTACAAATTGCTACAAAAATTCCACCCAAAACGTTTCCAGATTGTCTTGAATGTCTTTTGTAAATGTTAGCTTGAACGATGTAATAAAAATCAATCTCCTCAGCTCTTCATCTTGACACTTTATCACGAATTTCAACACTTGTATTGTTTATGAAGAGAAGATATAGAATATCATTCCAATAATGCGATATTGAATGAATTCTTCACATTCCTTCATACACTCCTTGCTTTGTTTTCTAGAGTTAAATTTGAAAATAAAGTCGGTTAAGGTTTTCATCGGCCTTCTTGGTCACAATGTTTAGTGCGGGATAGCAAGGCACTGAAATCAGAAGAAGGTTCATTTGGTATCGCGGCCGATCTTACCTTCGAAACCTGTCTTAAATATTGGTCAAGGGCTGGTTACGAAACCCACTGAAACTAGAATGGAGGTTGGTATATTTTCGGAAGATTGGAAACCGGAGACGGAAGTTTGGTCAGTGCTTAGTATGATGTCCATTGAAAACCGGAAAGTAGCAATGTTTTCAAGGACAAACGAAATGGATTTTTTTTTCTATACTTTCTGATATTCTAATCACGCTGTAAATTTCCCACATTAGAAAACATAGAAAACACGAACTTGTGGTGTTCATCCCATTAAAATAGTACAGTTCAGTTTCCTAATGAAGAGGTCGTGACTGTGAATTCAAAGAGTCAAGTCTTTTACAACAAAAGTGCTTATATTTTAGTTCATTTAGATAATTATACACCAGTGGGTTTATTCCCTGCACAGGTCTTCAACGATTTATAAGAGCTGTAATTGTTTCAGATAAAAGGTTCCTAAATTCTAATGTCTGAAAAGAAATTCTTCTTTCTGATTCTCATGAGTAGGTTTGGTTTCACTTTAGATCTTGCCGACTTCAACTATATATAGTTTGTCTTCATTCAAAGTTTTCTCTTCTAGAATACCAACATTTTGAGAATTGGAACCGCAATTGTGATGGGAGTAAATATTTATCAGAAAATATTTTATTAACCTAAATATTTTGTTTACCTGCTGTTGAATTTAGTTCGTAAGTAGAATAGAGAATAGAGCCGAGTGTTATGGACTATTACAGGTCATCCTAAACAAGGTACACGTTAAACTTGTTTTTTGTAGAGTTAAGAGCAATAATTAACATGAAGTTTTGTCGCATTGTTTTGTGAAACTCCCATATTTGTAGTATTTAAACTAAAAATTATTCTAGTTTGAATCATAAATCATTCATCTAGGACTCGTTTCATGAAAAACGGTAACGAATCAAATCTGTAAGATGCTGTCTTACTGCTTAATTTAGGATTTCGCTATTCGTTATTTATGTTGTATGTATATTTTTTGTACTTTTGTGTTTTACATCTAACCACTGTACTTAATTAAAATTTTACATTATCGACAATGTAACTAACCACAATGTTATTTATCAAAATTTAATTTCCAAAGAAAATATACTTTTTAAACATTATACAACAAACGACTAGGTACATGTAATTTATAAGGTTTTACATTTAACGACATTGTACAACGTATAAAGTTTCACAGCTAACAAAAATGTTCGTTGTAAGCATTTTACTTCTAATGAGATTGTGAAGACCTGCAGATTTTTCATTCGACACAGATTCAGATGGATTTTATTTCAAACCAATAAAACTAACAATTGGTTAAAAATTAATGACGAAATAACTTCAATTGTTACAATAAATTCGTATTTAACTGTATTTGGTAACACCTGGTTTGTCTTACAGTTAATTACATTCACAAGTCTGCTGCTTTTAGTCATTTCCATAATGTTCTTCCCTTTTACAACGTAGAACTTGAATTAAGATTAAAAAAATTAAGAAATTTATCTTGATCACACCACGTATATTTTTGTATTTTATTATTTAAGATGGTCTCCAGATGGAACGTTTGTATTATCTTATACAAATAAGTAAATTTGGTGACTTGAAATAAATCGAGGCGATAAGTTAAAGAAATTGATTACGAATTTGATTTTTCAAACAAAAATTCAATTACTGTTTTGAACAGCAATGAGGCGCGAAAATATTATTGATTTTTATTTGGAAATTGCCAATGTTTGCCTGTATGTATAAGAAACTGTACCTTTCTTGATTTTGCTGAGACGTCAAGAGAGATTATCCCTTATGTTAAACCTAGGCTAGCTGGGCCGTAATAATTGATTTGGATTTTAATTTAGAGTTCAGTAAGCCAACGGATGGGTATCACAAGTCAACCACTTAAAGACACAGAAATTCAAAAAAAAAAAATAATAGTAAAAGCGGGAATGGCGGTTAGGAATTTTCATACAACCGAGCAGAAATCTGTTGACCTAACTGAGCATTCTTTACCTATACACAGTGTGGAAAATATACGCTCGGACCATTAGTGGGAGTAATGATGTAATAGAGGTAATAGAATAAAAAGTATGGTTCGTTTAAATTCTTTTTGACCTCGCTAATATTGCGAAATTCGTGCGAATATTTACTTCCGGTTGCTTCAGATGGCCTGCATTATCAATCATAATCCGGAATTTATACAAAGTTCTTTCCCTCTCTCTCCCTGGGTTCAGATAAAGGTAAACAACAGATACAATTTTCTAAAATAAGGAGACCGTTTATCCACGAAGCATGTTCCAATTAAAGATGCATGCACCAATTATACCATTTTGTTTTCAGTAGTGTCATTAATGAATTAAAAGTTAGCATATAGATTCAATTGCTCTTCAATGCCTTAATGAAGTGCATCTTAAGCGTAATGTCAACATATGCAGTGGTACTTGTGATCTAAATGAATTCATTTGTACTTCTAGATTGTCACAATACGCCATAGTGGAATTGCACTCTTTCGTATCACATAATCTATTGGACAACCGGACCCTTAAAAACTCATTTATTTTATATAAGGCCGAAAAAAATTGAGAGATCGAACAGCAGCAGAAAATATCCATTCTCTAATCTGTCGGTTTTAAGATTGATCTCTTAATGTTAAGAAGGAAAAAAAATAAAAGAAGAACATAATAATGGTTTTATCATAATAAGTCCTATTTATTCCTGACCTTTGGAATTCTTGCTTTATCACCTGGAGGGATTGTCTTTACTTGGTTTCGCTCCGAACTGTGTACTGTTCTTTGCTTGCAATCTCATATCGATACAAATAGTGTATGTTACTTATTATACTGGCAATCCAAAACATCTCTCTATTACCATATTCGAATCGCTCAGAAAGCATGGAGAGCATATTCGACTACCTAAAAAGTCGCTAGGATCGACCTGATCGGGCGTTTAGCCAGATTCTTCACAAGATACCTCTAGTTGAAAGCAGTCATCGACTATCAATGAACTTTAAGATTCGCCCTTAAGTTTAATACCAGCCACGAGGAACTTGTTTTTACGTATATGTTAAAATCAGATCTAGTGATGGTGTCTGGGTTTTTGGGGTTTTTTTTTCTTAAATAACAAATAGAGTTAAGGATTGAATCTTGTATTGATATTTTTAAGTCCAGTGTTTGTAAGCTATATTGTCAATAGATGGTTTTGCTTGGAGAAAAATTAACACCATGTCCATATGCAAAAACACCCACCTACTGGAACTAGTGGTAGGTCGTGAGGAGGCTTTAGATAAATTTCTGCAAGCTACTGTTATAAGGTTAGACGACAATCCGCATCCCTTGGCTATTGCTTTCTTCTAACCTTGGTAGATTCCACGAGTAACATGAGTGATGTTATATGACAATATATAATTCAATGTTATTAACTATAATGTCTGAAAACCCATGCGTTTAAGCAATACTTAAATTGGGATGTGAGATGTGAGTGTATATCACCAAGATCTTGTAAACCCATATATGAAGGTGTATTTAAGGTTAGGTATTGGTTTCAGTTCTTAAGCTATTATCAGAAGCATGGCCAAATTGTAAATAAGACATTTTCTTCCCATATTATATATACCAAACGTCACAAAGACGTTCGCTGGAAACTAAATTTCTCACACAAACCAGCTACAAAATCTAACCTCATACAACTAACCACTACCATTTTATTACCACCTAAAAAACGTAGTCCACATCACCGAGTTCACCGCTGTGTGATTCGACTGGAAACATCTGATCTTGATCTTACCACTAATAACCAACGACTACGATGACTACCAACAAAAAATCTTTTACACAAGTTTTCAGTTAGCTTACAGCAGACATTATGATGAACATCTACCTTCTTGGAAGTTGTGCACGTCATTCCAGATAAAGACGAACGACTTTAAAGCTAACATGTAAAACAAAACGATGTTTTAAGAAATACTACATCAATTTGTAGCGGAAATCAATGGGCTATAGCAGAAATTGAACGGAAATTGAGTTAATTGATAATATGGACAATACTAATGATTAAATTAGTGATTTGATTTGGTGGGAATTCTATTAGTATTAGTAGAAGCTATTATTACGAACTGTCAAGCCGTGACAGTGGTTAGTAGAATTAATTATATTACAGTAATACATAGTATATTATATCGCTGGTTAAATCAACTAATTTACATTGGATACTTCATTATTTGTACTGGATACCAGTATCACCAAATTTAATATCAACCCTTAATATCAAAACCTTCTCGAAAGCAAATAATTCATACAATGCTGGTGTGGTTAATATGGGAACATGAACTAATTGTACATTCTTTCATAAAGGAACGTATCAAACCACGAATTCAAGAATTTATAGCTAAATTTGTCCTATTCTGGACCATTCATTAACCGTCCATAAATTAAGATTTGCCGAAATTTACAGTGTTAACCGATATATTGTAGATCGCTCGCATCCTGTAACATACTCAGCTTTAAAGAATTAACGAATGTTAGTTGACGTGATATGGTTAACAAAGGCTGGTAAGGAATAGGGGTTAACAATTGTTAAAATTAAACCATTGGTATCAACAGCTGATCAAATCTAATGCAATAGAAAATAACAGGATATTCCCGTGATATCCACTCACTGTATTTCCGTTAGATTTATAACTTACTGAGTGATATGTAATAAAAATTAAGCACCGAGATTTAAGGGTACAGTAATTTGTAATTGATCATGGAATAGCCTGAAAAGCATGTCCAGAAAGAAGACAACTTATCAACGTATCCAATGTTGAGAGTAAGAGTCTATTGAAAATCCTTACAACGATGTCTGATAAATTAAGTATCGGGCATTAACACAGGGTTGAAATTATCAAATGCATTTCGGTTTTAGAAAAAATGGAAGACAAAATATCGTTATATAGGGTTTATTATTGTGCGGCACATGATAAGGCTAATGAACACATTTCTAGATTTTCACTCTTAATTGCAGTATTTATACTAATTAATTGACCATAATATTCGGTTTCTTCAATCTGAATAAGTTTACAATCTAAATAGCTGAAATTGCTAATATAGTAATTTGTCAAATAAGAGTCCGATGGTTTGCCAAGAGATAATTATCACACGTTCTGTGTTATTTAATTCATGAATGACCTCTGTTAAAGTGTTTGTAAGAGATTATAATGAAATTGTTATTGTATCAAGCGTATTAAATAAAACATTCAGTGCTAAGTTGATTATTTCCATGAGTGAGCTAGGTAATAAGGGTCATAATGGAAAGCTAATGAGTAACTTCTACATATTATACATGCTGACTTGTAATCGTTCATTCAGGTTGAAACTTAATCTAAAGGTTTCAGGATTTATCTGATACGGTCGAACAATTTAAAAATGTTGAAATTATTTTGTCAAGCATGGTTGTCCTTTGTGGCAGTCGTCCAGAACTTCCTTGAAATTTGATGTCTGAAATTGTATTTTGGATTTCTGACATTATGAGAAATTTAATTGGCGGAAAGTTATTTCTCGAAGTAGTGGTTTTGTGTGCAGTTAGTCAAGTGACTAGTTCAAAAGTTTCATGGTCATGCTATATTGAAATTTTGTAGAGAAACCAAGTATATTGGCTAGGCTTCATGTGAAATATTAGAAAGTCTTCAACGAGATTTCTGAAAAAGGTTATAGAAGGTTGAATTTCGTGATTTGAAATAGAAACAGATTGCAAATGTATTAGTGGACCGAGTCCAGATAGAAATTGATAAACTTTTATCAGCTGTGGTTATGTTCTGAAAGACGCTAATCTAACTTTTGAATAAGGACTATTTCTGAGAAATGCTTCCAGATAAATACCACACAGCCAACAATGGTGTACTTCGATCTCAAATCACACTTAAATATTCCTTTTTAAGTTATTTATAACATTATATTGATTTGTGGCTTTTACTGCATTGTTCTATCCTAATGCTATTTTTTTTTAAATCAGATATTGCATAAAATCTATAGACTTCAGCACACTCAAATTGACTAAAAACAAGCTTTCCTTAAATGCAACAAACAGATGTTCCCTATAGTGTATTTCCCCTAGAGATTTTTGAAGTCTGCCATATCTGATGATATAGATATGGAGGCTAACAAGCGGAAGTTCTCAATCCCCCTTACCGCAACCCTCGTAGTCCAGTCAAACCAAAGACATTCCTCAAGCCATTGGATTTATAAGGACTCAGGTGGTTGTAAGGGTGTTATAAGGGTACTTCGTACATGACCTCTTGTGTCGTTTCAATGAAGGGCATTGTGATCATAGGCAATTAATAGTTTTCCTACTGACAATATTTATCTCTTTCTCTATCTAACAAGATGGCATGTTGTTTCTATTATTGTCAACAGAAGTCTTGCCCAGTCCGAAATCACACTCAATTCTCCTCTGCAGGTAATTGCCGTGCTTGTCACACTCCACGTGATAATTACCATCTGCTCAATTTATCCTCCGCCAAACTCACTGTTAAATCTTAGAGAATTGGGTGACTCGGAGATTCCAGTGGTCATCATTTTTTGGGGGTAGTCCTGATGTAATAGAAGAGGGAAATTAAAAGCTACTTTCTCAAAAATCAAAACGTCTCATCTAGATCTGACAATTACCTTACCATCCACGACGATCTCTGGCACAGTGATCATTATCCCATTAAACCATGGTTTAATAAAGGCTGTAAGACAGCACTGAAAGAACGTAATTGTGCTTTAACCAGGTACCTGTTTCACAAAAATTCTCAATCTCAACAGAGATACAATCAAGATTTTAAGAAATACAGTAAACGGATTGGTTAATAAAAACTCTATTTAAGTGATTGAACAATCTGACCATTGGACTACTAAAATAATCATAAAGTTAAGTTTTCGTGAAAAAGGCTCCAGCTGCATTTGTTAAACAATTCAACGGATTATCAATAGAGGGCTCGTTTGGCACTTTGAGTCAAACAATCTTCTTTCTAATCTCCAATGTAGAACTCGGTCCTCAAAGAGCATTCTTGATCACCTGGTTAGGCTTGAATCGTTCTTCATGGACGCCTTCATCCGTAATAAACATAGTAGCAATATTGTTTTATTTGTAGAAAGCATACGACACTTGGAGATATGGCATTCTTCGCGATCTCTTTGACTTCGATCTGAGAGGGTGATTGCCATTACTTAGCTCCAATTTCCTACATGATAGGACGTAAAGGTACAACTTGGCTGCATTTTTTTTTCAGATAATTTTATTCAGGGTAGCATATTATCTCTTACCCTGTTAAATTCCATCGTGCTGATAACAAACATGCAGACCGTCAGTTGCAGCTTGGCTTAAATAACCTACAGCAATGGGAAACTGACAATGGATTTCGATTTTCGAAGCCAAGACCGTATGTATGCATTCTGTAGCTTGAGCTAGCGCTACCCACTGTAGAATGCATACTTACTTAACCAATAGCCACTATTAAACACAAATATTAGCCATAGGATGAGTGAATTATAAGACCTATTATGCTTTCACATTCGATCTAGCATATGTGGCATTGTCTATGTGTCTTATATGCTGATCTAATGAACATTGTGTTCTTAGTAATGTATATTTAATGTTGTATTAATGCCATTAGATCAGAAAAAAAATTCTATTTAGCCTACTACGAAAATCACTGGAAATTAAAACATAGTATCGGAATCCATTGCACAATATTAGTTTCCAGAGGAAAATATAGTACAGATACTTTGAATTACTTTATTTGTCTTTATTCCTCATTTAAAGAAAAACATTCTCACTGATACCTTAGCCACCATTTACTAGTAGTCAGAAAAAAAAATTACTGTGGCGGAAATATGACCCGAGCCATACCTCATTAAGTATTTGCCAAGGTTCATGTATTCTACAACATGATGTAAGTGTTTTTTATTTCGACCAAGTTACAGCGACTATTATTCTAGATGATTCCTGATGATCGAGATATGTTGGTAATGAAATATAGATTATCTTGTGTCTCAATACCAATTGTATTCTTTTATATCAGGATTACTACAGATAAGTTGTTATATTATTCTCTTTTACAAGGAATCGTATGTAGGCCTACTGGTGGGTTTAGCTTTCGATGCCACATATGTGCGACACGTAAGTCATCAACCCCACATTACCAATAAAAATTAATACCAGGTTTTCAAAACATAACTATTATAGTGCGAGGGGACTCTTCTAAAATTCAAAGATGATAATGAAACACCTTGAACGTTATCTAATTGTCCGTTCCCATATGTCAATCATCATCACCACCATCTGACAAAAGGGTCGTCACTGAACTTACTCGAAAAGTAATTTTGAATTAAAGCCTATGGGCTTAAATTCGATAATAAAAACTCGTTATTATTAATAACGACGAGGGGTCTCGGTGGCCTATTAGGTGAAATAATTTAATGTAGACCCTAGAAAAGAAAGTGATGTGCTTATATATAAACAAGCATCAAATCAGAAAAATATTTGTAATGCTAACATTCTCTCGTTTGAAATATTCCATAATTAAGAATTTTTGATCATAGCAACATAATATGAAATATAGGACCTCTAGCTTCCATGCTACATTTGTAATGTACTATACTCACATTATCAAAGAGTTAAATTACAAATGGAATTGATTCTTTTTTCACAGATTTCAAAACGGACGGACCTACATCGGTGCTGATACTAAATACATGAGCAAAAAACTGGGTGCTTGAAACAATAATTAAAGTTTGAAGGAAAATGTGTTACATTTGATATAGATTCTTCTCAAATCATTTTTTTTTTTTTCATTTTTGAATAACTGCGCGCTGATAAAGATCAATGAAAAAATGTCAGAAAGCGAGAAAAATATTCCTCGCTTTCTCCCCTTTTTCCTCGATTTCTCCCCCCTCAACAGCGCCTTTTCCTGGCCCTTTTTTACCCTCGCTTTCTCACCTTTTCATAGCCTTGTCGACCGCAGCCGGCTTCCATAGCCATACGTGATCGTCTTAGTTAAACACCATATCTAAGATCTATAAAATCCTGATTTATCCGTAACCGGATCCATAGAGTCTCAAGGTTCAGTTTTATCGTATAATTGTTTTGTATTATCTATGGAGCCTATTTTTGAATCACGTTGAAGTTGAATATATATGTCAGTTGTCTACATGATGGAAACCATATAGTTTTATTTGACTTGTTACAATTTTTCCAACACGATTTTAAGAGTTCGGTTTCAATACATCAGAATCGAACCCCATGTTTAATACGTTACATAAAAAATGGTCCTTTATGCTTGCTTATATGAAAGAAATTCACATTTGAGCGACCGATTTTTTTCTACTAACATGACGATTGTTTCTGTTGAATTCAGTTACTGAAAATCTCCCAGCTTCCGATCTCTTAGCACAGCAAAGGTATATTTGAAACAAATGATCTAGATTGTGTAATCCTTTGTAACTTTTTCTGAGAACAGAACACACAGCGTCATGTAGTGTTTTGTTACATTTTTTTATTATCTGGACAGTGGCAGCTAGTCAGCTAGTCTATCAAAGCCAGTTCCCCGGAATGGATCGAACGATGTCATAAAAGGCAAACAGTTTTTTTTAATTTTTTTTTTTTTTTTTTTTTTTTTTGAAGGTACATGGTCTAGCTCAGAGTAATCGGTATTTAACGTTACGGCATTCAAGACAAAGTCGTTTATAACGATGGCGAAAAATTCTCTCTACTATTTCAGAAAAAAAAACTTTGTGCTTTCTTAGAAAAATTTATTTTGGTTCATCAAAAAATCAGTCTAAGACCTTCAAACTTATCATAATACTTTATTGATAATTGTTGTCTGAAGCATGATGACTTACTCTTAACGTATCTGGGTTAATATCGAAAGGTTATAATTGTACATTTTTTTTATATTACGCGATGTTTTAAGTAATATGGTTCCGGTTTCTCAACAAGTCTACGAGTGCAATAAACATTTTTATTGACAGGTTCATTCGGAATCAGAGCAATTCATCAAACGTGTGATAAATGCAAATGAATGCTTATGCTGTAGGTGACGCACTAATCTTTGCGGTCGGTATGAGTATTACGCTTCAAATTGATCGACTGCGAGCTACTCAATAACAAGAGTCAATTTTTGAACCTGGGATCAGATCTCTTAATTTCATGTGTTTCTTCCAGCTGTGTATTATTAGGTGCTATTTGCGCTGACGTCGGCTGAAGGCAGATCGAAATTTATGAAAGTTAAGAAAACAAACATTATAGCTCCATTTATCAACTTTGGAGTAAGAAAGGAAATGTTGAGAGACAATGATTTGCTGAATAATAAAGGTAAATCTCATTATTTCATGATAAATTGATAAATAACAAAATCAACATTATATTTATTCCTCACTTGGGTCAGAAAACAGCATTATCTTTCAATATAAACGATTCAACTATTTTATTTATAATGTCAATGGATAATTTCTAATTCTGTTAATTTGACACGAATTCACCAACATCAAACATAATGAACTACTAAGGAAAAGTATATTCACTCCAAACGTTAGCTTTGTAGCCTTCATACATACACTTGATAGCATTTTTTGACAAATTTGCCAAAATTTTCAGGTAAATTTTTTTGATGTACGGTATCTTTTTCTTTTAGAGATGTTATATCACCACATTATGTTTTATATCAAATTCCTTTTTTGTAAAAGGCTTTTTTGAACCATACAATATAATTCAAAATAGAATAAATGGGTTGAGGCCAAATGTCTAGAAAGATCTGTGGAATACACGTCAACTTTGAAGTGAAGACGCCACCATCGAAAAACTACCGTTGAAATCAATAAATTATTCCAATCAGATTTGCCTGATTTAGTAAGGGGCATATCGTGGACATATATGACATATTATTAAAAGTATGATTCCAGATATTGAAGACTGTTATGACAACCATAATAGGTAAAAATGTTACCGTTAATCTATCCAAGTCAAGGTTATAAAGCAATGTATCAAATAGATATTTCAAAAAATATATAAAACATTGATCTGTAGTGTCGCCATATGGTTGATTGTTGGAGAAAGAAAAATGGCATCGTGAGAGGGTGGTGATTTGGGCGGACTGAAGCTATAAGTGGAGCAACCACGCAGAAATTGGTCTCGTAAGACATTGACGGACTACCTGGAAACCAACGGCATACCAATTACCATACAGAGTATTTTGGCTCTACCCACGGACCACTGGTACAAAGTAATAGAGCTCATCTACCAATTTATTACAACATCTGTGAAAACTTTTTTCCCTTTCTCACGTCTCCTTTTCTTCTTTCTCTTAGGTCTTCAACTCTTCCAAGCAAAGACAGGTAATCTAGCCAAACCCAAACAAACCAACAAGAACCAACATCATCATAACGAGTTTTGGAAGAATGTACAGGACTGAGTCACTCACGCCACACCATCCAGGGCCGAGTTTCACCGCCATTACATTCGTTCCGACCAGCTCGTACGAACCAAACCACCACCAAACGAACAGTTTTCTAATCATCCAATTGATTCTAAATCCATACCAACGACCACCAAAATAAAACTACCTAGTTGCGATATCAGCAGTTGCTGGAAGCGAACGTTAACTCGTCATTTATCACCACCACCAGAAATTGGTCTGAAGCATTTCTTACACGGTCCCCACATGAATAGTGCAATGAACAAAGCTTTACATGGGGCATTTCTACTGAAATAATATACATAAATAATTCATATTCATCTAAATTTCATCTTTCAAAATAAATATTCAACTACACCTAATGTAGCATAATTTTAAGTTTATTGATTTCATTGGATAATTATTTGTATTTGATTATTTTACATGTACTGAATCAACTCGTGTCTAGTAATATATAATAACAATTATTGTGGAATCTTTGGCATTGCTTATCAATGGCTGAGGAAAGAAAACAATTTTCTATATTACTAGTGCGTACTTGATCCAGTTGACATTATCAAATAACCTTCAATTGAATTAATATAATTTTCAACAAGCCACATTTCGTAATAATAAGGGCATACAACTTAAGGCATAAACCATAAAACCATAAAAACATAAAAATTGCAAAAACGGCGCCATTAATCATCTGTCGACGGATGTTTAACATTGAGTTTGTAATACAATCGCGTAGTTTTGTAACATGAGCCGCAGCATTAAGCGCATAGTTTGTAATAATGTTGACAGTGTGTAACATTAAGCGTATAGTTTGTAATAATGGTGGCAGTGTTACATTAAGCGTATACTTTGTAATAATGGTGTCAGTGTGTAACATTAAGCGTATAGTTTGTAATATTGGTGTCAGTGTGTAACATTAAGCGTATAGTTTGTAATAATGGTGTCAGTGTGTAACATTAAGCGTATAGTTTGTAATCATGGTGTCAGTGTGTAACATAAAGCGTATAGTTTGTAATAATGGTGACAGTGTGTAACATTAAGCGTATAGTTTGTAATAATGGTGTCAGTGCGTAACATTAAGCTTATAGTTCGTAATAATGGAGCCTGTGTGTAACATGGAGTGTATAGTTTGTAATAATGGTGTCAGTGTGTAACATTAAGCGTATAGTTTGTAATATTGGTGTCAGTGTGTAACATTAAGCGTATAGTTTGTAATAATGGTGTCAGTGTGTAACATTAAGCGTATAGTTTGTAATCATGGTGTCAGTGTGTAACATAAAGCGTATAGTTTGTAATAATGGTGACAGTGTGTAACATTAAGAGTATAGTTTGTAATAATGGTGTCAGTGCGTAACATTAAGCTTATAGTTCGTAATTATGGAGCCTGTGTGTAACATGGAGTGTATAGTTTGTAATAATGGTGACAGTATGTAACATTAAGCGTATTTTTGTAATTATGGTGTCAGTGTGTAAGATTAAGCGTATAGTTTGAAATAACAGAGCCAGCATATCGTATAGATTTTATTCATCATCATATCCAGCAATTAAAAAAACCAATCTCAAGGAAACTACCTTGAAAGTAGGCAATCGAAAAAGGAGTACTGCAATTCGAAAGCCTTATTATAGTGAACAACTCGTTTTATTCGCAAGATATTGGTCCTACATTTCAGGTATTATTGAAAATAGCGATTGTGGTAGAAAACTTGTCTGATTACAATCTAGACGAAAAATATGTGGAAAAACAAAATTAAATTGGCATAAGTTCATCAGTAAAGTACATGTGTATCAATTCCATTTAACAGTGAAAAATGTCGAACATTAAGGACAATTCCTTTTTCCGTCAATACAGCACAATAGCAGTATTCTGTGGTCAGAGTGGTAAATAGCGACAGAAACAATTGGAAGTACAAACAAGCCTTCGTAATCCATCTGGTCTTTGGACAATTAGAATGATTTCAATGATCTTTCAGGAAACTTTTACCATGTACAGCTGGGTCTGTAGATTTATTAGAAAGTATAACTCTGATAATCGTTTCTCAATCTCGATAACTGACCATGTTTTTCGCCGGAAGTAAATCTCCCATATGAAATACTTGTCGTGAAATTATCTTTTTCGAGCAAAAATGTAGCTACTCTAACATACCACCATTAAAACATAAGGATGGGACAACGTGTTCAACTTACTAACAATTAATGGAATCCTAAAAAGTGACAATTAGGGTTCAGTAACACTTCACAGGCAGTTAATTTGCATTATGACAACTACTACATAGGAGCAATATCACATTTGTCTCAATAGAAGAAATTTAAAAATTGAAACATATGACAATAACAAAAAATATTTGAACCGCTTTTAATTAAAATTTCGTCAATTTGAAATATTAAAGTTGATAGTTGGTGAAACCATATCTCATTTTGAAATGTTGTAAGATATTACAGTTGATGTTTATAGAAACTTCATTCTAATTTGAAGCTTTTCCCACGCGCCTGCTGTTCATGTGAAAATAATTAAGTACTTTAAAAATGCATTTCTTAATTTGAAACAATGTTTTTGTAAAATTTCAATATCTGTTTTAAATACAAAGAACTGCGAACTGCGATAATTCACTTGTTTTTCTTTCTTCTTTTTTTAAAATGAAATGAAACAGGAAATAGTTTTTTAGTATAAAAAAAAACAAACAAAAAATGTATAAGAATGGTGCAAATCAATTCTATCGGTGCCACTTATACACGATATACCCATGTCTCAACCTAACTGACCATTACATTAGAATTCGTTAGATTTTTTTATTGTTTACTTCTAACAAAGTACAAAGAACGAAGTACACCAAAATCACCACGTTAATCAAATATTCCACGTAACATGTTTCCTATTAAAATCCTGCTTAAGATGCCATTAATGTGAATTGAGGACATTTCTTTATTCTAACACCAATTCTGTCAAGCTCATTGATAAAGATGCCTTACAAGATACTCCATCAGTCGAGTTTCACAATTCCGTGCTCTTATGTGATTTATCTAAGGAAACCTTTATCTGGTTCTACTGTTGACTGAGATATTGAAAGACGTCTTGTAGACATTTTCATTCTATACTCAGATAGGCAAATTAATAAATCACTCAGAATTTAACCAGCAAAATAAAGGTTAACTGTCAATAAATTTATTACTTGGTTTTCAGATACTTGGGGATTGATGCCGGATGCCTAGCCTTGTTTTATATGTTCAAACTGGTGGTGTTTAATTATATGCTTTCAGACAATACAAAAATTATATTATATTTCAAATGATGATGTGTTAACAGAATGGAAACACAATTATTTCCTACAATGATGATTAAGCACCATTAGGCTTCTAAAACAATTGACACCCCATTAGAAAAAAATAATGAAATTAACGCAGAAACTGACATCTTGAAAACTAAAACCGATAGTGTGATCAATATGATTAGTATTTTTTTTTCTTCTTCTTTTTATTATTATTATTATTATTATTATTATTATCTGCAACTGACCCTATATGACACATTTCCCCAAATAAGTAGTTCATTTGCTGGTACAGAACTGATGTATTGTCAAGCGTTCTTTGTATTATTGCAGAAATTCTATTCATGTCCTTAGATGGTTCAGTGTCGGGAATGTAACAAGCAAATACTGGGAAAACCAATCAATTTGACTGAGATTCTAACTCGAAAACACATACCAAATTGTGGTTCAATTTCAAGTCCATCTTAATATTGTAATTCGACTCTAAAAAGATTTTGCCCATCCTTGTATTACGAAGTTTGCATTGTTTTATATTGTTGGCCAATAAGAACATAATATTCATCGGTAGATATATCTGCTGCCGTGAATAACTTGACAAAATCCGATCAATCCAAAAAACTTGCAATTAATTATTGAAAAACGCTTAATAAATTGATTAAAGCGTTTTTCAATAAGTACTTATTTTTGTGAGTTTTCCAGATTTTACAGGGATTTAGTTGCCATAACATCAACTAACAAAATGTGAGATATTAAAATAAAAGTGATGCACCCCTACGACATTTCGTTTGATTTTTAATATAATAAACTAGCACTTTGTTGTCACGTTGTTAATAAATACCTGATGATCTCTTCGGATTGAAAGCACAAGTCTAATACTTTGTGTGTTCTTTCATGACAGCATTATTTAATTTTGATATGTACCACCTAGTACTACCCGTTTATATATGTAAATCTTTCCAGCGACAGACCTAATAGTTCTGCTCTGTGATTGTAAAGACAAGACAAAACAGGATATTGCGGTAGATATTGAGATTACAATAATTGTTTTAGGCGAGACAATGAACCTAAACAATTTGAAATTGCTTTTTATCTTCTTGGAGAAAATAAACTTTGTCTTTGTTCCGACTACCGGTTAATACAACACAGATTTTAGTACGTAAGGTACAATTTAATCGTTTTCATTTACAAAATTAATTTTAACAGTGTTTTTTTTTTTTTTTTCATTATTTAGATTCTTGATTATCCAAAACCTTTTCTTCTGGTTGTTATTTCTCCAACAGATTTTTTATTGTGGAACGGATATCGGAAATGTCATTTCTCTCGCAAACCATAATGAATATCGCCAATTGAAATTGCAACATTTTCAGAAAGTCCACGATTTGATTATTGATTAAAGGAATACTGCTCTAAGAATGAACATAAATTTAAAAGATTTAAACTTTCCCAATAAAAGCATCAGTAGATTTACCTGCTGTAAAAATAACATAACAGAATCCTTATGTTTTTCGATATATCTGAAATACTAAGTAATTATCTATAAAAATGCACCAAATTTTTGAAAAAAGCTTAATAAATTGATTTAGCGTTTTTCAATAATTACTTAGTTTTTTTAGCTTTCCAGATTTTATAGGGATTATGTTACTTATGACACCAGGTAAGTTCACTGATAAATATATACTCATATTGATCATTCTTAGTTTAAATTTATCCTTTAAAAAATTGATTAAGAAGTATGATATTTAGAGAATATTTTTCTCCTTTAAAAAAAACCCTCGACTGTTTACAATCGGTAATTCGATGAGTTATGGAAATATTCAATTGTTTCTTCTCTTTAAAAGACGATAAATAATCATGTCTACAGACTAAACAATTAATAAGCTCTTATGTAATTTATAAACCAAATTTTGATCTAGTTGGTCTACCTTGAGTCCGTCCATTTTATATCTGACCCTACTGATAACATATATTTTTTTGATGGAGTGGATCGAGTGAAAACAAACTTTCAGTAATTTAATTACATTATTATATATACTTTTCCGTGAACATCTCTATGTGTGATTTGAGGACCTATGGGAGGTTCTGGTGATCTCTTAAAACTGATTATGTATTTGATGCAGCATACTTAAACTACATATCGGAGAGACTGAACGTACTACAAAGCAAAGAATCAAAAGAGCAGGCATTGTAGGCCTACTGCAGGGATCCTTAAATATTTGGGGGTAATTTGTAGTCCAGGATAATATTTTTCATTATTATTATTAAAAGTTTTTTTTTCTCTTCAATCTAACATCAGACACCTAAATTTCTCATGTCTTCTATGTATAGAATAGATTATAGAGGCTATATTCTCCGCATGCAAATAACCTAAGAATGTAACAAAATATTGAGGATTTAAAGTAGAAGGGGTTAATGCAATCGATCTCGGATCCAGAAAGGAAGAAAAGGAAGAAAACGATTGAAAATCACGGTCTTAAATCTTTTAACTCTATTTAAGTTTAAGTTTGTACATCAAAGATCATTTATCAAACACATGGTTACGTATATGTTGTGATCTAGAAAACCCGAGGACCGACATGTGTTCTTCGTTATTTTTCAAGAAAACTATTAAGGTACTAAGCGATGGGTCAATATAGTGCGCATTTCACAAAATCATTCAAAGTACAGTGTTACAGAATCACGTTACAGTCGACAGTCCTTTAAGGATTTACTTAATCACTGAAGGTTACAAAATACAAAAGTTTAAATGTTTAAATGTAAATGTGGATTTATTCTCAAAAGTATTCAAGGGTGCTATTGAGTTGTTCTTAATTTTTAAATTTAAAAGCTTAAATTAAGCAATTGAAACAACCCTTACGCAATACACTATATATAAAGCTTTGTGGACTCTTCCGAAGGATGCTTACATAACTGGCATACTCGGTTGAAGAGATATTTCGAGTGTTCTCGCAACGTTTATACAGCTTGCTTGCAAGTGGATATTTCTTGACAACTTTCTAAAAAAATTTTGGAAGCAAAACTTACCTCACCTCTTTCAAACTGAAATAGTCAAAATATTGGAAGCTGATTGCGAGGTTGCTTGTCGCTCTGTACCTATCTGTGCCACTGTCTTAGTCCCTTTCACTCCAGTTTGCAGAAAGTTGATAGTTGTAGAGAGGAATATACCCTTCGATAGGTATTATGATATATGAGAAAAATGTTCAGTGTGACGATGTGATGTCTAATACTGATCAATAGAACGTGTCACAACCCAACTGTCAATCAAACAAACACCTACCAATTAAAGCCAATTCAGCCAATCAGAGGACATGCTCAGCGCCTACGTCAAGGAACGGGCCTATTAATATTTCACGCTGTACAAAATAAGGTGTAAACTGAGAGGCGAGAATAACAGGACAAATGTGGCCATAACTATTCCATTTCAAAAGATATTAGATCAAATATGTGGTGATATTTTTCAGATGTAAAAGTTGTTACAAAATTAAATATACCATGAAGGCGTATCATAATTTATTCTAAACCAGGGACTAACCTAACAATTTGACCTACGTTATAACAATAACAAATATAGCCTTTAAAAGGTGGAGCCTTTTTTAATTCATAGTCATTTGTCAACTATAGAATTAGCCTAACTTTAAATCATAGAGCGTTTAATTATTTTACCTAATTAATTTGGTGTTTCACCTTGAGCAAATCTAGAATAAAGAATAATTCAGTTATTAGGTGTCAGAGTATCCTGATTGTTTCCCATTTAAATTGAACCTCAGTATAGCTTGTTTGTGGTACAATACTGTAGACGAAGTATGATAGCTTGACCGGAAAGATAATATACACTCGAATACTCCCTGAATCCTGAAACAAGAGCCGTTCATTATATCCACTTAAATGTATTCAATATGTCTATATGCATACTAAGTTTCATGACAATCTACAAACTATATAGACCTAAGTTGACATTGCAGTGTGGTCGTTAACGTCAAGAGGGGTAACTCTTGGGAAATATTTATTTTTATCAAAAAAAAGTCAGAGATGGCATCTTAGTGGAAACTGTCATGTGGGTCGAAATAGCTGGCATGAAATGAGAGTTGATCGGGTGGGGAAAATAACCAGAGAATCCTAAGACTAATTAGTAGGCTAATTCATCTGTCCTGGCAATGCACATTACATACATGACGTTGCCGTTTTCATTAGCCCACATTAGTCAATGTTGCTTCAATCAATCCTGTTTTGTTAACTTGGTTGAAAGGTTTTTATCTGCGATCAATTTTGAGTTCGTTCTATGAATTTAGAATTCTTCTATTAATTGGTCCGTTCTTCATGTGAAAAGAAGTTCCATTTGTACACGTCAAGAACTGGGTATTAACGGCATCCATATGCAGTGTTATCAATCTTTGAATATTGTTCTTTTTCCGTTTCGATGTCGGAGATAGCGTGAGGAAGAGTTTACAATCGCTAGTTAAGCGAAATACGAGGAGCTTCCAATCCGGTAACTATTAAGACACATTCCGTGTAGAAAATTGATAGAAGGTAAACAAGAGTACTCGATTGTTATTGTGCCCTTTCTTTAGCTGACAGATCCTGTCTTCTCTTCTTTCCATTTACAGTTTCCAATCGGATTGCTTGATGATATATTCTACTTGGTTTTAATGATGGCGAAATGTCATTATTGAAACTAAAACGGTGTTCATTTTGTAAGTTAATCATTGAAGTATTTGCCAGGGCATCGATACGTGGCATGTAATTTTTCTTGGAAGGAGTTAAGACTTAATTCCTCTCCCTTAGAGAGTGTAAGATTTGTTTAGTGAAGGCTTTTCGTGTCATTTTAATGGCATTGTCTGGAAACTGAGAGCCAAAATAAAGAGGTACAAATCTGACGTATTGATTGGATGTCTGCTATAGAATGATATCCATGGGAGTATGTTAAATCACGCGGATGTAGATATAGAGAATACATCATTGTACATAAAAGATTCTAGCTCTATGTACAGTTTTAGTGGGTTTGGCACTTATACCAGTAATAGAAACTGGTACTCTGGTATACTGGTATATATGTGGTAACAGGAATAATAAAGGTTAACTAAACTAATATTGTAGTACAATACTGAAAAATCTTCTTTAAACATCTAATAATAAAATAATTGGTGCAAATCTATTCCTTCGTATGCGTATTAGGGCCATTCAATTTTTTTTTTTTTTTTGTAAATCAAGTTACTAACTTGAAAATTTAAAAAAAAAAAAATTGAATGGCCCTAATACGCTTCCGTACCTTCGGTGTTCCCAATACAAATATCTACTATCTATTTTAGGCGTGCTTAAAGTGAAGTCTGTTTCACCGCCAATAATCCACATACATAAAGAACGAACAATAAGAGCTCGGCATCCTACATCTAGTATTTGGATACGTTCATCACTAAGATTACTCAGAAAAAATAACCAGATCTAAATCTTATAGTCAAATGACGGATCATAAGCTTTTACTTCGCTTTTAGCGTTGTTGTACCTTACTATGCCTTCCCTACTATCCCTTCCAGAAAACAACATGCTTTTCAGTGAATTGATTTCAGAACGAAGTTTGCTGGGCTTTCCTTGTATTGTCCTTGGTATTTAAAGTTAATTCTCGTGGAAATAACAAATTGGGAATCTCCAACGGCGTTTGATCTTTGAGAACAATTGGATAAAAAAATCTCTAGGATATCAAAACATATGAGTTTATTAACTTGACACAATAATATGGATAACAATTACTTTGATAAATAACTTGCGACGTTTCGACGAAGGTACTTCCGTCTTTATCAAGCATCATCATTGCTTGATAAAGACGGAAGTACCTTCGTCGTTATTTATTAAAGTAATTGTTATCCATATAATTGTGTCAAGTTAATTATTACCCAGTTACTAAATGCCACTTAAAGAAGATATGAGTTTATTGTTTATTCATAAAACAATTCAATAATAATAATATATTTGATGAGCATTTTAGCTATTTTTCAATCCAATTACGACTGTCATGCTGCTTAAAATACGTTGGGTACTCAGAGGCAATGACATAATCCTAGTATTTTGCATTTATCAATAAGTTTTCTTCTTTTAAGTGATGCAGGTTTTAGTCATAGAATGGAGCAATAAACCAAAAAGAGGTGTTGCCTTTCTAGATGTCTCTCATTAAAATCTTTTGCTCGGGACAGGAAAACAATAAGAACTAATATAAAAAAAACATAACGGGAAAAAACCGCTTTGAACCCAATTCCATCTCATGTTGGTTTTTGGTCACGATTAAACTGGTCATTTATTTATCTTCAGTGCAAAACTTGTCTTATGGCGTTTTTCATGCTTTTAAAAAGCTGCGGGCTAAAAGATATCCAGAATGAAAACCAATTAAAGTTGAAAACCGAAATATTAGATATGTTGCCAATCTGATCACTATAGGTTTTGAATAAAAATCAAAATTATTGGCACATTCGACAGAAATGTCTTTCGGTATTTTGCGTGGACAGTTTTTGTCTGAAGTGCAGATTATTGTTTCAGCTCATGTTACAAAAGAAAACCGGATCCAGTAATCTAAGCAAACAAGAGAATATTATAGGTTAAGATTGACCGGAAGTCCTAGAGACATAGTGAACAATTTTTCAGAGTAGCCTAAATAATTGTGATATAACATTACCTTCTGATATCACAATCGGGGAAGTGTAAAAAGAAATCTTGGGAAGATGAGGCTAGTTTGGTATCTTTGAGCGGAAGTGGACAAAACACACGCAACGTCATTGTCTTAATGGAGTAAGATACATGTCAGTTACTAATGGCCTATCTGACAGTAATAGTTTGAACCTATACTAATGAACGTCACCAAACAAACTTAACATTGACCCACCATTATTTTTTACACTGTTGGCAAATACAATTAAGACTTTATCGTTATGCAAAATCACCAACTCTTGTCAAATTTTACTTCTGTGACATAAACGTCAGAGCAGAATATAACGGAAGCTATTGTATCAATGAAAGATCTATGAAATATTATGTTTGCAAAATATTTTGCTCCTTAATAATTTCCATTATAAACTATTTCATCACCTTCGCAATGGTTATCTTTTACGAATTCTTACAAATACCTTGAGTCTAGCCTACAATTCAAATTTATAGTTGTATTTATGATATCAAGGTAGTAGATGATGTTGTTAAGATACTGTTTCATAGGATCATAGCGACTAATCAAAAACTTTTTAAACGTATATTTAATAATTTGCAAATTATGTAGGCCTATTGAAACATTTAGTTAAGTACCTTTAATAATTTTGAATAAATTTACGTTATATTTATTATAAAGTAGCATCAATATTGTGTATTAATATATATTATTACAAAGAACAGTGTTTTCAAGTTATATTATTTCAGCATTGAAGTTACTTCAGATTGATGTCATTAAGCTGTTTGTCTAGAATCCACTCCAACCGACTAACATAAGACACTTATACGGTAATTTAATGTCAAGACGGGTCCGTTAAAGTTTTGACGCGACAATGAAGATTTGTTTGCAATTCATTGAGTGTGTCCGCTTATCACTTAGTCAAGTGACACTCAGTGTTGACGGTTTGAGAGAAAAAGTAAGTATTTGTAGCTGAATATGGACGTTGAAGAGCAATGAGGTATACAAAATGAGTATAAGATGAAGGAATAATCTGCGATCAACCAGACGCTGTAATTACATGTAAACAATTTACTGTCAAAGGTTATACCAACTAAAACTACCTTGATTCTGAAAAACATCATTAGTAGTAATTACTAATATACGACTTAACGCGATGGTATTGATAATCATTACGATGCAGGTCAGGATGCTTGGTTGTGTCTTTTATGTGGGTTACTGTCTTGCATCGACTAGAGTAACATTCAAAAATACGCGGGAAAGGGGGGGGGGGTCTTGACCTACATTTAATTCAAGGAACCACAAGTAAACCCTTTTTCACCAGTGTCATAAAGGCTTGTCAAGAGTAGTCAAACGTCAGTCAATCACGTACAAATAACCCGTAAAAATCACAATCAGATTAATTTCCAAACGAATGAATAAAATGAACGCCAAAACTTGAACGTGGGAATGGATAGTGAAACTTTTAAAGTTTATTGTTAACGTGTTCGGATCGGCTTAAGCTCATCGCATAAGAATTAAATCATCACTTCTACAGAATTTTTAAGGCAAATAGTCTAAAATAAGACGAGGACGTCTTTACCTTTGGGGTGTAGGAATTAAAGCGCTCAACATTCAAGCGCTAAAAATGGAATAAAATCACTCATGCCATATCTCTGATGAAAATCGTAGTGGATATTTTGTGTGAAGTCTAGCGGCTTGATACCTCCGTGTAACCGTATCAATGATTTAATAAGTGACGATGTGACATCGTGACAATGAAAAGAGTGTTAAAACAAACATCATAGAAACAATATAATTCCAGTGGAGAAGAGAAAATCTCATTTTTTATCAATAGGGACCACACCAAATCTTAAAAAAAGGAAATGGTGTAGGAAATGCATAATGTTAACAGCCTGTTGCATGGATATATTGTAAATGGGCAAAAGTAAATACATGTAGTCTACTTAATAAGTCGTAAAGGCACAGTTTGCGCCCCTGATCGATTCATTTCCGAAACAAACAAAATCAAATTCCTGATTGTTTTTTAAGTTTTTAAAATGGAATACGGGATTTTAAATATCATGAACCTCTCTGCCATTTTTTTTATCTTATACATAAAACATATCTTCTGTAGGTCTCGTAGAGGTTAGGTCGACCGTTCTATAGCTCTCATTATTTTGTCGACATGAAACCTGTTACTAGTCCAATCTAGAAATTCTCTTGCATCAAAAATGTAATACAATTTCGTTTACGATCGCTTCAGGTATAGAATTGCAATTAAAAAACGTACACTCTTAAATGCTAAGCGACAAACCTGTGAAAGTATGGATGCGGTCAAAAGTTTTCTCGCTTTTTCGAGAACTTGAGAAAGCGAGAACACGATAACGCGAGAAAGCGAGATAACAACAAAATTAACATTGGAGTCAATGGAAAGCGAGATCACGAGAAAACTTTTATCCGCATGCAGCTTCTATAGTGAAACACAATCCCTAAGTCCAGTATCACACCCGTCTTTCGGACCGTGCCACGACCGACCCGACTCACAATATGAGAAAATCGGGTGAAAATTCGTGACTAAGTCGGGAAGATCGTGGCGTTATCGGATTGGTTCGTGGCATGTTCTTTTGGGTCGAGAACGGCCAGATAGAGTGACACGAACTTTTAGACCGGAGCTTAATAATCGGGTAACCATCACGAATCTCCCAAAACGTATGACGATGGGGCGCGATCGACATAGTCGAAGTACAGTCGTGGCTGAGTCGTGGCTGAGTTGTGGAGCAGTCGTTAGATGGTCTTACTTCTACCGACTTTACTATCACACAAAACTCCATGAATGTTAAGACCGTCCCGTCAACCCCGATTCTATATTTTGGACAGAATTCCACAAACGGGGTAGACTCTCCCCACGATTGTACCACAACTGGCCACGAAAGACCCGATCTACTCTCACGACTAAGCCCCGACTGTACCACGACCACCCGTTCTCGTCAAGATAGAGCCACGATATATACGATTGCACCACGACTCAGCCACGAAACAGCCCCGATATCTCACGTTCTCGTCGATAGCAACAAGTGAATCAGCCAATAGAAGGAGAGTGTTACTAGATGTTAGACCAAAAAGGATGGTGGTAGATAAGAGAGAGCCTATGAAGAACAGATATTGTCCAAGATTGAGTCAAGAGATCAGAGTCTCAACCTTCAGAGTGAATTTCTGTCGCTGATCAAGACCCACAACAAGTCTACAAATGAAAGATCAACATATGTCAATTTGTGTAAGAGTATAATGATTGATCTTGATCAGAGCCTGTGGCGCCAATTCCAACAGGAGCAAACACAACTGATCAGTACAATCCACTGAATGATGATGTCAAAAGATCAGCCATGCCAGCACCACACCAGCCTATGCAATCACCAATTCCACTCGTATTTATCCTGCGAGAAGTGTTTGGCATTCGCAGGAGCCAGAGTGGCTAGCAAGACAAGTTCACTCACAGTATTCAACACTTCAACCAATAGCATCAACTACATCACCTACTGCAACGTCTACTTTTACTAGTCTACGTGACCATCATAGTAGGACTACTCACACTTCAGACTTGAACCGTAGCTCACTGCCTTCTCTACCAACCTCTTTTATTGCACAGCAACCTGGTGAACACAGTGTCAGTGATATCTTCACGCAGTAACCGGTATCACCAAAAAATTAAAATAATCAAACTGAACATTCATATGTATAGCAAAGTCAAAGGGTTATATTAAAATATATAAGCATATTCAACATAAAAATTGCTTTATTGTTATATCATATTCTGTCATGGTACAGAACCAGCTGGTGAGTTAAAATAATGCTTAAGATATTCTTGTTGCTGCTTCCCCTGCAGTGGTTGTACGTGTCGCCCCTTTGATCTTATCTATTGCACCAGGAATGATTCTCCTCCCCTCTGTCAAGAGAAGCGTTCTGCGAGGCTGGATAACGTATCCTCATCAAATTATGAAGACATATACAAGCATCAACCGTGCATGAATCAAATTACTGAGTAAGATCTGCCAACGTTGTGCTAGAATGCCAAAGGCATTTTCAACTGCTCTACGTCCTCTTGAAATTCTGTAGATGTAGATTCTATGCTGGACAGTCATGTTTCTTATAGAATATGGCTTCATCAGGTAGTTTCGTAATGCAAAGATGTCATCTCCCGGGATAAAATATGGTATGTCCTTGTCATCATTGGGAAGTTTGTCTGCTGCTGGAAAATCAATAGAACTATCATGGATGCACTCTTTCAATTCTGAATCATTGAAGATTTGAATATCTGACATATACCCAAAACCACCAATATCTGCCCATAAAAAAATTTATAATCAGCATCAAACATGCCCAGCAGCACAATGGAAAAGAAACCTTTGAAGTTATGGTAGAGACTGCCACTGCTGTTGGGTTTTCTAATGGCAACATGCTTCCCATCCAAAGCACCAATTGCATGGGGGATGTTCCATCTCATCTCAAACTGCTACAGCCTTCCATTCATCAGAATTAATGGGGCATTTAATGACTTCATCTTGGAATTCATCCAGAATTGCTTGAAAAACTTCTCTGACTATCAAAGATATGGTTTTCTGTGGAACTCTGAAGTTTAACTTTAACAACGAGTAGTTGTTTCTACTGGCCAGATGTCTCAAAGTAATGGCTATCTTCATCTCTGGTTTTATAGCTTTCCTGTAGTTAGTGTCTGGTGAATCTTGGTCCTATTCTTTGCACAAGCTCATCAAACATCTCTGGCTGGATATGGAGAAAATTGATGAAACTGGCAAGATTTTTACGCCTTACTTCAGGAATCAGACGATGGAAGTGCCCTAGCTGTAGTCGTCTACCAACACCCGACCAAGGGCGGACCCAGCATCTCCTCTCTCTTGGTTTTCTCATATGCCTTCTCCTTTCAATCATTCCTGTAATGAATTCTGTTTTCCTCATCTAGATAATTCAAATGTAACATCTGATGTTTGACGATCAACTCAATAATGCCTTCGTTGAAGAGAGATATAATGATTGGTGAGTGGTAAGATGTGTACCTCTTGCTGTCTGCTATGCAAATTATGACAATATCCATGAACTTGAGTTTTATACCATTTGTATAAGTGTTCACGACTGGGCCATGACTAATTCAACTGCACCACGATTGACCAAAGACTGTGGCCCAACTTGTTCGTCTGTGTCACGTCCTCGATACGTTTTAGCCACGATTTTGATACTAGTTATCGTGGAAGTTATCCTATTATTAAGCTCGAACCTAAAAAGTCGTCGCATCCAGGCCGTGACTTTTCACCCAATTTTCGACCCGCAAAGTAGTTGCACAGTCGCGAAGCCCGGTTTGATGGTGGTTCTTTCTAGAATGGGGATATATATATCTTGGTGCTGACGTAGTAGAGAACGTGATAGATCGTCACTGTTTCGTGGCTCAGTATTGACACAATCGGGTAGATTGTGGCACAAACGGGTAATCGTAGCACTGTTGTAAAAATCGTGAGTATAATGCCGTGGCTGGAACGTGGCTAGATCGGCTATTCCGGGGCTCAGTTGTGGTTCAATCGTTGCATTCGTGGGGAGAGTCGTTACAAGTACGGGAAAGACTCATTTTAAACTGAAAATCGGCCCTTTTTTACACGATTCTACCGAATCATACAATTTCCTAAAAATATAAAATCGGGTTTTCGTAGCAGTCGTAGAATTTGGTCTGATAGTAGGGTTAGATATAAGTTTGAACTAACGCTCAATGAATGAAAAAGAGGGTAAGCTCCTAAAATGACTGAAAAAGCCTTTTTTTTTTTTACTGTAATTTATAATCAGTGTTAAATTCTGAATAATGGCCCTGAATATTAATTAATATTACTGGTGCTATGATATATCAAGGTTAGAGACTATGGTCAATACATCATACTTAATTTCATTCACTGTCAAATATCCCCCGTAATTGACAGCTTACTCAATGAGTTGCTCATCTCGAGGACATATTCACTGGACAGGAGAAATATGAATTAAATATAATCAATAAAAGGGTCCAATGTTCAGAATAGTATATTATTGCATATTAGATCAATGCCAACAACCAAATCCGCCCTAACATATCTTTTATTTGATTTGGTAATGAGTCAACAATTAACTCAAGGGACAGAGACATTTTTGACGTTTCTGATAAATAGTAAAAATAGTTTTAAAAAATCGATAAGCCAAACTTATAATGCTAAAATTGAAATTCCTGCTGTAACAAATATTGAGGTGAATAATATTTTAGAATAGTTTCCTGCAAGCCAGACATACAATATAACACATACAATATATTTTTCTTTTTCATACCCATGCTACAATCATTAGTTGTCATGGGGAGGGGCTTAGGTGTGCTACGACTTCGAAATTTCACTAGTTATTGCACGGAGGCCATTTTTTTGGAGTGTCTTGGCATAGCATCAAGGCCTTGTTTTACTTGGCTTGTTAACTTAAGGTGACAACTTTTAAAAATAAATTAAATCCATAACAGCGTTTATTTCAACATCTCATAAACAGAATTCCCCACAATCAGATTATTTTTAAATTCGCCGTAATCCACATCTTTCCTAATATTATTTATCTTTCTGATTCCTTTTCTAAATTTTGTGAAAGAATAATATCTTCATCGTCGTTATCACCAAATAAACACTGCGACATTGCGTCTGTACGTCCCGAACTGAAATATAACTGCTGTAAACAGGTGTTTATGACCTATATTGTGCTATAAATTATACTTTCATGGACCTCAAAGTTTTAAGTATGAGACCTATATTGTGCTATAAATTATACTTTCATGGACCTCAAAGTTTTAAGTATGAGGTGTAGTGGAGGGATAGCAACTACTCTGTCAAACCCTAATAAGGCAACAAATCAGCCATGGACTAAACTAAGTCGGGCTCACAGATCAAGTATAAGTATAACCAAAACGTGTTCTTGATACTATTTCTATTGTATAACCAAAAAACTCTCATAAAGACTTTAGTTAATACACATCCTAGATGTAGCCTACTTATCCAAACGTATCTTTCTTTCAAAGGATCCATGACGGTATAAAATTACTTGCCAGGCAAGGTAAGAACGCCCACTTTCAGCATTAAATGTGAATAATAAATTAGGAAGTAACTCAAAAAACATTCATTGAAAATTTTTTTCAATGCCATTGCTCGCACGAAATTTCATCAAAATCCTTTAAACCTGCAGCTTCTATGCACCCACAATACCATTTTGATGCAATTTTACTAAGTCAAAAGAAATAACTAAAACTGTTCATGGAAAATCGTAAAATTCAAACTTGACCACCATCTTATCTATTCCAATACTCATACAAAGTTTCATCAAAATCTATTAAATATTGCAGCTTCTATTGCATCCACAAAAAAAATATTTTGACGCAATTTTACTAAATCAAGGGCAATAACTCAAAAAAATCGTCAAATTCAAACTTTACTACCGTCTTATCAAATCCAATGCTAACACCAAGTTTCATCAACATCCTTTGAAAATTGAAGCTTCTAAATGCAACCACAATAGAATTTTAGCACCATTTTACTAAGTAAGGGCAATAACTCAAAAACCTTCATCGAAAAATCGTCAAATTCGAACTTGACCGCCGTCTTATCTATTTCAATGCTCACACCAACTTTCATTAAAATCCATTGAAAATTGTATCTTCTATTGTGTCTACAACAATTATACCGACAGGGGCAATAACTCAAAAACTGTTCACCGAAAAATATTTAAAATGGAACTTGACCGCCGTCTTATGCTCATACCAAGTAAAAAACAAAGAATTGTAGCTTCTATAGAGTTTACAACAAATGTTGACGGACCCACAGACCGACGGACCGATTTTTCGATGAACAGTTTATGAGTTATTGCCCTTGACTAAGTAAAAAATTTTAAAAAAAACAATTGTGGGTGCAATAGAACATACATCTTTCAAAGGATTTTGATGAAACTTGGTATGAGTATTGAAATTGATAAGACGGCAGTCAAGTTCGATTTTTCGATGAACGGTTTTTTAGTTATTGCCTTTGACTAAGTAAAGATGGTATTGTGGGTGCTTAGAAGGTGCAAGTTTCAAAGGATTTTGATAAAATATGGTGCGAGCAATGGCATTGATAAAATATTCAATGAATGTTTTTGAGTTATTTCCCAATTTACCATTCAAATTCAATGCTGCCAGTGGGCGTATCTTTAAAAAATGACTGAGTTTTGTGAATTTTCCAGATTTTAAAGAATTATGTTACTTTATGACAACAGGTAAGTTAACTGGTGAATATATACTCATATTGGACATTCTTGAGAACTAAAATTTTATGTTCATGCTAAGACACAGTATCCCTTTTAGAAAAGTATAATTATAAATGAGTGAAATAGCATTAACTGAAAATATCAATTGAAAACAAATCTAAAGATCTTCCAGTAACAGGCTTTAAATAAACTTACGGTGGGGTCTTAATGCAGTACAGCTTATGTTAAAAAAGAATTATGGCATTTTTGTTATGTAGGAGTTTCTCATAAAAAGATTTGTAAGAAAATCTGAAATAACTCCAAGGGTTGATACGTTAAAGGGGCCCAGGCTTGATTTTTAGGGGTCATTTTGGGCCTTTGTTACATCTAAACAGTTCTCAGAAATACTCAAGCTCTAAGAAAATCACAAAATACCTTGAAATATACCACAAACAAAAAATTTCACTTTTCATATTTTTTCCGTGCTGTACGCGGCTGGTCTCCAGTCAGTCTGAAAATTGTGTGTCCTGTTGACAAAGTCTACAATTGAAAATGCATTGTAGTTTATCTATATAGATGACCGCTATTGCACGACGGAAAGGATAACTCTTTGATTATCAAGACGAACAGTTTTCCAATATGGCGGGACGTTTGTAATTTCTTAAGACGTTATGATTTTCCAAACACGGATAATTATGGATACACATGGATTTGAAGGCTCAAATTGCAAAAGTAAGGTAAACTATTTCTGATTAGCTAACCAAAAGATTTCATGTGTTTGAGGCTGTCGGGTGATTGTCCGAAACAAATCAAGCCTGGGCCCCTTTAAGTATATACTTATGATGCTTTTGAGACAATGAATGATTTAAGAAGACATGTAAACATCATTAAATTTTATTCACGATAATGTTAATGCGAGAGCGAGACTTAACTAGCGCAGGGGTCAAACAGGAAAGTCAATAACGTGTGTAAGCGCCATTTGCATTGACACATGCGGTGCATCGTCGTCGCATGGAGTTGATCAGTCTCTGGATAGTGTTCTGAGGGATAGCATTCAACTCCTTGACCAAGGGCAACCTCAAATTCCCGGGTGTTGTCCATCTGGCGTCAACGTGAAAGACGTCGTCCAATTTCATCCCATAAGTGCTCGATAGGGGAAAGGTCGGGTGACATAGCTGGCCACTGAAGCACGGGGATATTCTGCTGTGCAAGGTACTGCATGGACACCCTTGCAGTGTGTGCCTTAGCGTTGGTTTCGGTGACGATCCGTCAATATGGGGCCGAAATAAGGACGTCATGCACGCAGGCCTGTAGCTCGCAGACGGTTCCTTACGGTGTTGGGGTGAATGAATCCACGTCGTCCTTGGACTTGAGCAGCCGTTCTAGTCGCTGGTATAAGTGTTCGGTCTCGGATTTGATCCAGTACGATCTGACGGTCCTGACGTGCTGTTATCACACGTTGTCGACCCGGTCGAGAACGGTCCCGAATGCTCCCCGTTTGCAGAAACCTTTGATGGAGTCTTGTGATCGTTGTGTGTGTGCAGTGTAGTCGTCTGGCAATTTCCCTGGTCCTGGCGCCAATTTGAAGCATCCCAATGGCACGTTCCCGTTCAGTTATTGTTAGTCGCGGCATCGTGTCGGCGTTTCACAACTGTCAGTTAAGAAGTGAAGTTTTGTTCGGATTCACATGCTTTTAAAGGCAATGTGTGCAAAATCCAGAGTGAAATTCATTCTTTCCCGTGGTGTGTGTGCAAAATGTTGCGTTTTTTGCGAAAAATTGCCTACCGTTACAGTTAACATGAAATTCTCGCATTTCTTGCACATAGCATGTCGGGTGACGTCACTGTAGTGTTGTTGTATGGAAATTATATTGAAGTTCATTTGAACTTAAATATTGACTTATTCAAGTGGTGCATTTTCATTATATATTTCATTTATATTATTTATTGAAAATAAATTATTGATATATTTCTGTTTCAACACAGGTTGAAACTTCAACAATATTTGAGCCTTTTTCAAGATCTCATTAATATACATGATTACACCAAATTTAATTCAAATCAGACGAAAACTGTATTCTCTATTAATAAGATAAGTTCGATGGGTTTTGACTCAGTCAAGGGCAATAACTTAAACACTGTTTACTGAAAAATTGTAATATCAAACGTATTCAATTTTTCAACAATAAAAATTATGGCACAAAATTTTATTCAAATCAGATGAAAACTGAAGTCTCTATAGCGTCCACCAATCAATTTTGACTAAGTCAAGGGCAATAACTCAAAAACTATTCATAGAAAAATCGTCAATAACAAGCTTTTCCAAGATGTCGTAAATATAAATGATCATGATTTCGACGCGTTTTGATTATATCAAGGGCAATAACTCAAAACCATTCATCGAAAAATTGTCAGACCAAATTTCATTCAAATCAGCGTTCACAAGCCAATTATAACGCGTTTTGATTAAATCGAGAGCAATTATTCAAAAATCGTCAATTTACTTACAAAATACTTTCTTTATGGAATAAAGTAAATTAAGTTTGTAAACAGCATTGTCTTTTATAGACCTATGGGAGTTGTATGGGGTTAAAGGGCCAGATAATCAGGGCAAGACTTATCTCACGAGGCTAGTCCAAGGACCAAAAATTGGTCGATAACTAATATCAATGAATAAGAAGTCTGAGATTTCAACAACTTCGGTCGACGACAAGACCAATGATAACAAGGAGTTACGACTGAGTAACTGAGTTTTCAGTCAGTCAACATAATCCAGTGGTTGAACAGATTTTATCAGGCGTCAGCAGTCCAAAAAGTGCCTCAGATTCTGAAACAAAATTTCAAACTAAAAACAATGTTCTTCGTATTTGCCAATAATATCCCCTGGAAATTGTACCATCAGTTGAGTTAGTGACTAAATGGGTCATCGACACTAAATTTATTTTTATTCAGGCTATTTTCTTTTCGATCACATCCCGACTGAAGATCTACACTGTGTATAGCCTAATACTGAGAGCTCATTGTTCCATAGGATAACTATAGATTTGTTTTTCAATTCAAACATTTTACATCAATGTTTAAAGTGGTATAAAATTATACTAAAGGCAATAGGTTAAAATTCTTTTTTTAATATCTTATCAATTAATAATAACATGAAAAAAATAACCAAATAATGTTTAATTTTTTAATATCAATATCAGGCAAGTTAACTTAAAATTTATTATAACAACTTGGTCCTAAAATTTATTATAACAACTTGGTCCATAACAAATTAAAATTACCCCACAATAGTCATTCAAAAATATTTATGCAAAAAAACAGGGCATCAAAATAGTAGGCAAATTCTACAACTCTCAGCTAATTTGTAATGTCAAATATATTAATTTTACCTTTTACACAAGCTTTAAGCCTTTGTTCTTTGTCTTCTTAGTAATAATACAAGACCTTGCTATCTATACTCAAAATGATATTAGTGCTAGGATATCCTAGAAACAGTGCTAGAAATAAGGACCCTATCACATCCTAGTGCCAACATCGTTTTCAGAATAAGCAGTCAGAGCTGTACATACTGCTTAAAAATTATTGAGTCCCTTTCCTCTTTCTTCAATTCTTCAAAATGTCTACTATTCTTGATGAAAAAATGGGAAGAAACAACAATGTATTACAAAGTTAACAAAACATTTCTGTTCATGACTTAAACATCTCTGAATGTGCATATGTTCGTTTGCTAATGTCATCCAAATAGCCCTATATCCACTTCATACAAAATAAAGTTATAAAGAGGGGCAATATTAAAATAAGTTGTCATCTTTTCTATTAAAATAGGATTAAGGCAGATATACATATCACAGTCATACACAGTTAAAATACAAATATATAAAAATAATAATCATTTCAACAGTCACTCTTTTCTTTTATCTCTTCTTCTACATCGTGGACATTGACCATTTTCTCTGGCAAAACAATGTCTGAAATACAGGGTCATATATTTCAGAAAATATCATATAATAACTAAATCAGTCATCTATGAGGTATCGGGGAAACTCAATCATTTCGACTAAAAACATGGAGTTTCATAACATTAACTGCTATAAAAAAATATAAGTCTGCAACCTTGTTTTGCTATTTTGAGACTTTCAAAAGCAAGTATGTGTGTCAAAATATAAGAAAAAACAGAGACTTTGTATCTATCAATAATATAGCCTACCTTTTGAAATAGTTTTATGAAGAAGGCTTACCTTTTGAAATAGTTTTATGAAGAAGACTTACCTATGTAAAACAGCTGAACATTGAGAACAAACAACAGCTATACTATCAAAGGGGAATAACACTTCATCTTCCTGACACAATTCACACACATACCCTCTTCCTTGACATCTCTATAATATCCACAAATATACAATTGAATGCCTATAGATGGTTGCTTCCCAACCTCGGGTAATTTTAAGATCCACAGAGGGTGACTAACTAGTTTCTAAGACAAATTGTACCATCGTTTGATAAGAAACAGCTAATTGAAACTTGTCACATAATATGCTTTTTGATGATGTCTTGATTTTAGCCACCGTAACCTGTTCACTCAAGTTTTAGTCAAAGGGTATACAATATATTAATTTATTGTTTATCATCAAAATCATCTTATCTGTGTTAATATAAGTTCTTCAATTTTTTTTTCTGTACAGACAAGGTGCATATTATTTAGATGATAAAAAAAATTTTCAGAAACAATCAAAAGCAAGTGTGTTATTTCTACTCACTATTATATGGTATCCAATTCTTACCTCACAGTCTGTTTTAATATGCTGTGCCCAAGTCGAATGTACTTGAGCTATCTCTGATAATAAAACATCAGTTTGTACTTCCATTAAATCTTTCATTGTATAAACATCACTGCTCTCTACAAAATGTTGTCTATAGTCTAATCTACGTAGTAATTTAACTTCCATAGCTTGTTGACATAATAAAATATACTTCTTCATAATCAATAACTCTTCTCTTAATTTCTATAATATATTCAATGTGAAACGAATTAATTAATAGTTACAGTTTTCCAGTTTCACCCAAGGATAAGAAAGGGTACACACTATTCACAATTATCATTCAAATTTTTAACTTTATGGTAACTACAGTTTTTTCCTTTTGTAAATTTTGAAAATGCCGGTTTAGACAAGTTCTGGTCTGACCAGGTTTTATGTAACAGAAGAGGAGATAATCATGATTTCCGGATGTGGAAACAGTTGAAGATAAAGGGGTTTAACTCTGTATTGAGAAAGAAACAGTCTTCTTTAAAAATTAATGACGTTTGAATTTATTTCATTTATTGCATCATTCATCATAAATATTCAAATATTAAATAAAAGTCTTTCTTTTTAATAATATCCCCGACAATGCTCCTACCTATTCCATACTTAAAGCTTAGTTCTTTGTATGAGTTTTTGAATTTTCTCGGAGTCTTTGATCAAGTTGACCTTCTGACCTAAAGTTAACTCAATTCGCATACGTTTGGCTGACGGAGTTGTAGAATTTTCTGCGGGACCTTATTTTGGGGTAGACATATTGCCATATGAAATTATACATTTTACACCCCACATTTAACCTAAAAATTCTGGCTTGGGTGTTATCAAATGTACTGTATGACCTGTAACGTTCAAGGATTAAAATTTCCATATCAATCACGTGAAAAATAGCCACCGCCTGAGACAATTAACAATTCAATTTTTGTCATAATCCACATTCATTCTTTTTAATTATCAATTGACAATTAATTAGGATATCTATTGTATAGTGGTCTAATCATAGTTTTATTTAACACGAAATCACTTGACCGATAACGGTGAATCGCTTTTGATGCCGGTTTGTGCAGGTGAAATATAGTTGATTCTGTCATTCGGGACCGACGATTGATGCCAGTGTCGATGTATAGAGGTTGCCGGTTTACAGAGGTTAAATTTAGTTAAGCAATAGAGGAAAAGTATCGGCACCGTAGAATTGTGCCGGTTTGAACAGGATTCCGGTACATCCAGGTTCCGGATAATCCAGTTTAAAAATAATAATGACCAGTATAAGAATGACTTGCCTTGATGAAAATGTACAAGTTTGTTTACCTTTTATTCGAAATTTTCTACTTAAAGTAGCTCATTGAACTGATATCAGCCTTTAAATGAAATTAATATGTGTGTGTTGACATTTTGTTACAGGGATAATTAACAAATCTATTTACCTTAATTTCATTTAATTCATCAACAAAATTAAATAACATAGGATTGATATCTTGTATTCTGATAACTGGTTTTAAATACATTAAACGAAGACATTGTTTGGAAGATCGTGATACCTGAAATTAAAATATAGAGACTAATATTTTATTGGGTATACCAGAAATATACCCACTTCCCTTATAAAGTTTCAGTATATCAAGGGCTGTTACAAATCTGCGTCAATCAGGACAGAAATCTAACTTGTCCAAGATATTTTTTTTAATTTGACATGAACAGTCGCCTCTATCATGTTAGAATTCACATTTAACATAATTCAAGGGATTGCAAAATCAGATTTCAACTTGTCCCCATCTCAAACTTTGGATGAAAGAAAAAGAACTAAGGACAAAAAATTAAAATGTTAATGCTGTCTGATAATAGCTGAATGCATTAATATATGTTTATAATAGCCACAAAAACAAAATAAAGGTTTCTATTGAAGGAAATAAATACCTTTCTAGTTTCAAAGTCCCAATTATGTAATACTCTGGCTGGTATGATCATATTATCATTCCAATGACAGTATTCACAGTAATATTGTCCTGTATAGTCACATAACCTAGGTATGTTACTACCTGACACTGTAAATATAATAAATAGAAGGGTCAGTATCAAAATAACCAAGGTTCTGTTTCACTTTAAATCTTACAATCAATTTTGAAATTATCTAATTCTTAATGTAAATTTCCTCAATAACCATGAATCCTTATTGTAAGATTGTCTTAGTAAAATACATGCTATTATATCAAAGTATGATTTCAAGTGAATTTAACCGTTAACAAGGTCTGACCTTCACTTATTTACATCAAATACCTGTATGTCTGTCTGGAAAAAGTTGCAAGTTTCTCATTGTTAGCTCCATGATTCATTGATAATTTGTTATGTAGCCCATGTCCCATTATTGAAGACATTTTTATTGTGAAAACATTTGTTTTTATCATACTTACTAAATGATATATTTTTACGACATTCAAAACATCTATAATTTTGGGAAGCAAGACTTTTTTGAGGACAAATAGCTAAAATGTAGGAAGGGTTTTCTTCAACCTGAAAAATATGATTTCAAAATTCCTAACATATGAATAGACATTGAAATTTGAATAAATAAATAAGAACAAAGATCTTAAACTGATAGTAAGCTTTGTAAATTGGCAATAAGCTTGAATAAAATAAACATATTGTAAATGTTTTAGTTGTTGTTCATATTTTATTTTGTCTAATATCTCAAATTAAAATCAATACATTTCAATACCTGGAGATGCCTTAACAATAAGTAAAGAAATCAATTTTTAATTTCACATAGAGCAGAAGTCATAAACAAGAAAGCTTGTTAAAAATTAAAGTTTTTTACACTTAACTAAGCTGAGCGCTTAAAGAATAGCAGAGTTACAAACATACCTTAACTTTAGCACAGGTTCTAGTAATTTGATTTAAGCACTTTGAATGACAACAATAACCACAATCTACAATAAAATACAAAGAATACTAACAATCTAAAAAGAATGATTCAGTAGAAGAATGGAAACAAGAATAGGAAGTGTAATGTAGATCAAGTGACCAAAAACACCTACAAAAAAAACACTTTCACAATAGAGAAAAACCCTTTCCATTTTATGAAACATTATTCAAATAATGAAATCAGTCCATGCATGTGGTTAACAACAAACTGATGTCTATGGTGATTGCAATAAGACTAAACTGTTCAAGCATATTAGAATGTCACTATCAAAACAGATCTATATGGAGTAAATTGATGTAATTAGTGTCCCTGACACAAATAAAAAATTTTCTTCATTTTATAAGCTTATACCAAATAGAGTTTACTCACCAATACATCTATACCATTCTTGTATAACTCCCCAGATCACAGCATTACATTTCTCACAATAATGTTTAGAACTCCGACTTTGTTTTATTTTAAATTTATGACCAGTAACAGCCTTTATATCTGGTTCTAGCAATTCTGGACCCTCCTTATATGACAAAGAAATGATTTTTTTTTTTAATCAACCATACATTTACTTAATAATTGTATATATTATACTAATTAATTATTGATGTAATCAAATCAAATCATGTAATTTACAGCTAATAACTTATGAACACTACAGAATTTCTGAACATGTTATATTTTGACCCTATGTACCTTGATTTCTTGTATTTTTAATCTCAGCTGTATCAATTTCTTCACCAGGTTTTTATGTTTATCAGAATTAGGTTTAGCATCTTTAATCAAGTCTTTACAAGTATCGACAGCAAGCTCTAGTTCTTCTTTATTACTCAAACCAAAATATCCCTGAAAAAAATTACTCCAGATTTTCACATTTAATGTTTTAAGATGACAAAATGCTGGTCACATAAGAAAATAGATCCAAGTCAACTAGGGTTGGAAAAACTGTGCCATGAACTGAGCCTTGAACACATTACTTCCTGTATACCTGTAAAACCACTTTGCCTTAAATTTTTTCATTGTTCTATATTGGAGTTTTGTTAGAGTTTTGTTGGTTTGGTAGTTACTGGGACCAATCATTAAGGGGAGACCAATAGACTATTAACTAACCTCTGGATGTGAGAAGTGATCTTCTGCTAAACCTAAATCAGCAAATGTTATTTCATCACTGCTAGTGGTATCTGATGTAGTTATACCAGTTACTTCACTGTTAAATGACTCTACAACATTAATATATTTGTCATTATTTGGATGAAATTATTAAGAGAAATAAGCTTATCTTTCAAAAAAATCTAAAAAGGAAACTGATTAATATCAAATACAAGTCCTTTCTGGAAACTAAAGAAGTTGAAAAAAAGAGCATTATTAAAAGGAGTTTACAAACACTATATAACAATTCATGCACAAATAAAAATAAGTATTGGATATTCTGTGTAGCTTACCTGATCTTGCACTGAATGTTTTTGAGTGTTGGGAAGGTAAAAAATAATTATCTTTAAAATCATCAAAATGTTCATCAACGATATTGAGATCTCGATCAAAAGGATTAAAACGGGTTCGTTGTTTGTCTGGACTGGAACTTGTACCTGAGTTAATCGAGGAAGGGGAAGAAGGAGAGAGACTGAAATTTGCGGAATCATTCCCACTGTGTTTAATATTGTCTGTAGGTTGTGTCTGATAAGCCTCACTATTTTTATTAATATCACTTTTCATTTTAGTATTTTTCACATTATTACAATTGTCTTCTTTTCTCAAATTTCCATTCAAGCTCGATACTGGCATTGTCTTTTCTGGACTAGGTTTTGTGAAGTTCTCACTGGAGTTACTGAGTATTTTAGGACTGACAGCTCCATTGGTTAACTGATTACAATAAACATCCTCTTCATCTGATTCAAATTGTGAAGCTTCAGAGAGAACGGCTCCAGTCATTTTAACAACAGCAGTTCTGGCTTCCACTCTTTCATACTGCTGAGACTTTTCATGGATTTTATTGTCTTTTTGAGACATTTTCCATAGTGTGTTTAAAACCAGTTTAAAATTCAATTTTGATCTGAAATAATAAAAATTAAAATATTATTTTGGAAGATTTGCTTTTCAAACTGTTTTGAGCTTAGTTTAGAATAAATTCACAGTCTCACATTATTCTGACTGTACCATATAGAGAAATGACATTATAACATTTGTCAAGTAATGTTTGTTACAGTCAAGACATAAGGCCTGAGTTGAAATTGACTTTTATAGTTATTTGGGTTTCATTCAGGTATCCAGTTAAAACGGTAACATGTTAAAACGGTAACAAGTCCACCAAAACGGTAACAGAAATTTTGTTAAAACGGTAACAACTCTGCTAAAACAGTAAAAGGTAACAACAAAAAAACACCCGATAAATGTAATCTAATGTTATCGGGAGAGTATTAACTCAAAATTGGTGATTGAAAACAACTCAAACAAACAAAATCGGTGATTGAAAACAACTCTACAACTTCAGTGTGGTGCATGCCACAGAAGATGTGTGCACGGAAATTTCCCAGGATTTCTATACGAAAATGGTATGTGGGGAAGAAATTTTAGATAGATGGCTGTGTAACGAATGTAAGATTGAGTAAGTATGATGTACTGTATTGTAAAGTAGGTGGGGTTGACATTATTGCATATTATTTATTTCGTTTATTGGGCGATCTAAGGTCATTATTTGATAATGAAAATTTATTTTTGGTACCTTTGATAACCAGATCTGCCTGAAGTTAATCTACAATCTTTACCTTACTTTTTTAAGTACCGTAGTTCAGCCAATTGAAATTACATAACAAGTTTAACAACATCAAAAGTTAAAAGTCTCAGACTTATTATTAGTAAGCCTATCGTAATATAGCTTTAATTACAAACAACGGTGAGCACTATCACTATCAGAAGATCCAAGATAAAAAAATCTTATTGTGCAAACTAATTATAGCAACAACAGCTGATTCTGAGATCACTCTCGTCAATGTTCGACGAGACAGTGTGACAAAGAAGTAACTACGGAGTTCCTTTCGGTTAACTAATATTTGCTCTTATACACAAGGCTCTATGCTATTAAACAGAAATATGCTTTTGAATATGATAGGTTGAAGACCTGTACATTAAACTCCTGTCTAAAACTAAATGTTTTGATTATCATTTGCGAAAATAAAAAAGTAAACAAACCACACCACCTCTCTCATGATAAAGCGGAAGTGCTATTTTTAGATATGAGAAAATGTCAAAGCGTCACAAGCCCAAATAGTCTTCAATGAAAACCAAAACGTCCACAATTCTGGTCAACACTTCAGATATCCATTTTTGTTACTGGGAGGAAGAAAACCCTTTTGGTAGGATTGAAAATAAGATTAGGCTATCTTTTTTCGGATAGATACATTAAAGTGATACTGCACCTTAAAATAGACATACAATTTAAGTTCTCAAGAATGGTCAATATGCGTATAGGCCTATTCATAAAGGAACTTAGTAAGTCTAAGTAAAATCTAGAAACTCACAAAACGCAGTATTCGGATGTGAGCGGCATCTTTCGCCAGGTTTAATAGGATGCTAAGATTGATACTTGATCCTATTATAAATCAGAAAGATGCATTTTGCCCTTTTCTTGAATCGCGTTCAATTAAAGTGTTTGTCTACTTAAGGGATGAGCCCCGTTTAAAAATCAAGTTAATCGAATATTTAATATGTATTAGGTCTACTGCACTTTTTTTGAGAATACATTATTTTTTGCTTGTTTTACCTGTTTACCTGTTTACCTGTTCTTCGGTCTATTGTAAGCAATATATGCTTCTTGACCTCCTGGTTTGTATATAACTTAATTGGTACTGTTTGTCTAGAAAGCACATGCAGAGTATGGATGATAAATTTATCATTTCTTCTAATATAGATATTCGGACTGTTCTTTGTTTTTGTATTAGTAAGGAGTTTCTTGTTGGTCGTCTTGAGTTGAGAATTTGGTTATTACTGGTAAAAACTTGGGGTGAATTTGAATTTACTGTTTTTCCATGCTGAGTTGAGATTGGACTTGAAGTTGTTTATGGAGGTTGAATTTACAACATAGTCAGGTAGGGCGTTCCAGTCATTTACTACTCGGATGGCAAAAGAATTTTTCCTCACATCTAGCCTTGTTTGTTGTTTGGTTAATTTCTTACTATTTCCTCTGGTTCTGGTATTTCCTGATATGGTTAATAGGCCTGGATTGGATAGTTCATCTTTCCCACTGAGGAATCTGAACACCTGGATCATATCTGAGCGTTGTCTCCTATACTCAAGTGAGGGTAGGCCTAGAAAGGTCAATCTTTCTGGATATGGTAGATTTTTTATAGATGGTATGATTTTGGTGGCTCGACGTTGGGCGTTTTCAATTGCTTCTATATCTTTTTTCAGGGTTGGATGCCATACTGAAACAGCATATTCCAAATGAGGTCGGATAAGAGATTTGTATATCGGGAGGAACATTTCCTTTTCCAGGTGGCTAAAAGATCTTCTGGTCATTCCAATAAGTCTGTTAGCCTTCTTGATTTTTCCGGCAATGTGTGTGCTGAACTTCAGGTTGTTTTGGAATGTTACCCCAAGGTCTGTTTCTTCTCTGGTTTCTAGAAGGTTGTGTATACTTCCATCCTGTTCTGTTAGGTAGTAGGTGGTTTTAGGGTTGGAATAGCCGAAGTGTAGGGATTTGCACTTATCTGCATTGAATTGCATTTGCCAAGTCTTTGACCATTCTACCAGGTTATTGATATCTTGTTGGATTCGGCTTCTTTCGTCTTCTGTGGAACAACGCCCCAGTAGTTTGGTATCATCTGCAAATAACATTATCATAGATTCAACAGCACTAGGTATGTCGTTGACGTACATAATGAATAAAATAGGTCCAAGCACACTGCCTTGAGGAACGCCACTTTCAACATGTGTCCAAGGTGAGATGGTTGAGTTTACTATCACTCGTTGCCTTCTATTGTATAGGAAGTTCTCAATCCAATGTAATATTTGTCCCGACACTCCCAGCGCTTTCAGCTTAATTATCAGTCTTTGGTGTGGAACCTTGTCGAACAGCTTTTCTGAAATCTAAATAAATAGCGTCTACTGGGCAATTGTTGTCGACTTCGTTAGTGATGTAGTCCAAAACCTCTAATAGTTGTGTGGTTGTGGATCGTCCTGGTCTAAATCACTATTGTTCGGTACATAATAAGCTGTTAATTATGAGGTGTTCCATAATAGCATCCCTAATGATCGATTGTTAGGCTGATGGGTCTGTAGTTACACGCCTGCTTTTTGCTTCCTTTCTTAAATATTGGTGTTATGTTGGCTTCTTTCCAGTTGTCTGGTAGGGTACCTTCTTTGAGAGACTTGGTGAAAATCATCTTGAGTGGTTTGCTGATTGAGGAGCTGGCTTCTTTCAAGATTTTTGGATGTAGTAGATCTGGGCCTGATGATTTCGTTGGGTTTAGTTTGTCTAGTTTATTGGTAATCATATTTTCAGTGATGTCAATCCAATTTAATTGGGTAGTCTGAAGTGTGTCGATAATCGGTAGGTTGTTGATGTCTTCCTTCGTAAAAACTTTACCAAAATAGGAGTTCAACTCAATAGCTTTATCTAAATTTTCTGTTATGGTTCGTCCATCTTCTGTAGTTAGGTTCTTGATTGGGTTTCTAATCTTTGTTTTGGAGCTTACATACTTCCAAAACCCTTTTGAGTTTTCTTTGATATCTATGGCAATTTTCTTCTCGTAGTCCTTAAGGGCATGGTGTTGGACTTTACTGGTTCGGTTCCTCGATAGCCTGTATTTTTCGTAGTTCTGGGCGTTTTTGTTTCTGCAGTAGTTGTTCCATGACTTCCTTTTTTTCCTAAGGGTTGCTAACACCTCCTTCGTGTACCATTGTTTTTTGCAGTTTGATTTCTTATTTTTAGCTATTGGTACTACTTGTCTTGTGATATCATCCATAATTTTTTTGAAGATGTTCCAAGCTTCAGTAGTGTTTAGTTCAGTTAGGATGTTATCCCAGTCGGTTGCTACAAGTTTCTGTCTCAAATTGTCGTAATTTCCTTTGTAGTATTTAAAATGATATTCATCTTGGTTTGCCTGATTTCGGGAGAGGTTTTTAACGTCAGTGCGATGGTAACATGGTCACTCTTTCCAATGGGTGGTAATATGGTCTGGTTGGTAATTATGTACTCCTCTTGGGTTAAAACGAGATCAAGAGTTGATGGTTGATCTGGAAGTCGAACTCTGGTGGGCTCTGTGATATGCTGTATCAAGAAATTGTCTTGAACACATTTGAGGAAATTGAAAGTATTGGTCCCAGGTTCCATGTTGGTAGATTCTGTTGCCCAATCTATGTCTTTATAGTTAAAATCGCCAAGTATAAGTATATTGTTGAATTTGGTACATGCCTCTGTGATGACGTTGTTCAATGCTGCTGAATTCTCTTGTGAACTTGAGGGGCTTCTGTATATACATCCTACTGTTAACGTCTCCTTGCCACAGTATATTTCATACCATATCATTTCTTCAAAACTGTTTGAGTCCAATTCCCTTACCAAGTCCGCGTTCAATTCCAGTCTGATATAGATGATCACTCCCCTTCCCTGTTTAAGATTGTTGAAATGAGCTTCATATCCATTCAGGTCAAATTCTTTATCTTCTAAATCACCTGGGTTATTCTTAGGGAGAAATTCTGTAATGGCTATGATATCTGGATTTAATTCATCTATTACTATTTTTAGTTCCTTTCTCTTGTTCAGAAGGCTGTCTGCGTTGCTGTACAACAATTTAAAATCATTTATTTTACAAATATCAACATGGGGTGGCTGGTTAAAACAAATATCCTATGCTTGTGGGACATCGCCTGTATAGGACTGGCTATATATCATGGTTTCTTCCTCAGTTGGTAGAGAGTCATTGAGTGCAGTAGGCCCACAAAGTATCAGTCTGCGAGTGTTGAGTGTGGGAGATCTGTTTGGGGTGGATGTTACTAGGGAGTGGTTGTCTGGGTTTCTGTAGCGTGCAATGGGGGTTAACGGATATGTTGTTGTCTGTTTCGTATTATCCCTTGGTCTGCTTACTGGATTGGCGATCTTTGGATATGAAGATTGTGACTCACGTCTGTCTGGGTTTGGTCTGGTTCTCTGTTAGTATTTTTCCTCCGCTGTGATAGGTACTATCATACCCCCTCTCTTGTCTTCGCTTTACTTCAATGAGCATTTTTTTGGTCTCTTCTCTTTGCTTTGGAGTGTAGTCTCTTGTGATTACTGTTTTGCTGAGGATAGGATGAGAAGTCAATACGGCTCTTTTATTCCTGCACCGTTGGACAGGGAAGCATATTCCGACTCGAAAAAATCTTACCAATTATTGTGTAAACAAAAGTCAGATAGTGCATTTAATGCTTTTTGTGACCGTCTCGACAGCGCTTTGCGTTTACAAGATTGGAAACAGTTCTGGCATACCATCAAGCCGAACTCAGTTATGACTAAAAACAATATATCTGCCATGGGTTGGACTAATCACTACATTGGACACTTTCAAGGTATAGACAAATCTCCCGACTTTGAAGAATTTTATGAAGAGATCGACAGGTTTGTAAACTCAATAAGTGAAAATCAAATAGATGCCAGTATTGAAGACAACTCTTTAGATGCAACAATTACTAACAAAGAGATTGAAAAAGCAATACATGACATGCACAGTGGAAAGGCCCCCGGTTTGGATGGCATCCCAGTAGAGTTATTTAAAAATGCACCACAAACTTGTGTTGATATTCTTGTGTTTCTTTACAACCTTATATTTAGAACCGGAGTATACCCGGAGGAGTGGACTATTGGTGTCATTGTTCCAATTTTCAAAAAAGGTAATCCGAACGACCCTTCTAACTATCGCCCGGTGACTCTTCTACAAGTTTCAGGAAAAATATTTGCAAAGATCCTGTGTGAGAGACTAACACAATGGGCAAAGAGAGAAGACGTGTTAGTAAGAGAACAGGCCGGGTTTAGGACCGGGTTTCAGACTATAGACAATATCTTTATCTTAGATACTGTCATTCACAAAATTGTTAGCTTGTGCCATGGTAGACTGTATTGTGGTCTTATTGACCTAAAGTCTGCCTTCGATTCCATATGCAGGAAAAGTCTGATGTACAAACTCTGGAATGGAAATATTCGGGGATATACATTTAGGTTGTTAAGAAATATGTATGAAAATGTTAAGGTTTTTGTAAGAGTCCAACTAGGTAGTACTGATATTTTTGAAACTTCATATGGTGTAAGACAAGGTTGCCAACTATCACCATTTTTGTTTTCCTTTTTTGTTAATGACATTGTTTCTGATTTGAGCAATGATGATCAAAGGTGCATTACTATTAGTACAATAGAACTGTTTATATTATTGTTTGCAGACGACATTGTACTTTTCGATAGTACGGTTAAAGGGCTGCAAAAAAGGCTCGATAAATTGACAAATTACTGTAAAAAATGGAGATTGGAAATTAACAGTAGTAAAAGTAAAATTATAGTTTTTAGGAAAGGTGGTAAATTGAGAAAATATGAGAGATTTTATCTTGATGGCACTGCCGTAGAAATAGTACCTTCTTACAAATATTTGGGAGTCCAGCTGGCATCTTCTACCTCCTGGTACCAAGCTCAAAAGACTTTGGCTCAGCAAGCTACCAAAGCTGTCCGAATCCTAAGATCCAAAATCTCAAATTTCCACAAGTTACCAATCCTAACTCAATTACACATTTTCGATGCTAAAATTGTACCTATCTTATTGTACGGCAGCGAGGTGTGGGGATTCCACCCTTCTCCAGACATTAACCTAGTTCAGGATAAATTCCTTAAGTCAGTAATTAATCTAAGTCAGACAGCCCCAAATATTGTGGCACGGGGTGAGCTTGGCCGTTATTCTATGAATGTTAACTTGTATACTAGATTAATCAAATATTGGATTAGAATAGTCAATCAAAAAGAAAACAGTTTATTATCTGTTATATATCAATATCAATATGATCTAACTGAAAAGAACATCGACTGTTGGGCACTTAAGGTTAAAAATTTGCTTAGTGCTTACGGGTTTGCTGATGTTTGGTACAGCCAATCAGTTGATAATTCTTTTAGTAAATTATTCAAACAGAGATGTATTGATATTGACAATCAGATATGGCACGAAAAAGTACAAAAAGTGCCAAAATTAGACTTTTATTCAGGCTTTAAAGAAAGTGTCAGTAGAGAAGCCTATTTTGATATCAATGTTAATGTATATCGTATATCTTTATGTAAGCTTAGGTGCTCAAACCACCCTCTATTGATTGAAAAGGGGAGACAACTCGGTTTAACAAGGTGCGAACGGCTTTGTCCTTTCTGTATAAGGCAGTGTGTAGAATCAGAATCCCATTTTCTCCTCATTTGCCCTTTTTTATGAAGAACTGAGGTCACAACTTATACCCAAACCTTATTATATTTATCCATCCCAACAGAAGATGAATTTACTAATGTCAAACACAAATGCAACCATATTAAACAATTTGGCTAAATATGCATTTCTAGCAATGAAGAAGAGAACCAAATTTTTTTTGAGTCTTGAGAGCATAGGTTAATTGTCTAGTTTGTTTTGTTTGTATATTATATATGTCTACCATATTGTATAATGGGCCTGTGGCCTTTATATTCGAAATAAACATCCACTAAAATCCGTCAAAAATCTTTCTACGATCCCTGATATCATTCAGTACTATCTTCAGTGGTCTGTTTTTTTCCCTCAGATGGTCTGCCTATTCTTATGATGACTGAGAGAAGTACCTCTGTGATTCCGATTATTCCAAGTAAGATATTGATCAAGTCTCGATCGTCACTTTTTCTTCTTTCTGGATCGGTAGATGATGACTCAGGGAAATTAAAAAGCATTATGTTGCTTTCTCTTCTCTTTTGGTCTTCTTTCTCTGTAAATTTATCACTGATGGCTTCTTGGATATGATCTTCTATGTCCCTAGATACTTCTGTCCTCATTTGTGTCACCTCAGCTTTGATTTGATGGGGTATGTTCTGCTGCATTATGTCTAGCCTCTCCTCTAAGTGCGTCAGTCTCTCCTTGTTGTCTGCCTCAATTTGACGAAGAGTATTGCTTATACTAGAAAATCTTGGGAAATTGTTCTTGCATGAACGACATGTCCACATTAGGCTGTCCGATTCGTCATTAAGGATCGCATCATACATTTGTTGGGGTAGTTTTGAGCAATGAAAGCAGAAATTATTTTCACACCTGTTCATTTTCAGCCAAGAAGGTTTAAAGAAGTATATGACTGAATTTTAATATTTCATTCGGGTGATCGTTACTGCGCTGACATAATAAAGTGTTATTCAAAATCAAGCTGCTAGTGGGCATTATCTTGAATTTTATCTTATTCATACTTATACAGGGACATGGTTGCGCAGGTGACAGTAATTTTAACGTGGCCAATAATAATGATAATAATAATAAACTCTTTATTTTACATGGGTCAGAATACCTCACTAAAAAATGTCGAATTTTAATGACCACTTCATTCATTTGTCGTTTGAATGCTTGACGAAGACAGAAAGAGTTCTCTCCGATTTTGTAATCTCCGATTTGAAGGCAAAATCGGTCTGTATCGTTTGATATTACTACGCCAAATATCCTCTGGATTTGAGAACCTATTTATGGTAAGATGGGGCAACAGAAATTCTATTTGATCAAAAATAAAACCTTATTTTGAAGTTATTACAATATATTTATATATTAGGCATCTTTAGTTAAGGAAAACTGTTTTATTTATTGAGTACTATATTCCTGTACCAAAAGCGGAAGCGCCATGTCATAACCGCCATACATTAGTGACATGGAGTAGTGTTTTGTTTTGAAGAATTAACGCATTTAAATCTTAATTTATAATGCTTGATTGTATTTGATGTGTCGAGATATTGTCTTTCATGTTCCTTTCAATGTTGTCATTTGGTTTCTGTACAAGTTTGAAGCGTTACTTGTTTTAATTTCGAGAAAGTCACTATAAATAAAAGTCAGGTAGGTGTGTTTTCCCACAATTTTTTATGTTGAAATAGTATTAGAAAATACTATTAGTGTCTAGAAGCGTACAATACAAAGGGTAAAAATATACCAATAATGAATTACTTCTTTGATGGCATGGCCTAATAAGCAAGTTTTTTTTAAAAGTTATTCACACACTTGGGCCTACCAACTTAGTCATAAATAAAGGGATAATAGATCTAGGTCTTACCAATGAATATACAATTTAAAAATTTTAACTTGGCCCGAATAAGCGCTCTAGATAGCCTTCTCATCAGTAAATAAACTTGCTGCCATAAATAACATAAAAAAAAATAAATGAATAGATCTATCCAGAAATCTAAGTAATTACAGTACCGATACCCTTAAAGATGCATTTGATTATTATTTTAATAATTGATAAAAAGATTTTTTCAAAAATGACTTAGTTTTGTGAGTTTTCCAGATTTGAACAGATTCTGTTACTTTATGAAGCAGGGTGAGTTCACTGATATACGGTCAATACTGGTCATCCCGTCACCTCTATTCAGCGTGACCCTGCTCTAACGGTCATTCAAATTTCCTCCCTTGCGATTACCTTTATTTAGCACCAACCTGTCTAACCCACTAACGGTCAATCAGTTTTATCCCAAGTGGTCATATAATCCTGTTAATTAACGGCCAATTGACAGGTGAAATACAATCAGATTGAATCCACGATGTTCAATAAAATTGACCTTGACTTCTTTGATCATGTGTCGGCTTTTTTATTACTTTATCTTTTAATCTTAATCCTGACATTTACTTTTAAAGCATCAAACATAACCATGACGAAGAAAATGTTGGCCTCACGTAGAATTCTTGACGAAAGATGATAGCTTGCCGGTCATTTAGAATTCTTCTTTTTAACAATTATAAAGTTGACAGAAAGTTTTAAAATTTAATGTCATTGGCTGGTTATTTACTTTTGAAATTTTACTATTCCTTGCAAACAGTTACTATTTATAGACAAATCGGAACGACCGCGAGCAACATTTTTACCGTCGTTTTTCTCAGTATTGGTGTCTTTCAAAACACATTGTCGGTGAAAGTTATCTTAAAATCAGCATTTGTAACTTCGTAAAAAATATTAAATGTGTTGAATGACATTATGTTCAGAAAATTAAAGTCTCAATTATGATGAATATAACTAAACATTCATGTATTGAAATACAGTTGGATTCTAGTTGAATAGTACTTAGTGTAGTAGTTTTAACATCGTTAAAAATGTCTGGCATGGAAATATCAACAGCCCTGCTTCCTCCACCTGTATTCAACAGCCACCTGTATTAAGAACTACATCCAGCCACTTCCCTTGACTTGTTGCTTAATACAGGTTTGACTGTACTCATATTGACCTTTCTTGAAAACTAAATTTTTTGTCCCTGCTAAGGTGCAGTATCACTTTAATCTATAGATTCATTTCAAATTAATTGAATGTAAACTAGTCTAATATGACTAAAAAATAGTTGACAAGTTAATATCCAGTTCAGTTGTCTGGATACAAGACATAACTGATAATCTTCATTATAACACTACCCAAAACAACATGATTTGTTAAAAATTTTGACATTTTGTGATTGTTGGATTTAATAAAGGTTGCCAGTACCATTCTGTTATTAATTGTAAAATCAAGCATGGCCAATTTCTCTTTACATAAGCTTATTTATACTAAATTTGCATAACTAGATACCTTTCAACCACCGTAACCCTTAAATATTCATATATGGAAGAAACCTCTGGGCGGGAACATTAAGAAGTAGGGAAAGAGTGAAACCACTGTGATATTGCCAAATCCAGATTATTTAGATTATATATATATATTTGTATTTGGACAGTTGACAAAAAATAGCATAGAACAGTATTAACATAATGCAGGTCACATATAGTATTCATGTTTTTTTCCTTATGAAGGATTTTTTTTCTGTATAAATCGGGGAGGACTATAATCAGCATTGTCATTACCAGTACAGGTAATGGCCCTATTGCTGGACAAACGATTACGCATAAATAGAATTTGCTATTGATTTCCTACTTTTTATTCCCTGGTCCTCTATGTCTTGTTGAATTAGCTATGGAACATCAAAAACAATAATTATCTTATAAGTTTAAAATTTCAACCTTCAAAAGTGACAAAAAAAAGAATTTTTACCTTATTTTTAGGATGTTAGGTTTACAACCATATTCAATGAATATTCTAGAATGACAGCAATGTTTCTTGGGATTAGTATACCCAAAAAGTGTAATATAGTAACTAGGAGTATAGGAATGAATTTGGGTTGATAAAATTGACCATCACAAGAAAAGATTTCCTTTTCTGAATCTGATTTTACCAAGATTCATTATGTCTTAGTTTGGGTCATATTTATTTGTAAAACCGGTACATTAAATGTAAAGAGAACTTCAGGATTTGTGTAATTAAAGGTTGTATATAGGGTACCTCTGTGTATTATATGAGTATAGATTTACATATGTAGAAGATTAGCTATCTTATTAGGTTTGACGAGTTAATATATTGACAGCTGATAAACCTGTTCAACTATTATATTATTTAACTATTATATAAGTATGATGACTATACAAAGAACATAAGACTGTATCGTAGCATCTTACCCCCAGGTAAGTCCATCAGTATGAAAATTAACATTTATGCTAATATTACAGGTACACGTGTGGACAGGATAGTCTATAATAGGTTCCTATAAGTTCCCAGAATGACCCCCATGAAAAATATAAATTTTGTTTCATGTCTTAAATAAACATTTATTAAGTATTTCGACAATTCAGTCTGTATATTTGTAAAGAGTCCCTATTTAAAGTACAGCACACAAAGAAACTACCGGTACTGGTGGTATGAAATTTCGACAGGGACTTTTTTTTAATGAAGTCTTCATTATATATGTAGTCTGTACGTATACAAAATTTCTTGTAATACCGTTTTAATGGATCGCCTTTTTGATTTCTAGTGCAAATTTTCACTTTTAAAATGGGGACTATATTGTGTGCAATCAATCTCTGTTATTATTGTATAAAGCATGCTGTAGACTGAATCTGACTATCAAATGATATACCGGTACTCAAAATGAATCAAAAAATGAACATCCCAACAAAGTAATTCATGGAAAGTCACCTTAAATGACAAGTACATTCACTCCCAGACATCTTTTAAATGAGCTGAACCTCAGATTAAATTTCATAAGGTTAAAAAAAAAACAGAATTGTCAAAATTTATAACAGTAAAAAAATAAATGAAGAGGAGTTGTCAACTGAAGTTATTGAGTATAATTTGTTAAATGTTGACAGTCAAATATTACTTGTCATGAATAGTACACTTTCATAGGCAACTTTTTATGATGAAGTGGTCAACAAAGTCACATTGATCCCTGGTCTATTTGAGTAAAGTGATTGTAAGCTATTTGAATATGTGCTTATTGAAGAGATATCAGAAGACCTGAATATTATTTTGAATGGTTTGCTTTTACCAAGTACTAAGGAACTCTGTACTAATGTTACTGGCCAAAAACAACAAAACCGACATCCCTCTACTTTCAGTCTACATGTCAGAAACAACAAAAACTTTTTCTCACAAGAAAGATTGAGTTGATATAATAATAAATGTTATATGAGTGATATACAAGGTCAATTTAATTGTATGTAAATTATGGGATGGTAGAGAATTAGGCCACCAGTAAGTATGTGCATGAATGATTCATTTGTGGAAATTAATTAGGTCATGGAGATATAATATTTTATAAGTTTGAATACAGATTGTTATTCATGTACAGGTGGATATTGTGTATTAAATTTGGTATAAATTAGATTGAGTTCCTCTTCTTTGTAATAATTGTATTAGTATTTACTACATTGGACAGTGTACAGTATAGACTGTAAGGGTTGGGTTCCTATGTTCCGTTATTATTCTCATGCCAGTTGTATTAGATGAAATTGAGTCATTATTTGCAACTTAAACGTGCAGGGTGGAACATTGAAATTGTATTCATATTGGATTATGAATTATGATTATGTGATATTATTTGCCAATTGAATTTCCATTAAGCTTTTTTAAAAACTGCTTGTAGTCTATCCAGCATTTGCTGTTAAAAAACTCACTCTGATTTGTGATCACATGTACATAAAACCAGTAAACATGGTAATGTGTTATGATATTCAGGAAGACATTTGAATAGGTATATCTTATTGTTTCAGATTTTTTCATGAATTAAGTAATAGGTACATTAATTCAGTAATAGGACATGATATTTAACTTAATATATCAGTAGACTCGTATTGTTCATATAGTTTTTGAATAAAGACAGATGAACTTTCTTATCTTATTATTAAATGTACAGTATTTTATTCTATCATCCTTATATATAAGTTCAATAATCTGTGGTTCTTTTATGTTAAGAAAAGTGATCTATTTTGATTCTTCAATTAAAGACTAGAACATATCACTTGTTAATCCTCATTACTGCCATTAGAATCTCCATACTCATCAATATTATTTTCTTATTTAAAAGATACGGTTCAGTTTATAACATATGCTGTGGAAGATATTATTAATACAAAAAAGATGGTTGAGTGCTTTCAATGGTCCCACCCAGCAATCTCTTTAGTTTTCTGTTGTTTACACTGGTTAAAATAGTTCATTAATGAATATTATTTTTTTATTTTTCAGATCAAAAGTAAGAAATCAAGATGGGGAAGATGTTATCAAAGATATTTGGTAACAAGGAGATGAGAATTCTAATGTTAGGATTAGATGCTGCGGGAAAAACCAGTATCCTTTTATACACAATAAAAATACAAAATATTTCAATTTTTATACCTCCACATGAAATGGGGGCGTATATTGTTGTCTGTCAGCCCAACCACTAGTCTTTTCTTCTGTCCACAATTGCTCTTAAATACTCTAGAAGGCACAATTCTTGTTCGATTTTGATGAAACTTAATATGAGTGTTAATGATCATCATGGATGAAACCTACTGAAAATCAGCGAAATCAGAAAAAGTTTTAGAATGAGCTATTGCCCTTGTTCTTGAAAGGCTCGTAAACACAATGTGCAATTCTTGATGGATTTTGATGAAACTTGGTGTGAGAGTGTGTCATAATTCAAGGATGAACCGTAATGATAATCAGTGAAATCAAAAACTATTTAGTACCGTATGAGTTATTGCTCTTATTCTTGAAAACGCATTTAATTCTAGCTTGTAAACACTCTAGAAAGGACAATTCTTAATGGAGTTTGATGAAACTTGGCTTGAGTATTTGTTATCATCCAAGGATGAACCCTATTGAATATTATATAATTCTAAAAATATTAAATATCAGTTATTGCACTTGTTTTTTAAAACGCATTCAGATTTTGGCTTGTAATCGAATCTACAAGGCACAATTCTTGATGAATTTTGGACGAAACTCTCTGAAATTTATTGATATCACCTAAGGATTATCAAATGAATTATTGCCCATGGTCTTTAAAAGGAATTCATTTTTTGGCTCGTAAACGCTCTGAAAGGCACAATTCTGTAAGGAATTTTGATGAATCTTGTCATGAGTGGGCTATTTGTAATCACCCAAGAATGAATCCTATTGAAAATAAGGTAAATCGAAAATATATTCAATATCAGTTGTTTCCCTTGGTTTTGAAAACGCATCAAAATTTGTAAAGCTTGTAAACACTCTAGAAGGCACAATTTTTTACCAATTTTGACAAAACTTGCTAAAAAAATTTTAACCACTACCACTAGCATGAAGGCCTACTGGAGGTTATCACTTTAATTATCTATAACATGTACTCGTGGTTATCACTATAACTATCTTTATCATGTACTGGTGGTTTTCAATATAACTATAACATTTACTCGTGGTTATCACTATAACTATTTATAGCATGTACTGGTGGTTATCACTATAACTATCTATAGCTTGTACTCGCGGTTATCAACCATATCTATTACATGTACTTTCGGTTATCACTATAACTATGTATAACATGTACTGGTGGTTATCACTATAATTATCTATAGCATGTACTGGTGGTTTTCACTATAACTATCTCTAGCATGTACTGGTAGTTATCACTAATAACTATCTTTAGCATGTACTGGTGGTTATCACTATAACTACCGTATCTATAACATGTACTGGTAGTTATCACTATAACTATCTATAGAATGTACTGGTGGTTTTCACTATAATTATCTCTAACATGTACTGGTAGTTATCACTAATAACTATCTTTAGCATGTACTGGTGGTTATCACTATAACTACCGTATCTATAACATGTACTGGTAGTTATCACTATAACTATCTATAGAATGTACTGGTGGTTTTCACTATAATTATCTCTAGCATGTACTCACGGTTACCACAACTAATACTGAACGGAAAGAAGTCGAAGACATAATGCATAAGATCACATATTTTCTCAGGGAAAACAATTTTGATAAAGTTTATTCAAGAAAAAAAAATTTTTTTTAATTTATATTTTTCAGGGGGTCATTCGGGGAACTTATTGGAACTTATTATAGAATATCCTGTCCCCATGCACCTGTGGCAAATAATAGTCTGAGATGATAAATTTTCTGTGAAAAATACACAAATGTCTAGCCCCTTTAAATTTGTGATTAATTTTTGTTTCTTTAACTATAATATTAGCTGTTTTATATAAATTAAAATTAGGTCAGCCAGTTACCACTATACCTACAGTTGGATTTAATGTAGAAACAGTCACATATAAAAATGTTAAATTTAGTGTTTGGGTAAGTAGGCCTAACCTGTTCCATACTGCATGTACTCATTTATTTGTTAATGTTTATTATCTTGTCTGTCAGTCTAGTATCTAGATTGTTTTAAAACACCCATCGAAAAAAAAGTGATTCTTCTTATGATATAATTTCAAAAATTTAATACTTTTATATTTAATATTTGGATATCATTCCTGTTGCATTTTATAATTCATACACCTATAACAAGCATGGAAACAAGAATTCATGGAGTGAGATAGGAAAAAAGCTTAAGCAACTGTTCAGCTATGACATGAAAAAAATGTTTTACAATATCAAAACAGAGATTTTAAACAGTCTTATAACTTCAGAAACAGATAATGCAACAGCAATATAATTATATGCTGTACATGTTCAGTTCATATTGATATAAAACCAAATGACCTAAAAAATGGTTTCAGTATACAATTTGATAATACAGCCAGTAGAGCAAATCCTTCTGTGATTCATAAAAACAAACACTTTGTTGACTGTGGTCTTTTCTACTATTGTTAACCAACCAGACTTGTTAAGAGTACTTTAAAAAATATTTACTATGTGAAAATTGTTTTTTCCAGTTTCTAGTTATAATATTCAAATTTTGGTCCAACTAGGGTTTAGACTCTATGGATAGCTTTTTTTATTACAAAAAAAGAGAATTATAAGATAAGAGTTTTCATATTAAGGGGGTGTACAACCTTATCGTTCGAGGTGTATTTCAATCAAGAAACGTATTAAGTTGATATCCCTTCTATTTGGCATTAAAAGAAACTCATCTAGTAAAAATTTTAGCCCAATCGCTTCAGTAGTTTATCAGATATCGGTCCGTAAAGATAATCTATTTATAGAACAAAATGGGGTATCCTCTATGTAGACGTTACGAGACAGTTGACATTCTTGAGTACTATGTCATCAGCTAAATAAACCTTTTTTACATTCGTCCAATGATATTGCGTTTGTCGATCAGATTGGGGAATCCAGAAGTCACGTGATTTCCCATAAATCTTTACGTTATACATTGTATGTAAACAGATAAATTTTATGATTGGTGGGTAGGGGTGTTTTAACATGTGCTAAACCATTGTTTTAGCACTCCAGTGGTGTGGTTATTGGTTCATATCGATGCCTAAAAGGTGCTTAAAGATTCCTACAGCATGAAAGACAATCTTTTAACAACATAATCGCTAATTACGTAAGGTTTACATGTGTTTGCAAAATGTTGAAAAAAACTGCCGTTTTTCCAAAAGTATATCTCGCTTACAATTTATCCGATTTTTACAAACTTTGGCTTCAGCTTAAGCTTACGATGTCTTCTATAACTTTACATTGGCTTTTTTTTATAAAATGAATAGTTTTTTCATTTTTCATCCATTTTTCATCAAAAATTCAATTTTTCGTTAATGCACTCGCAAAATTTTGATTTCTATCAATATCTTCAAAACAAAACAAAATTTTCCAAAAAGCCAACGTAATTTTGTAGAGATACATGTAGACTTGCGTTGTGCAAAATTTCAACCTTCTATATTAAATAGTCTAGTAGATATGTTATTTTTAAGGGAATAATTGATGTTTTTTTCGTTCATCTTTCATACCCTATTTCTCAAAGTTGAAATGTCATAAAGAAATAAATTTTATATTTTTGGATAGCTGAAAGTCCCCTCTTTCCATTGATATTTAAATATTTCAGATAGGTGGAAAAGAAGTGGTTGAAATCGTCTATTTTTGTACATAGGTTTAGGGTTGTCCTAAATTTTCATCATCATCTTATTGTTTAAATTTTGCACACTTGTTGTCTTGCTTAACGGTTATGTCTTTATGTCTAGATTATGATATGAATGTAAAATAGAGGATAAAGGAAGTAGAAGATAACTTCCTAATATCAACAATTAGATCTAACCTATAAACTTTACTATAATATTTACTGTGGCTGGCCTATATCTTTCTTAATTAAATGTCAAAGCAAAGATGAACCTTAGATGTACTATTTTCATCTATTCACCTTTCTAACATTTATAGTTTTAAACTGGTTTTGTATAATATTAGATGTCTTTTCATTGTATTGTATTTAGTTAGTCATACCTCAAAATATCTAGATATGAATTCCGTATTATTCAGTCAGTTATTGTCAAGAAGGAATCAAATCTTAAGATTTAAAAAATTGATCTAAAGCAAAATTAACATTTTGTTTTTTGCGAATTAAACTTAATGTTAAAAAATAAAAAAACACAATTTATGATGCTCAGTTTATTTTTATGAACTTCCTAGAATTAAATTATGGTAATAAACTTATAGAATTGAAACTGTAGTTTGATAACTTGAAATGAGGAAATGGACTATGCGTCATATTACATAAATCATTACTCATTTAAGGAAATATCTTGTGTGGAAGTTTGATCACAATACTGGTCACAATTATAGGTCAAGTTACGAATTGATGAACCTGCTTGCTGGGTTCTTATAAAATGGGTAATATTTACTTTAAAAAATCTTACAACATGAAGAATGAAAGAAAGAACAATATTTTATAAAGGAAACCACTTAGGTTCATAGTTAAGGATCCGTTTGACCAGTCAGTCCTTGGCTTAACCACTTGGCAATGATCTTATAGGAATATCTGGTCCTGTTTACAGCTATGTCGAGTGGAATTATGAGTAAAGCTGACTTGTTCAATATCATTGGGCTTTCACACAAAGATCAAGATCAGAACCCACAGCTGCCATTTGTTTGACGTAACCAAGCAAATGACATCCCGTGAAGAACCAGCGCTCTTTTATAACAGACTGTTATAGAACTTAAAATATGAAAACATGAAATTCAAATATGCTTCAAAGCGTAGTATAGAACGAAATCAAATAAATGAATCAGTTGTTTTTCTGAGTTATTTCCCTTGACAGGACTTAGCAAACAATAAATACTTGACTCAATTGACATCAGACCAAGTAAGAAGCTCTCCTTGTATACTATATTTATATACCCTTAGAACATCTAGTTTAAATTCTGGGCCATTAATAATAACAAATGTAGCATATCACCCTAGATAATGTTCACCAAACTTGTATAAATGTTTAGATTTCTTTAATAATCCAGATTATGTTAAGTTTTATGTACCCTACTTTGACAAAAACAACTAGGACCTTATTTTGCACTTAAACATTGTCATAAACCATAAAGTAATAAACTGCCAACACATGTAAAATAATATAATGGTATATTTAAGAGCATTGAAGCAGAACATGATATATATCTATAAATTATGAGGTGTCTGTTAAATGCATCATGGAGCCAATAACATTCTTATTTATGATTCACACATATCATTCCTTGTCAAATATATTTTATTAAGTAATATCATGAAAATATTTAATTGTGTAGACTTTGGTTTGTATTAGTCTGCTAGGTTATTAAAATGACAGATCAGTCATTTACATATGGTGATTTGGGATTTGAAGTTGAACATATACATAAATTGTCTTCAGGTGTACTGGATTTGTCTGAAAATCTCATAATCCTTTGAAACATCTCTCAAACTAGGAATTGCACATTTTCACTTCAATTTTAATTTGAAAACAAATTTAATTCTGGACATATGTATTTGACAATTGAGTTATAACACTAATACTGATAAATTTAGCTCAAAATTTCCTGTTTAGAACTAACACTTCTATTGGACATATGGATGGTGATTCTGTCTCCTTATATACTATAAGTTCCAAGCAAGATACTAAGCTTAAGTTTACTTGTTTACTTTATACAAAAGCTATTTGAAATTTCAATTATTTTTAGTACCAGTACATAACATATGACCCAAGTCAACCATGAAATTGCTATTAGATTATATGTGTGATTAGAATTATTAATAGAACCCTATTCTATAATAGATGTTAATAAATACTCCTGACTTCTAGAATGTTAATATATCAATAATATAAATATAGCTCTTTAAGATGTAAACTGTACTTTAAGTTCTCTCTTTGTTTTGTAAGAAGAATTTGTAAAGTATGCGTAAATTATTTATGAGGTATTCTATCTGAACCTGTTTAGGCCCTTATGAAATGTCCAGGAAATTTTCCCTCATTGCATACTGTATCTAGGTGCCCATCTTCAGTATGCTGATCGGGTGAAGAAAAGGAAGTTAACAAAAAATTCCATTTGATTTGTTTTAGGATGTCGGGGGACAAGATAAGATTAGACCATTATGGAGACATTATTATACAGGAACACAAGGATTAATATTTGTATGTGACACAGCTGATAGAGATAGAATAGATGAGGCAAGGAATGAATTACATCGTATTATCAACGATAGAGAAATGAGAGATGTTATTATACTTGTCTTTGCTAACAAACAAGATTTACCTGATGGTAAGAAATTATGTAGTGTTTTTAAAAGGATGTTTTGCATATATCATATTGTACTATATTTCCAACATAACTTAACTCTGTTACCCTAAAGGCTGTGTTTAAGATCCTTTGACATTTGGAAAAATAGCAGGCTATAAGCACTGTTCTGGCAGAATATAACTACTTTTGGCATGGATTTGTCTGTCTACAATAATCTGGTGCAAAATAGCAGAATATAAAATCAGTTCCTTTCATCAAGAGCATTGCAAAGGATTTTGATGGAAGTATTTCTCCCGGTCTTTATAATAACAGTTACTCTGGCTCATTTGAATAATGACAGGTGTCCCAATTTTCACCATCTTTGTCGTACATGTATAATATTTTTATAAGCTTATTGTCATCACACAGACCTTACAATTACATGTATATCAAATTCCATGCTGTAGCAATCAGGTTTAATCCGACTGATTCGCTTAAAATTACATAAACTACAGTAATTATAGCTGTTCAAGGAGTTTGTTCAATTGATTTAATGCTGATGTCTACAATAAAATGTTAAAATTTAACTACCAATATCCTGATCATTCAATTTTCATATGATTTCTCTATTTCAGCAATGAAACCTCATGAAGTAACAGAGAAGTTAGGGTTAACTAGGATACGAGATAGAAACTGGTACGTTCAACCATCTTGTGCCACAACTGGAGATGGATTACATGAGGGCCTTACATGGTTAACATCTAATCATAAATCTTGACCTGTATATCTAACACCTTCCTTACTATCTGATTTTAGTTTATTTCCAACATTCACTAAGTGGATATTATAAAACTGTATAAAGATTTTTTATGGTCCTGTATAATCGTTGAACAATTTCAGTTCAAATAGTGATATTTAACTGTTCTGTTATTTTAATTTCTTAGCAAATTCTTTAGTAATATCAGTTGATTTCTATTAAGTTTGCGAACAATCAAATTTCCCTCTTTGCTTGTATTGGAAATTTCCAAACATACAGTACATTAAAACAGTGAATTGTTTCTAGATAGAATAAGTATTTTGGTATATTATACCACTAGAAATGCTTATATTAGCACTTATTTTATCTCCAGGCATAACACATGTTTTTATCGTTTTGAAGTGTTCTTGGATGTATAAAGACTTCTTTAAAATACAATCTGATTCTGCAAACAATATCTCGACTTCTGAAAAACAAAATTTTCTTATATTTGACCAAAAATTTGGCTCATTTGGGATGGAAACTATTACAACAATAAAATTTATCTAAATAAAGAAATTCTGAGGACTTGGTTTTAGAAGTGTGGAAATATCAAGAGTTATATGAACACTGTTGACTATACGGGGTTATATGAATGGAAAGTGTACTAAATATATCTTTTTTTATTGTGTAGTGTTTTTTATTTTGTACAATTCTATTTTTGTGTGAAAATGAAATATGTATCTCATGTATCCATTTTATCATAGCAGTTTAAAATAATACTGAGCGCTGAACACACTTATTGAAAGAAATGTAATTTGTAGTGAACATCAGTTGCTGAATTTGTCTAGCTTTGAGGAAGATTTGAAACCATTCGACCTTATCGCCTAGCAGTTGTCAATCCAACTGCCAACTGACTGGTCTTTAAGTAAGAATAGTTTTCATTTAAAATAGCATTTAATTTTCTACAGTGTTCCACCACAAATAGGTGAATAGAAATTATGCAATTCTTTTATCTATTAAGTTAAAAACAGGTCATAAAATCTTAAGATCAATATTTTCAAAAGTGTGATATTATTCACTGTAAAATTCTACACTCTATAACAATTCAGATATATGATATTTAGAGGAACAGGGCCCAATGTTTTGGGAGGATAGAATTATAGCAGTCGTAAAAATTACTTGCCAAGGAATGCTTAGTTAATTAGGAAATATGTAAATATAATCTACTGATAATTTTAGTATAATTTTAATTAGTGATCTGTTTCCTTGATCTACTTTCCCTTTCTCAAAGTTACTATTTATAGATATATATTCTTGAATTGATGTAATATATATCACTGTGACATAATCAGTCTTATTGGTATTTTATTTGGGTTAAATGAATTCATTTCATTTCCTTGTTGTTTGTAAAAATTGATTTTTGCATGAGAAACAAATTGGTAAATTTAGTCTAAATAAAATATGTCTTGTAAATCTGAATTTTGCGTAGTTAGCATATGTTAAAATTTGAAAAATCAATTAGATATTTATTTCTTGTTCTGTAGACACTGATTGTCAAGGGAGGTAACTTTATTATTAGCCTGTTATGGTGTTTAACAACTCTTAAATACGTAAAATTTGTGATATGTCATGCACATGTTGACATGTAGTTGTAATGTAATGAAAAAAAAGTCTTTGTCTTTATGTATATTGGAATCCTATTTTCAGGAAATGTTTTATCAGGCACAGAGTATTTTTGTTATGTTCTAAAAATTAAGTTTAAGATAAGACTTTATTTACGTTGTTACTCTATGAATTGTAAATATTCTAATATGATGTGTTTTTATGTTAGAAGAGCATTTATATTCTCGTTTCCATGAAGCCAAGTCTGAAACTTGATAACTCTTATCTATCTTATTACTATTTTTGACAGATATCATCCAGCTTCTAGGTGTGAAGAGCACAACTCTATGATGGTGTTCCACAATACCATAACACAGAAAAGTACAATCAAGATATTCAGTTAATTTCCAGAATGATTGAAAACATAAACATGCTCTGTCTAATTTATCTAGTGATAGAAACTATACAGGTTAGGCTTATATTGTATCGTTTGCTATTTAATCTAATATCATAAGGAACTGCTGGTTTTAATGTTTTGAAATGGACTCAGAAGATAAGAAATATCTTGACTATAACCATTGAGACAAAGGAAATCTTCCAAAAGTGTGTGAATAAAAACAAAATAAGATGATAAGAGCAAGTCCGGTTTAGGCTATTTGAATCCCTATTATTGTTGACCAAATTATTTTCTGTAAATTTCAGTAATTGATAGTTTTTTCTATTTCTTTTTTTTTTATTGCTTTTAAAGATAATTCCTAGAATTTAAAGCCTTGGTCTATTCAAATTAGGGTGCTTGGTCTTCAACACTTTAAAGGTCCTATGAAGCAATGATAATTGGCATTGATTCAAACTTAAGTCACTTAAGTAAGTGCTTTGGATTCTTTGATTATTGAAAATTTCCACTCAAAGTTACTGCTTAAATTAATGTGTTTTTTTCCAGTAATAATTTTAGTAAACTGTTTAAATTATGCCCATTCTTTCGAGTTTTTAATTGGGCAGATTTTGATAAATGGACATATTTAGGTTTGTAGAAATTAGTTGTATAACTGTATCAAGTATCAACAAGAATAAAACCTGAGGACTATATATCCTTATAACCTATAAAATAATCATTTTTCACTTCATTTTTCTTCTATTATTCATTCTTTATTATGCACTGGAATATGTAGGTTTATGCTATGGTGGTCAGGCTATGCAGCTATGTTGGTTCTTGTAAATATTATTATTATTATTATTAGAAATCAGCTGTTGTTTATTTTTAAATTTAGCACATTTAATTCTTTAATTAATGTTGAATTAATAATACTAGATCACAGAAATTTGAATCATTGCCATAATATTTGGCATTCCGCTGTACACTATTGAATTTAACTCCACAAAGACAAAATCAAATTATTATATAAGGTTTATTTTGAAGGGGTTATCATTTAAAAACAAATTAGATATACCTTTTAACCTTAGGTAAATCTTTTGAAGTTACCAAATAGAGCACTAAAAGTATCAAATTTACTTACTATGGTTTATTGATCTAAAAATGATTTTCACCTTATGGTAATGGTACTCTTATTTGATATGTTAAGAGTTTTGGTATATATATGTGGAATTGCTTGTTTGATATGGTCTGTAATTCAGGTTCTTGTGAGTAGATGATCTATGTATAGTTTTTAAAATTCTGATTATATAGCCTGTATAAATTACTTGATTTGTAATGAATAATATCACTTTTTTTAATGATCACTGTTCTTTTCTTTTTGCCTTGAAGACAGAACATATTCATATCCATGGTAATGGGGAAGTAATATGTATAGCACAGTTTTCATGAGTTAAGGATTTTAACACCTGAATCTGATGGCATGGTGTTTAATTCAGTGAATGAATCATGAATGAATGCATGCAATATATTACTTAAAACAGGATTGATAAGTCTTACTGATGAAGGGGGGAGGAGAAGGGTTGTTTTGTAAACATTGCACATGATGTATTTTAGTTTTTGAGCTATGTCCAAAATAAGAAATACAGAGACTTTGCAAGATATCAAGAAAAAATCCATTAGTTAGTATGTTGAAAAAGTTCACATAATGAATTATTATTGGTTGCCTTTTTATACGCCCGCACGTAAGATGGGCGTATATTGTAATCGCCCCGCCCGTCCGTCGGTCCGTTCACATTTGGCTCGTGCTCACTATACAGGCTACAATTCTTTATGGATTCTTTTGATTTTTAATTTGTGGGTCAGTGTCATTATGAAGATGATTCCTATCGATTTTCGTGATGATCTGATAATTTTTCACCGAAATATCGCGTCTGACTTAACGTTTTTCACTTTGTAACCTATAGGTTGCAACTCATGCTCACTCTACAGGCTACAATTCTCTATGTATTCTTTTGATTGTTTGTATGTGTGTTCATATCATTTTGAAGATGTGCACTATTAAATTTAATGATGATCCGATAATTTTCTAAGCCTAGGTTTTATTCATAATCAATGCTGCCAGTGGGCGTATATTACCTTGCCTGGCAAGCTATCTTATATACTGTATTAAGATATGGAAACTTGATTGGTTATTTGTGCATACAGATTATCACTTCAGTACATCATGCTATCACTAAGATTTAAGCCTTGCTAGGCTCTTTCAACTCATTTATAGAAGGAATCTATCTAGTTTAACAACTGACTGGGAAATAGAAATATAATGGACACATACAAATTTTTGAAAATTTATTGAATAACCATAACAAGTAACAACAAATAGAAATATAAAGTTTAAGACATATTCACATTTTATTTGGTTTACACCATCTAAATAAAGTATGAGGTATAAACATTGTAAGATAAATAGGGGTTTCATTACATGTGTGAGATTCCAAAGATTTCAAGGTCTTTCTGAACATGTTTTTAACTCTTTATGGGGATCCATATTTGGGATTACTGTAAGCCATATGAGTAACATGTACATATAAATCGAATATAACCTTGAATTTTTGCTAATTATGAAGAATGAGGAGAATATTAAATCAGATGTCATTATCTCTTTTGATTTAAAAAAAGTCACTTTGGTCAGCAGCATTACAGTGTGCCATTACTGGTTCCATGAAGAAAATAGGGAAAATTTCTCATTTTGTGTGGGATAATAGTGCTCTGACTAGATTGCTAAAGATCTGTTTGACTAATTGTACTTTTGTCTCAGTAATAAGAACTGTTTATCTTAGCTAATTAATAAGTGTTCACAGCTCACCATCGAAATTGTAGTCTTTACATTCATGTTAGTCCAGCAATTATTTGTTTGAAAGTCTTTCTTGCGACTCTGATATAGAAAAGACATAGGCCTACATAGAACATGAAAGATGAGTATTTCAGAAGACAATTTACACGTATTCAAGACCTAAATTAACCTGGAAACCTGTTCCTTTAATAAAAAGAATACTACCTCTTAGAATAGACAAAAGATTTCAAGTCATAAACTTAGCCAATAATAATATATTCCTCAGTTGCTTTACCTGGTGTCAAATCTATATATCAGAGTCTCTGTATGACCAAAATTCATCTAAATGTAAGTATGTAAAACCTCAAAACTTTTTCAATAACTACTTACAGTTTTTATGAACAATAACTTAGTTTTATTGTCCATTTGTTTTATAAGATATGACAATAGTGAATATAGATTAATTTTGGCCAAGCTTAAAATTTGAAATTTTGGTCTTTCTATAGCATAGTATTCTTTTCATATCGTATTTATAAGTGAATATAGACTGAGAATCAACAACATGGTCCACAGTTTTGTGAGAGCATGTAAAAAGTATAAAAATAAAAATAACAAACAATAAAACTTAAATAAATAAAAAACAACAACAATATATAAGAGAAAGTCTTCCCGATGACTAGATTAATGTACATGTTACATGTGAAATGATTCTACAAATACAATATTTGACAAGAGGTTGTCAAGATGGTTTCTAAACTTATTATGTATACATCAGTGGTTCAAGCAATTCCTTTAAAACTGCAAAGTTGCTTAGGTATTTTCAGCAGATTTTGTGATAAAGAAACAGTTGTTTGTCTGAATAGTGAATGATGTAAATTGATGCCTTCAGAGTTCACCATAGACATAATAAGCTAAGAAAACCATCATCCAATCCTATTAATACTATATGAATACCAGAAGTTGGATTCAGAGAAATATTGATAAAATACATTGTAGATATCTATTAATTATTTGTACAATTTACAGTATTTTATTCTGGTTCACTAGATATTTTATAAGTATAATATACAAGTATAAGCAAAATTACTTAAATATAACAATAAAATGATGACTAGATATATTATTGAGCTGTTAAATTTGAGAAAAAATTTGGCACATTCAGAATAGTAGTAATACCTGTTAAAAATAGATAATAGATAGAATAGATTCATACATTCACTCTATTATTCTCAAGTACTAACACAGATACAGTCATCTCAATATTTATTAAAAACATAAAGATAAAGCACAATATTACATCCATCTGAAACACTCTTCTCGAGTAAAATTCAACACCATGTTCTCCCTCCCAGCTACAAAAATGAACATCTCAAGCATAAAATAAAACTTACATAACAATACATACTATTTGAAATGAACTTGAAGTGATTTTCTTCATTCATTCATTCATACAATCATACTTACACCAAAATCATGACTAAAAACAACAACTAGAAACTCATTTATTTTCCTGATGAAACTTTTGTCCTCTTTGTTAAATTTTACAACCCCACACATTAAGTTTTAGTTAATGAATTTGACACTAAAATACAAATGTCAACTAAAATGATGTTTTGGATTTAGGGTATGCTTCATTTTTTTGTGGGGGCATATTTTGTGTATTCTACTCACCATTTTACTGAAAATAGCAGAATTTAAAAGAATAAAATTGTTCTTGTTCAAAGAAGACAAAAGTAAGATTATCAGTAAAATAAATATGTTCTAAAGAGATCATAAAAAGAGTATTATTTCTAACTATTGCTAGAGTCATATTTAACACCAGTTTATATAGAAATCCAAGAAAAAAAAACTTAACTCAAAGATAGCTTGCCAGGCAAAGTACACAGCAGCTTTATGAAATATTTAGAATCAAAATAAAAGCAACATAAAATCATAAGGTTTATAAGATTTAATATGTCAATCATCTATTGAATACTCAGAAAATGTTCATTACCTAAGTAATCAACTCCAAGACCAATGATCACACCAAGTTAAAAATTGATTGAAAATAACAGCTTCTATTGTACTCATGAACAAATTTGAATGAGTCTCAAGTTAAGGGCAATTGTCAAATTCAAACTTTTCCATTATCTCATCAATATATGATCACCTCAAATTTCATTTCAATCTGATCAAAACTATAGTCTCTATATAGTGCTAATGAACAAGTTTTGACAAACTTTAACTAAGATAAGGACAATAACTTAAAAGTGTTTAACAAAAAAACTTTTCCATCATAATAATCATATATATGATAAAAAAACTATTGTGTACTTTTGTCTTTATTGTGAACACAAGAAATAGGGATAGACGTACCAACTGGCTATGGACCATTAGATTACATCCACAGATATATACGTCTCCACTACCATGTTGGCATATAGAAAATAAAGACAAAATTCATAGTTTTGAGTATTTGATATTTAACTCTTCATCTAACAAGCTGCCATATTTCTTATCCCAACAACAAAACAAACTAAACAAATTGCATTTTTAAATCAAAAAAATTTTAAAATACTTCTATATTTTGAATAAAAAAACTTTTGGATTTTGCTTTTTTGGGTGAGAAAACAAAAAATAGGGTTTATAGTCCCAACTTATGGACCATTGTTACCTTCTAAATGTAATTCCCCAAATTTTGGGCAATAGAAAATAAAGTTTAAATTCCTAGTTTTAAAAAGTTTTTATTTAATGTCTTAAATCAAAAGTGATTTTTCATCCCAAAAACCAAAAAAAAACAATAAAATTTTCATTTCTTACCCTATAATCATTAAACACAATAATACTTCTATATATCACAATAATAATTTATATATCAGATTTATCAATTCACTGGAATGCCATAAACAATATATATATTATATAACAATTATATATATTTTATTCACATGTAATTCAATAAATATACATAATTAATCTGTATATGTAGTTAATACCCCATTTATTATCAAATTTTTATTTATTTTTAATCAGAATAAAATATCATTTATATTCACCATTAAATATTTTTTTATCACAATATATATCATTTATATATCACAAAACAGTTCAGCTTATATATAGGTTTTGAAACACATTTTTTATCTAAAAGTCTATTAAAAAAAAACAACCAAGTCTTTAAAAAAATTTGTGTCAATGACCTTATCTGAATATAAATTTGAAAGGTATATCATGATAACTACCTTTCAACACCCAGCAAGAACATGCATGCCTACCAAACAGAATGAGAATTTGGTACCAATTTAACATCAACAAGTTCAATATATCATTATAATCACTATACATCTCTACATTCTGCCATAAATAATGAGATCTTCTTAGCTAAATCTACATTAACATCAGAGGGAAATAAACACACTTCATTCTCTGATGATGATACTGCTTTAAATGACAAGGAACAGGGTAGAGTTTTATGTGAAGCATGTACATATTTCTCAAGATTGGCATTATCATTATCAACAAACACTATAGATTTCTTGGCAAACTGAAAAATATCACAAACATTTATAAAGAAAATAGTTCTGGTATCTTGGTATAACAGCTTTTATTACAATGCATGATTATCAATAAATTAACAAGGCAGGTTATATATAGTGCATAGATTCACCAATGTTGTGGTATGTCAACAGTCTTAAATGGGTAATGTAATAGACGGACTAATAAAACCCTTATGAATATTAACTTGTTGTTGAAATATGGTTTCATGCTATTGTTGTGTACGGGTCGACACTCGTATCGGATAACTTGTGTCTGGTGTGATTGGACTACTTAGATAGATCATGTGGTACTAAGTCTGTGCGATTTATGATTGTGTAAGACAGATATCGACAGACGAACATCATGGATGGTTTGGAAATGTTCGGTTCTCGATTGTGATTCCCAAGAGCATGTCTCCCCCTCGTTATTGAAGGTATGTTGTATGATATGTTTGTCCTTGCAATAAATGATAATTAACGCTATAGTTGTTATCTTACACTATTCCAAATCCTCAATATCTACTACCACTGGCTTCCATCCTTACAGAATCCTCATACAATTTGGATTTTAATGAGAAGAAATAAATTAACTTACGTCTATATTATCTTTTTCCACTAAACAGGTACCCGTAACATCAACAACAAATGCTTTAATTGATGGATTACTTTGATCTATAACTTTACATAGTGTCTTTAAAACTTTCTCCTTCAAATATACAAGTACATATTAATGTTATATTAATTTTTGCTGTCATTTCCAACAAGGATAGATGTATAACATAAATATATTCAAGAACAAAATTAACCATGAAAATATTTAATGCACAACATTAAAAACATTGTATATCTTACCACAGGTTCTTGTGAATCTTGAATGTGATCTTTTAATACTATCTTATCCAGATAATAACTACCAATATTGATTAGGTTTATATCTTGTTGTTCTGAAATATCATACATCAAAAATATAAATTCCAAAATTTCATACACTCTCAGTTGCACACATTTCACAAAGTCAAGCTATGACAAACTGTGCATCCTTGAGTGGATTAACCACTTTTCTTTTTTCAGAGAAGTTTCTAAATGCAGCCATTTGATTGAATACCACCACTGAGACCCCTCTGTAGATCGATTTAATGCCTGTAAATGGAGGATTTAAAAACGTTCATTCTGTAGTACATATTAGCCATCATAAGTTGTTAATCTTTTAGATAATTACTTTCTTATTATCATAGGAAAAGTAGGCACAATAAAGGAAAGCATCAGGGCTTACAGTCCCATTAGAATTGTTTACTTCTATTAAACTCAGGATGTAAGAGAAGCGTCAGTACTGTCGTTAAAATAAATGAGTTTACAATAACAGCTTGTTTGTATGTGGGGGTCAGATGTTTTTGCATTCAATACAATACATTTCATAGCCTAATTGTTTCAAATAAATAGAGCCCATTTTTGCTTATAATCAGTTTTTTTACATAGAGGTTTTTAAGATGAAAATGGTGCTTTTATTTGCATAATTTTGATTAAACATTAAATCTTGAACTTCTTTAAAATACAAACATTTAAACTCAAATGTAATATGTTTGAAAATGACCATTTCAGAAATATACTTACTGTAGCAGAAAATTACGACTGTTTCTACATTTTGTAAAGTATTTAATTCTAAATCTGAGAAAACTTCACAAACTTTACTCCAGATGAATTCCAACATTCCAGTTGAGGTATCCACTGTTAATAATCTTTCAGATTTCTGGAAATAATCTAGGAATGGCTTCACATTCTGATCAAATAACATTGCTCTTTTCTGAAATAAATATAATCAAACTAGGAATGAAATGAAATTTATCACACAATACTTATGTTTACGAGGTTCAGAACGCGAATTGGGAAAAACGATATGACACAGTAGCACAGGTTCATAACTATGCAAATTAGGTAAAATGTAAATAATGTATTCATGCGCCACTTTCCCATAACAACAATGGCGTCGTTTCTTGTTGGCGACTCGTTTAAAATTGACGATAAAGGGCATGCCCTTGTCACCAAAATTGTGCCAAAAGGATTTGGTAGGCCAATATTTCATGAATTGAAAGTTAGTGGCTCGGACTATGTAGCAGAAATATCAAGTGACAGACAGGCTGACATGATTCCTCAAACAGTTACGAAGCAGATAGTCTGAAATTTGCTGACTTCCTAGCCTCTGATAGCTATTTGGACAGATATGGCTGGGGGAGAGTCAGAACTAGGCACCTAAAACTTGGGATTTTCCTATCCTCCGCCAATGCGGGTTTTTTTAACATATTTATATACCTCGAATAGATGGATGTTTTTGTAGTTCAGTCATGCCATAATTATCCCCTTTCACCATTCATGTCACGCCTGTGGTTGTGTCAAAGTTTGTTTCAAGAATTTCAATCACTCAGTCGCCATCTCCATTATGACCCAAGTAACGTCGGAATTTAGGATGTGCGCGCAATTTGAAATGGCTACTGTGTGGTTGAAATTCTTGAAAAAAACTTTGAAAAACCATAGGCGTAGCATGAGTGGTATAGGGGGATAATGATGGTATGATTGAACTACAAAAACATTCATCTTTCCAAATAAATCAAGGTTTGGTGGATTCGAGGTATATAAATATGTTTTAAACCCCTGCTCCTGCGGAGGTGCAGAAAATCCCAAGTTTTAGGTGCCTAGTTTTTCTGACTCAAACTCTACCCCAGTCATATCTGCTATCAGCAAGTTTGGGACTACAAAGCAGACGACGTCAAATGTAAACAACAACTTTCATTTTCTCTTTGACTAGGCCTATTCAAGATTTGATGTTGTTAAAAAACTGATTTATAATATTTATTCCTGTTTTATTTGTTGTTGTTATTGTTATATTATATCATAAATTTAATTCAAATTTTCAATCCTTCATCACATGAACTTGATATCCATGAGAAACAGTTTATTTTCTGGATCTTATTTCTTACACGCAATGATATTTTAAGCAGATACAAAGAGGCTGAGCCATTCTTTGAAACAAAACATGGAAAGTAAACTAAATATGCGTTTATCGATAGTTGTGTGATAAAAAGAATCTTAAACAAGTGCTTATGTAATATGAAATTTATGAAATTTGTTGCCAGATCAAATATTATTACACGTGCCAAGGCTTGGGTAATATTTAATCTGTCAACTCATTTCATTAATTTTTCGTTTAAGATCCTCTATATTTGTAATGCATTGACATTGTGAAGATATTTTGCCACAGATCTAAATAATCTAATGTCTATCTAGTTTAGTAATTGTCAAGTAAAAGGGTTCAGTACAAAGAGCTGGATTGTCTTCCCTCATATCTTCTATTCTACCATATTTGATATTTTATTTATAAGATAGCTTGCCAGGCAAGGTAATATACGCCCACTGGCAGCATTTAATTCAAATAAAAACTTTTCAGTGAGGTTACAATAAGTCGAATGAAATATTCAACCTTCCAACCTATTTTTTTCTAGGGTCTCTAGTTTTATTAAAAACTGTCAAGAATTGTACCTAATAACAACTCATTAAATATTTTTCGGTATTTTTATGATTTGCAATAGGGTTCACCCTTAATAATATTTTGATATTTTTAATTCTTAATAAGGCTCATCCTTGGTTGATATTAAACCATTTCAGCGAGTTTTGTCAAAAAGGAATGTTTAAAGTTGAAAGCGTTTTTGAAAACAGGCGCAATAACTGACACTAAATATTTTTCGATTTATCTGATTTTCAATAGGGTTTATCCTTGTGAGAAAACAAATACTAAAGCCAAGTTTCATCAAAATCCATTCAAAATTGTTCTTTCTAGAGTGTTTACGAGTTTAATTGAACGTGTTTTCAAAAACAAGGTCAATAACTTGTACTAAATATTTTTCGATTTTCAATAGGGTTCATCCTTGGGAGACAAAAAATACTCCAGCCAAGTTACATCAAAATCCATTAAAAATTGTTCTTTCTAGAGTGTTTACAAGCTAAAATTGAACGCGTTTTCAAGAACAAGGGCTATAACTGACAATAAATATATTTCGATTTATTTGATTTATAATAGGGTTCATCATTGGGTAATAACAAATACTCAAGCCAAGTTTAATCAAAATCCATTAAGAATTGTTCTTTCTAGAGTGTTTACAAGCTAAAATTGAACGCGTTTTCAAGAACAAGAGCAGTAACTCATACTGAAAAATTTTTCGATTTCGCTGATTTTCGATAGGGTTCATCCCTGAGTTATAACACACTCTCACACCAAGTTTCATCGAAATCGGTCAAGAATTGTGCCATGTAGAGTGTTTACGAGACAAAAATCGAACGTGTTTAAAAGAACAAGGGCAATAATTCATATTAGATATATTTTTAATTTTCAATAGGGCTCATCCCTTGCGATATCAAACAATCTCAGTGAGTTTTGTCAACATTGGTCATGAATTGTACCTTCTAGAGTGTTTATTAGCCAAAAAGTTAAACCCGTTTTCAAACACAAGGGCAATAACTGACACTAAATATATTTCGATTTATTTGATTTTCAACAAGGTTCATCCTTGGGTAAAAACAAATACTCAAGCCAAGTTTTATCAAAATCCATTAAGAATTGTTCTTTCTAGAGTGCTTACAAGCTAAAATTGAACGCGTTTTCAAACACAAGGGCAATAACTGATACTAAATATTTTTCGATTTAACTGAATTTCAAAAGAGTTCATCCTTAGGTGATTACAAATACTCATGCCAAGTTATGTCAAAATCGCTCAAGAATTGTGACTTGTAGAGTGTTTACAAGGCAAAAATCCAACACATTTTATAGAACAAGGGCAAAAATTCCTATTAAATATATTTCGATATGTGCTATTTTCAAAAGGGTTCATTCTTGGGTGATATTAAACAATTTCAGCAAGTTTCGTCAAAATCGGTCAATAAATGTGCTTTGGAGAGTGTTTACAAGCTAAAAATTGAACGCGTTTTCAAAAACAAGGGCAATAACTGATATAAATTTTTTTTCGATTTGACTGGTTTTCAATAGGCTTCATCCTTGGGTGATAACAAATACTCAGGCCAAGTTTCATAAAAATCCATTAAGAATTGTTCTTTCTAGAGTGTTTACAAGCTAAAATTGAACGCGTTTTCAAGAACAAGGGCAATAACTCATACTAAATGTTTTTCGATTTCGCTGATTTTCGATAGGGTTTATCCTTGAGTTATAACATACTCTCAAACCAAGTTTCATCAAAATCGGTCAAGAATTGCACGTTGTAGAGTGTTTACGAGCCATTCAAGAACAAGGGCACAAACTCATACTAATTTTTTTCCGATTTCGCTGATTTTCAATAGGGTTCATCCTTGCGTGATCATAAACACTCATATTAAGTTTCATCTAAATCCGTCAAGAATTACACCGTGTAGAGTGTTTACGAGCAATTGTGGACGGACGGACGGACGGACGGACCGACGGACGGACGGACGGACGGACGGACGGACGGACGGATGTGGGTGACGACAATATACGCCCCCCATTTCATGTGGGCGTATAAAAAAGGACTATGTAAAAATCACGTCATCAAAGTGATCGATCCAGGCTATATTATATTCAATAATACTAATCCAAAGTAAATATCTTGTATATTCTAAATTATTAAACATAAATTAAAAATGAAAAGTTTGTCTCACCTTAGTTCTAGAGGAATCAGCTTCATCACTCTTTACATTGGCGCCTTCTTTTTTTTTGGCATCATTCTTAGAAGCCTTAGGCTCTGGTTTAGCACATTCAGGCTCTGGTTTCTTTTTAACTAGTTTCTCTAATGGAACTGAGAAGTTGATTGCAAATGATATTGGATACTGAAATAACAAAAACATGTGAAAAACTGAAAAACACGATACTAGAATGGCTGTGAGAGAGGGAGATAATAACAGTACTATTCTGTTTTCTCCAAAAACTCTAGTTTTCATGCAGTTTGAGGTTTATGAAATTATGAATGTACATTAACCATATATAAGCGACTCGATACATTTATATGGAGTGATCCTAATTAGGAGATAAAGACATAGAACATTTTTTTTGTTCTGAAAAACGCTTATCTAAATCTTGGATAAAGACTATTTCTGAGAAAAATACAGCACAGCCAACAATGGTGTACTTCAATCTAAAATCACATTTGAATGTTCTTTTTTGTTTTCTCTATAACATTATATTGATTTGTGGCTTTGACTGCATTGTTCTTTAATAATGCTTGATTTTTTTCATTTTTAATAAAAATCGGATATTGCAAAAAATCTGTCGCTGAAAAAAACCCTGACTTCAGATTTGAAATCAGCACACTCAAATTGATTAAAAAAAAAGCCCTTCCTTAAATGTAACAAACAGAGTTTTCCCCCAATGTAATCCATTATGCAAGATTGTTTGAAAGTACTTGAAAAGTCAATACACGAATGAAAGTTTACAGTAACAATTTAATTTCTCAAAAACTATTGCATAAAGCTTACTTACCTTTCCTTCAAATAGTTTCAACTCATTAGTACACTCTTTAACAAAACTATTATTATTAACCAGGGATTTTAAATTAGGCATTAAATCTATTAAATAGTTCTGTTTAGGATTCTCATCTATTATACGTGAGATCTCGCGAGTCACCCAGATCAGTTTCACCATGGTAGGATCATCCTAGAAATAAGAATACCAAAATAGGTAGCCAGGCAAGGTAATATACACCTACTGGCAGCATTGAATTTGAATAAAAAAAAATGGACAGTAAAGTAACAATGATTGGAATGAAATGTTCAACCGTCAGTCACACACTTCTTTTCTAGGGTGATAAATATACAACATTAAGTTTACTAAATCTGTCAAGAATGGTACCTTTTAACAAGCAAATAACTTAATAAGCCTTATCCTTGGGAGATAATAAACAATTTCAATAAGTTTTGTTTAAAAGAACAATTACTCATACTGAATATATTTTGATTTTGCTAAATTTCAATAGGGTTCATCCTTGGTTGATAACGAACACTCACACAATGTCACCCAAAATCTGTCAAGAATTGTGCCTAGAGTTCCTAGAGTGTTTATGAGCAATTGTGGACGGACGGACTGATATGGGTGACAGCAATATACGCTCCACATTTCATGCTTCTTTATGTATCATCCATATGTGTATGGAACTTTCAACTATCACTAAGGTATACCTCTCTATTCTATTTGATGAAAAACAACTACATGTACCTTTATTGTGGTCTGTATTTTAGCACGAAGATTGAATGGATCAGGATCTTCTACTTTTTTAGCCACTTCATCCATTATCAACTCACTCACATTAATAAGTTTTAATCCAAATGTTTGAGCAATATCACTGGCTAATCTTCCCTTTTTAGATCCAGGACCACCTGTACATAACAATAAGAAAAACACACTGACTGCTTCTTACTGAAATCTGTAATTAGACCTTACTTCTAAAATAGTTGAAATAACCAAATAAGCTTTCACTACAAAGGTTGGTTAATGGATATATACCAGTACAGACATATATATATATCAAAAGTTGTAATATGGTATATGATACAACATAACTTACCAAAAACAAATATAATAATTGGTTCTTTTTTCAACAGTTTAACATTATGTCCTATACGAACACTAACTTTTTGGTGATGATAAACTTTAACCTCTGCACTTCCATCAGAAGAAACAGTACTAGTATTACAACCCATGGTTTATATATTCTCTAAAAGAAAATTAAATGATAATGTTAGTTTTAGTATGAATAGTAATGTAACATGTTTCAATACCAGCTGTTCTGATATGTCCGATATGGCTGTGTATTTCAAACAGTTCAATGAAATCTTATCAAATATTATATCAGATATTTTTTGTATACTTAATAGTAAGTAAACATCTTATAACACAAGATACGATTAAGAATTGAATAAACACTTTAAATCTGATTAACCTGTTTCTTGAGAAGAGCTCAATGTAACTTTAATCTAATTCTACCACTTAAATCTAAAGATAAGAGCGAGTAATTAGACTCTATTAAAGACATTACTGAAATCTCAACGAAAGTTAATTTCAAGATAGACATTTGGATAAGGAGAGATTGCCAGACAAATTAAGTTACCATTACGGAATCATCTTATTTTAACCCATCTGATATTGATAAACGGGGAAAACATGGCCTAAACCAAGAGAGATAATAATATGAATTACATAAGACTGCTGACAAGTTTCAATCAATACTCTTACACATTTGACATTTCACACAGGAGTTTAGTGAAGAGTTTTTGTTAAAATATTCATTGATCATTATAATCTTTCATTACATATAAACTTCCTTCACTCAGAATTTAAAGGGAATTTTTAGATTAAATTTGTTAAAAATAAGGATAGCAATAGTTTTTTTATATGGAATAATAGTTACAAAATTAAACTGATTTCTCTTGATAACGTTGCCTGCATGAGCATGTGAAACGTTGAGTTAATAAATGTCAGAAGTAGTGTATCCATATAAGCTTATCTTTTGCTTCTTAACCATTCTTGCAAATGTAGTGCTCAACATTTTAAAGTTCCATAGTATGAAAGCAAAATCCAATGGAACCCAATTAAATGTCAGTTTTTAAGCCACTAATGTTCATTAAAAAGTAAAAGTATTGATTATTATGGAAGATACCGGTACTAGACATTACTAATGGTACTTAGACCATCATTGAAATTCTCATTAGAATCCCTTCAGGGACAATAATATTGATAATTTAATGTTATTGGCATTCTAAGATGTTTTTTACTGCTAATTAATTATTCCTACCTGTCTAATTACCTAATTAGGATACAGTAGTGGGTAATTATCAGAAAATCATTCACAATTTTCTATTTTATCCTGCAGTTCAATATTCAAATTCAAGAGTGTACAAACTACGACAATATCTTAATCCAGATAACTTGATAATTTCAATTGAACATGCTAATCATTCTGATCAATCTGATGCTACATGAACATTATATTAAGTTTTATTTCATAGCTAAAAATAGATCTGATCTACATTTTACTTAAAGATACTGCGTCTCTGCATGAACAAAGATTTTAGTTCTCAAGAACTAAAGCTGCTATAGCTTGTAAAAAAGTTCATTCATTCATTCATTCAACTAATTATTGAAAACGCTAAATCGATTTATTAAGTGTTTTTCTTAAAAATCAAATATCTTTATGGATAAATTAATAAGGCTAGTTTTTTAGATCTGATCTACATTTTATTTAAAGATACTGCATCTGCATGAATATAAAATTTAGTTCTCAAGAACTAAAGCTGCTATAGCTTGTAAAAAAGTTCATTCATTCATTCATTCAACTAATTATTGAAAAACGCTAAATCAATTTAAAAAGCATTTTCCAAAAATCAAATGCATCTTTATGGATAATTAATAAGGCTAGTTTTTTAAATATTTATATAATTTCTGTTATTTATGGCAGTGTGTATATTTACTGATGAATAGAGAGCCAAGTTTACAATTTTTAAATTTTATATTCCATAGTTAATATTATACAGTACCTATTATCCCTTTAACATTGATTTCAATTAAAATGTGACATAAACAATCATTTCCATTGGCAATTTTATAATGCAGATTACACACATTGTTTGTTTTATACAGTAACTCTTAAACTAACCAAAGGGCTAACAACATTGTCATTAGTTGGAGACAGCTGCACAATCTAGCCTTTTCAACAAAAATCCATAATATTTTTCTAGACCCTAATCTAGGCCTAATTTGAAATTAATAATACACTCATGCACATTTGGATGACATGATCTCCATTGCATTTGTTCGTACATGTACTTGATACAATATATTTAGTTTTAATAACATCATCCATTTGTAACCAAATAAAATTTCACACCATTTCCAGAAGTCCTGTCAAAATTCGATCCATTTGGCTTGGCATTCTCACGGCAGTGACACTTAACTTTAGCTTAAGCTTTGGCGTCATTTACTAGAGAAGAGGCTTTTAAAAGTAACAAGGTTATCAGCAACAAGTAAGACTACATCATTTGCAAAGATTAAGTCCCAAAATATGTGAATTAAGGCATTTGGTTTTTTTAAAATTACACTTCTTACCTTCTCGGATTGTTGTTGTCAAATTTGTTTACTCTATTCCTAACGGTACTGACATTGGCAGAAGGTAGGTCATTTCATTTGCATGTCATGTGATGTGATTTGCTGCGACAAAACGTCTATTAATGAATTTTGAACAATTCATGCTCTACAGTTAGAATATAAAAAAGTAAATATAACATTTTTGTATTAATATTTGATCGTTTTATTCTATATTGGTAAATATTGTAAATTTTTCTTGTTATATAGTTTTAAGGGCTAGCTTTTTTGTGCGATTTGACTTTTGGTCGGTTCGTCTTAATCAAATTTGTAAGCTGTCACGTGAACAAAATATGGCGAATGTCGAAAAAGGTTTCTTGTGATTTGGAAGGTTCGTTCGTTATTTTAGTCCCTGGATGTTATTTATAAACGTAGACGACTCATTTCTTAATAATAAGATGAAAGTTTATTGAATTTGAATTTTACAAAATGATTGATGACAAAATTCAGTAAACTGTCAAGTGGTAATGAGTATGACACCACTTCATGGTTTTGTCTTTGTGGCCTTGGCAGTTGGCTGTTTTTAAACAAGAGGGACTCAACCAACGCCTAGATTCTCTTAGAAATTAATTGTCAATAAAATTTGGGATGAAATTTCTTCCTATTACTTCATAAGGAAGGTTAAAAGTTTCAATCTTTTCACTTAGCAAAATATGAGACAATATACAAATTTCAATGGCTATTGTATTTTCTTTCTGTGAAGCCATGTTTGTCATTTATAATTTGTCACTTGTGATAAATTTTTGTGTTGCTAAGAATAATTTATTAGTGTGTTTTACATATCATTGGCAAGATTTTTAAGAATGTTTTTTTTTTCTTTTAGATTTGAAAATTGTCATATAACTGCAACCATTTCAAAATAGTAGAATAAAAAAGAGCATTCCTTATTCAACATGTCATCTGAGTTTTGGATAATTTCTGCTCCTGGTGATAAAACAGGACAGCAAACATTTGAGAAATTGAATAGTGTCACCCAGGGTCCTGAAAAATTGTCATCTAACAGCAAGTTTCAAATTCCTGATTTGAAGGTTTGTATAAAACTTTCATATCTTCATTAAATTGGAGATAACTGGTGTTATTTTTATGTATTTTTATAGCTATGTTCAGGCTGTGAAAAATAAGTTTTCTATCTCTTTACGTGTATTTAGTAAGGTTCCATTTGTGACCCTAAGATATCACTTTTGGGCGCCTATGGGTCCTTTAACTAACACATTACATTTTTTAATTGTGGAAAATTACAAAAGTTGGATAGGGAAGCATATTGATGCAAATGAGAGCCAGAAGTATACGCAATACATATTCAATGAAAAGATCCCTCTGACACTCTTACAAGAGCTCATCTTTCATTCTCAACACATGATTTGTATATAAAATCTATCACGTTTTTCATCAGTGTTTCTGAGAGTGTTATCACTACTAAAATTTAACTTTTAAATTACGGTCCACAATGCTAATTGATATTTTCAGGTTGGAACATTGGATGTTTTAGTTGGTTTGTCAGATGAATTGGGTAAATTGGATGTATATTGTGAGAGGTGAGTATTATGAACATTTAGAAGAAAATGTATTGTATTATTCATGTACTTGAAAATTTGATATTATTGTTTATTTACAGGACCAGTGAGAATTATTAGATTGTAAAGGTTTTTTTCAACAGAATTTTAGACTGCTTACATAGCTTATTATGGACTGGAAAGTAGCATCTTTACAGTTATATGTTCATATTAATCTGCAGATATTGGTCTTGATTTTATAGTAGCATCTAAGAGAGTAATATCTTGTGTTATTACAAGCTGTATACTTGGTATATTTATGTAATTTGTCTGTATTTAGTGTAACAAGAAAAATAGCCCAGTATATTGGAGAAGTTTTAGAAGACACCAGAGATAAACTGCAGGCTAATTTAAAAGTCAATGAAGGTATAAGTGATTGTAAAATATCATTAATATATTCTTGTAAAATGAATGGGATAGATGAGCAGTCTTTGACCTTTGTACAACTTCTTTCTTATTAGAATAATATTTAGCTCTGAGAACTAGCTTATTTATGAAACTCAGTAGGTTTTAAACCAACCATGATTTTATACACTGAAATGAAATGTGGAGCATAATGGCATCACTCAAGTTCTTGATGGATTTTAACAAAATCACTCAAGGATGAATCCTATTGTAAATGTGAAAAATTTAATGTGTATTATTACATGTACCATGTTTTTCATGAAAATGCATTGAGTTTTTATGAAAATGCATTGAGTTTTTAGCTTTTAAACTCTCTACAAGGCAAAAGTCTGGACATAATTATTCATTATTACCAAAGGATGAATGCTACAGAAAAACAGAAAAATCATAGATTATTAACTTTGACTGTTGCCATAGTTTAGGTTTTAGTTTGTAAATACTGTATGAGACATAATTCTTTGACTAAACTTATTAAATTGGTTAATTTTTACCCATGGATGTACCCTGTGGAAAATTTTAAAATATTTGTCATGAGTTATTAAAATTTCTTATGTGCATGTGAATCATATTATCATTCCAGTTCCACCTGCTAATTATCTGCAAAGATTTCAATGGGACTTGGCCAAATATCCCATTAAACAGTCATTGAAGAGTATTTCAGAGATCATTGCCAAGGTAAAGAACTGTATTTGACAATGATTAGCCCTAAAACCTCCTTATTTATGAGGGTTTAACTGATAACATCTTTTACAACAAGTGTTATTAAAAGCATTGGGAAAAAACATTAAATTTAAATGGTGCTAAAATTGGACTGTGGTACACTTTTAGAAAAGAGCCTTACCAACAATCCCCAATAAACGGTTGACATGTTTTTTTAAAATTCTGTAGAAATATGTAATTCTATTTCTCATTGGCTACATAACATTACATGGATATTCTTTAAAATTGTAGCAAGTGAACCAAATTGAATCTGATCTTAAATCAAAAGCTACAGCTTATAATAATTTAAAGGGTAATTTGCAAAGTTTGGAAAGAAAAGCAACGTAAGTACATTTTTCTTTTTTTGACCTTTGAACCTGTTAACTAATAAGCATACAAAATGGATGTTGTTTGAAAAGGGTTTCAGATGCCTGAGCTCCGCAACAGAATTTATTGTAAATATTCAATAGATTCTTAATGTTTTTGGAAAAACTTTTCTTTTTGTTATCTATCCATATCTTATATCTAATTTTGATACAACACATCTGTAAAGTCTATAGTAAAGAAATCTTGTCAGTATTTACTGTAAGTACTATGTAATATTTATTAAAACATTTTCAGAGGAAGTTTGTTGACCCGTAACCTGGGTGATATGGTGAAGAGAGAAGATTTTGTATTAGATTCTGAATATCTGACAACATTAGTTGTTGTTGTTCCCAAGTAAGTGTTGAAATAATGGTCTTAAAACCTATAGTTATTGAAAATGAACATTAGTGGATGTAAAGTTTCCTTGTCTAAGAATAGATCAGAAGATAACCTATATAAATAATAACTTGTCCTTAATCAGTTTGAATTGGAAATAATGCATTGATTAATTTATTTTATATATTTTGATATATCAATACTATAGTCTAAAAACAGTAAGTCAGTAAAGACTCAATGTGATGATAAATATTTTTGAAAATTGGACACCTTTTGAAAAAAATTTATAACCAAATAAAGTTAATAAGACAAAGATAACTCCATCTTTTGAAATCAGAAGTTCTGCTTCATTCCTTCATCAATATTGTTTTTTTGATTTTTTTATTCAGGAATATTTATAATGATTGGAATCTGAAGTATGAGAAACTAACTGATATGGTAGTTCCAAGATCATCTAAGTATGTATAATGTATAACATATTTTTGATTTGATCATTGAATTCATTTATGTGTTTTGATCATTGAATTCATTTATGTGTTTTGATCATTGAGTTCAGTTATGTGATTGGTTTGATCATTGAATTCAGTAAAATGATTGATCATTGAATTCATTTATGTGTTTTGATCATTGAGTTCAGTTATGTGATTGGTTTGATCATTGAATTCAGTAAAATGATTTGATCATTTAATTCAGTTATGTGCTTTGATCGTTGAGTTCAGTTATGTGATTTTATCATTAATATGATTTGATCATTGAATTCAGTTACATGATTGATCATTGAATTCAGTTATATGATTTGATCATTGAGTTCAGTTATGTGATTTGTTTGATCATTGAATTCAGTTATGTGATTTGATCATTGAATTCAGTTTTGTGATTTGATCATTGAATTCAGTTATGTGATTTGATCATTGAATTCAGTTATGTGATTTGTTTGATCAATGAATTCAGTAAAATGATTTGATAATTATGTTTAGTTATAAAATATAACATATAGGAATAAAGTTTAATGTATGTTATTTGCAGGAAGATTTTTGATGATAATGAAAATGTTCTTGTAACTGTAACATTATTTAAGAGAGTTGTTGATGAATTTAAACATCATTGTAGAGAAAATAAGTAAGTAAATCATCCACATTAGATTTCTAGTACCAAATAGGTCATTTGTCAAACTTTTATTTAACTTTAACTATTTACAGTAGGTCTGAATGTTGGTATAGTGTGAATCAATCAAGAAATATTATGAAGTAGCATCTATTATTTTACATACATAAGGAATATTTATAGCAAAAAGTTATACCCACATCTTTATATGTTGAATTAACCCACCCAAATGACTTTTTCATTGCCAGAGTTGAGAAGATTAGGACTGTCTTATTTCTATTGTAGATTTAGTGTACGTGACTTTACCTATAGTGAAGAGGAAATCCAGTCTGGTAAAACAGAGTTAACCAAATTAGAAGCTGATAAAAAGAAACAATTTGTAAGTATCCAGACACATGGTTATCAAAAAAATTGATAAAACTAGTCTTTTTTTGTACAATCGTAGTTTATTTGGTATGTGAATATATTTTTAGTCAGAATTTTCAGAAGTGGTGTCCACATTATCCTATGTCCTGTATCTAGTTTTTCACTGTCAATTTAACATAAGCTTTAGTTCTTACTTCCCAATTACATACCATCTCTTATGTTTACTATATTAATGTAAGTATAGATACAGTTAGAGAAGAATGTTATTTTACCAGATTATTATAACAATGATTTCAGGGACCATTAGTAAAATGGTTGAAAGTCAATTTTGGTGAATGTTTTGCTGCCTGGTTACATGTTAAAGCATTAAGAGTTTTTGTAGAGTCAGTATTAAGGTTAGTGTCTGAATATGAATAGATCTGTGTGGTGCTCCATTCCAAAACCAGATATGTAATTTCCTTTTATTGGGAGTTTGGAAAATATTAGTAAAAATTAGTAAATTAGTATGGTGAAAAATATATTTAGTTACTTTTTAGAATAAAATATGGTCCACCAAATATATATGAATCCCATTTCATTATTGTAAGAAGACAATGATATTTCAGAATCTGTTTGACCTAATATATTATCTAGTTCATAATGACCTATTTTAGATATGGGTTACCAGTCAATTTTCAAGCTATGGTTGTACAGCCTAGTAAAAGATCTACCAAACGTTTACGTGATGTTTTAAAACAGTTATATAGTCATTTAGATAATACGGCTTTACAACAGGGAACTGATGTAAGTAATGATATATGTTTATGGGCTAACTTGCAGATTAAAAAATTGCAGTCAAAGATACCTAATCACAACAGAGAAATCTGCTATTACTGCAGAAATATAGGACTGTTGTTTCTTCAATTTTGAGCTGTTGATAATGTAATACCATCGGGGAGGCAACTTATGTTGGCAAATTGAAAAATGCCTTACTTACTACATTTTGGATTTAAACAATATTAAATAATAGTTGTATCTTAATTTGTACATTATAATCCTTCTTACTATGCTGACATGAAAATGTTGATATATTGTAGGAAGTTGATATACCTGGAATAGGGTTAGGTGGAAGTGAATACTATCCCTATGTATCGTATAAAATGACATTAGATTTGGTTGAACAACGTTAAAAACCTGCTGATAATTTTACAGTATATGGACAAATCAAATATAAATACTTGTATCAACCCATATTATTACAATATTTACTATCTTATAATATATAACAGGGACCATTCTGTCAACACAACATTATATTTGAATATATTTACTGGTGTAATTTTCAATGCATATGATTGGTCAAAAGTAACCTTGACCAGTAATAAGTTGTGACTCTCCACCACACAATTAGTCCCATAGATTTAATTTTGAAAACAGATAATACAGTGTTCAGGCTATAACCTTGCTATAATGAATCTTCTATACTGAGTCAGAATAAAGCTGGTCGAAGATATGTATCCTGTTATCTACATGTTTAATAGTAAGATGCAAATTGATTTCTAAACAGTGTGGTGTGGAGGCTCACATGCTTGCTGATTATTGTTATGGGTATGATAATTGATAAGCAATGTAGATTTAGATGTTAAGACCATAATAAATATAATAGTATTGGAAAGATTGTCTTGTAAAAGTTACTTATGTTAAAAACTCTTTGACTGTATGCTGTATCATGTTGCCATTTAAGTTAGAAATAGGTTTGACATCAACTCTAAGGTTAAGGAGGCAAGCACTTTAAATATTATCAAATAACATAGATGATTAGTTGTATATGAATAGTATCATTATGAGATATGAATAGTCCCTATTAGATTAACCTGTGCCATTCAGTGATTTTAGTAAAAGTGGAGAGAATTGACATAAAAGTAATATCTGAATGAATTTTACGGTTAAATCACCAAATTGTAGAAAATATAATAAATGTTATGAAATCTAGTCTAAAAGAATAGCACATAATTTATCATTCATTTTTATCAATATCTCACTATATGCCTCAATTAACTTGAAGTAACTTGCAGAGAAATTTTGTTCTGCTGTTTATGGCGAAAGGAAAATGTCATTACCTTTACTGTACTTTTCAAAAACAGCAAAAAATTTGATCACTTATGGCAGTAAGTTAATATAGGCATTCAGTGGGATAATGCCTCATTATTATAATATGTATTGCATTTTATAAGGAATATGTTATATTATCCTACATTCCATTGTTTTTATATTATCCTCTATAATATAATTAATATTGTCCCTTGTATTGGTAGTGGTAGACTGTAGGTATATTATTTGTGGGCTAATAGATTTGGTGTATACAACCCTGTATTAAAACTTACACTGACAAAATTCATGAAATATATCCAGACATTTGAAATGAGCTTTCTATTCCTAAATTTTAATGAAATGTTCTTAGAAGAGCAAACTGAAGAAATGTTTGCCAGTTAGATTAAATCAGATGACGAAGGACTGAGTGCTATTAAAGAAGTTGACAGAAAGAGCCTTTATATTATGTTAAATTTGTATCAGATTGTTTTGTGTAATGTTTGTATATCATCAGTTATTTTACTAAGGCTGTGAAATGTTATTTATAAATCTGGGCTATTAAATAAACATCTAAGAAATGACTACCACCATTTCTTTGTTAAACACTCATTACTGATGGTAAATCGAACTTGATGGTCTGCAGTTCCTGTTATTATAAAAAAATAACAATGGCTGCCATAATGGCCGTTAATGCATCTGGGATGTTGACATTCCTTGAGTGATTACTAACAATCAAAGTTTCCTTTTCATCAAGTAGCTAGCTCTCTGGTGTAAACACAATAAATTCAAAGCATTTTCAAGAACAAGGGTAATAACTTTTTTTTGGTTGTTTCATTTTCAATGAGCTTCACTTCTGGGTTATTAGAAATACTACAAGTTGTGTCAAAATCCATTAAGAAACCAGCTCAATATTGTGTTCACAAAGACTTCAAGAATTAATAAATCATATTAAATATGATGTTCCAATACATTGAATTAAAGAGCTTGAACCATTATAATTTCTGCTTGATTTTATTAATCATATCATTAATGAAACAAGATAATAAATAGTATAAAATATGATACAATGTAGAATCTATAAAATGAATTAATTGAACTTTTCCTCTGAGGACTGTGAACTAAGTTTCCCAAGTATGAAATTTGCTTAAGTTGACAGTCATACTGATATAAGCCTATTTCTACATTTTCACAAAAGAATAAGTAGACTGAATATGCAAAAATTTCCTTGATTATCCACATGTATGCAGGTTTTGAGGCAGCAGTGTGTCACTCTGAAATGAAATGAATGGATTTTTATGTCCTAGTCTTCTGCACCTTATGGGCGGCTAATGAAGATGGCCAACATCATGCAGTGTGCAATGAGGGAAATTTTGCCAGGACAGCGGCATAAGCCTACTCTTTTTGCGATTTCCAACTGTCGAGGGATCTTTAATGTGCACAGCCTGAATAAAAATTTTGGCAGTGACTTCAGGTATCTATTGCCTCCATTAAGAATATTTGCAAATGTAATGATTAAAAAATGGGCGGATCCAGAGGAAAATAAAATGATAAAATAATAATGCTGATTGTTGAAATATGAACACATGGAATGTTAAATCATTAATCTAGCTCTCCAAAAATACCATCATCATCAAGAATATTGGATGGATCGACGCTTGATCCTGATTGAGAACTTTTAGTTTCAATTTTTTCCTCTAAGTCATTCACAACTCCAACATTCAGTCCAGTTTTAGATAAATTCATCATATTTCCTATTTGATGTAAAATTTCTTCAGAGTCTTGGGCTTGTTTTGGGTTACATCTGGAGGTGTTATCTGCTTCCGTAATAGATTCAGCCATATTGGATTCTGCCTCTGATGCTCCCACTGATGTACACTCTTGTATTAAAGGTTTGACAGAAGATGCCCATGTTTGTGAATTGTCCATCTCTTCTAAGACTTCAATTTTAGGTTTTGTTGTTTTCTGAAATTTTAAGGAAAATAATGCCAATTGACTTAAAGATGCATTCTCCCATTGTTTTGGGTCGAATCAAGCTTACTAATTGATTAATCAGTGTTTCTAATGTATATTTCACATATTCAAACAGTATGTGGGCGTATAAAAGCTTGGGTAATTCAAGAATTATTCCCTTTTGAAACAGTTTTTTGAGACTCCATGTTTGTTCACGTGACATGCACTAGGTAATTGAAGGAAGATACTAAGATCAGAATGATCTTGATGTTCCTTGAGATTTTCCTTGGAAAACGCTAATTACAACTTAATTAGGAACTCGGGAGACAAACTGGTATTTCTTTTACATCTCTACTTTCAATTGATATAAGTATTAGCCATACAATTATGGAATTACAGCAGGAAACAGAGACTAGAAATGAGTATGACTATCTACTGGAGGATACAGGAAGTAGGAAAAGAGTATGACTAACTAACCTGAGTTCTGGAGGTCTGTAGAATAATTTCATCATTCACATCTACATCTTCTAAATCTGGTAAATCCTAAAATTGATGAACCATTTGTTACTTACCAATTTTAAAAGACAAGTGTAAATAAATGACACATGTGGTTCCAAAAAGACACTTAAGAGATACTTTGTAATGTTCATCAAGAAGACTCCATTTTAAGAGCACCACACTTTGCATAGACCTGTAACAGGCGCAGACTGAAGGTCCAGAGGGTCATGTGATTATACAAAACTTATGAACAAATATTGTCTCCTGGACTTCACTTAAAACAATTTTAGGGTGGGGCCTTATGATTCTTACCTGAAGATAGCCACTAGGTGTTTTATAGTCTTCAACAGTTTCTTCATCATCTACAACACAATAATGTTTAAAATAGAAATGTTTTTGACAATATATTTTGTAGAGGTAGCAAACTCTTTAAGAGCCATTTGTCAATACTGTCTGGAGTAGGTTTTTTTGTACAGCACCTTAAGTTAAGACTTCCCAGGCTGAATTGTGGTACATTGGAGAATATCCACTAATGTCTTGATGAACTTTTGGTCATAGTGAAAATTGTCAAAACTAGCAAACCAATAACTGGCTCTAAACACTATTCCATCTGTAAATCTCATTGGAGGAACTTGTGGAACCACACGGCTTGAATAATACTTACCTTCTACTTCTGTAATTAAAACTTTTGTACCTTTACTTTCTGTAATAAAACAAATATTTTACAGTTTTTAACCTTCTATATGTTTCAACCTATCTGGAATACAGCTTATAAATTTCACTCACTGTAACAAAATTTCATACTACCATCATTTTTTTAGGCTCCAATATCCTTATAAAAGAGTTATATTTGAATGACAGTAACTTTTATTTGTTAAAGGAAATGATGTGATCTCACACTTCAACAAGCTATGTTTACCTTTCAAAGGGCCTATATAGCTATATACAATATTTGATTTACACAGTAAAAAGTATTTTCTTACTTGGCTTAGAAAATATGCCCTCTGTATCTTGCTGTGATTTTTTAGTTATAAATGGTATTTCTTCCATATTCTCCATGGGAAGCTCCTTCTCTTCCTTCTTAGTGTTTTCAGATTCACTCTAAAAATATACAAAGCTTTAAGTTGAAGTCAGATTTCTAGTGAACATTGCTATCTGTGGACAATGAAATAAAGAGATATCATAGAATATAATGTACAATTACTAATAAAGATATTCAATGCCAAGCAAAGTTGAAAGAGGTAAATTCCTTCCCAGTCTGCAACATTGCTAAGATGACTTGACAAAAAACTGATATCCCAGGTAAATATGCTGAATCCATCAAGTTCAGAGACTGGTTTTGTGATTAAGGGTCTGAGTTCCTAACATTATATAAGAAATTAGTATTGATACCTGTTCAGTCTGTGGTTTGTCACTCTCAGCTTGATATTCATAAGTACCATATAACCAATCCACTGATCCTGGATCTACTGTCACTCTTTCATTTATACCTTCTTTCTTATTCTTTTCATTTAATTCATTCTCTAATGTATTAGCTTCATTTCTTTGTCTTATTTCAAGCAGAGCTGAATTAAATACAAAATCAATTTATGTGACCTAAAACTAATAGCACCTATCATGTTTTTGATTGTATTTTTACAACAGGACTCTAATAAAATGTGTCCTAGAATTATGTGTCAACATGACCTTGTTCTCACAAGTCTGTCAACTCATCTATAAAAGGTTATAAACTTGAGTTCAACCCTAAGCAAGAAAAGTCCTGATCTGAACTCACCATCCACGCTTTCCTGTAATTTTTGTCTTTCTCTACTGACCCATCGTTCTCTTTCAGCTTTCTCAGCTTCTGGTCCTCCCACAAACCTACCGAAATAAAATAACAATACTTATACTGACTGATCTAACGAAACATTTTCAGAGTAAAAATAACTCCTTTAGGGATCTAATATCTAAATTTTTCAAGGAATATATTCTTTAGTGAGTATCACTCATATATATATGAAATAAATTGAATTTGAAAACTTACCAAGCATCTATACAAGCTCTATCTTTAGGAAATACGGGCCTATCATCTAAATATGTCAACTCTTTCTGCAATCATCAAATACATGTAAATAATCATTATAAAATCATTCCAATGAAAATGACAAAGATCTGTAGTAAAATGTTAAGGACTATACAATTATATAGACAAAAGAAGTAAAATTAAGCTGAAATGTACTTACAAGATTTGCGATGAAAGTTTTACGATAGTTTTTAACTTTTTTGATGAAGGGATTTCCCATCAATGTCAAAACTCTCTGCAAAAAAAAAAAACAATTTTTGGAAATTGATATCATATGTGAAAACTCCATTCTTTATCTTTCATATTCAGCATATTCAGATTTACTGAAGGTTGAAAGGTGTGCATTATACAATATATTCCTGTAGATATTTCCACTTACCAGATTTTTCATCTGTTTGAAAGTTTCTAAGATTTCAGGATCATCTAATTTATTATGAGATAAATCTAACACACCAAGATGATCACACTGGGCCAGTTCCTCAATATCTTCACGAGTTTTAAGATAATTATGTGATATTTGTAGAGTATGTAATACAGGACAACAGGCTGAAAGACAACATTTTTGACATGATTAAGAGGAACCATTGAAAATTTTTGAAATTTGATTTTATAGTAATTAGCAAGGCAGATATTCAAACACCTTAATTAATGTTTTACAAATTCCAAAAAAAACATGTAAATTCTTTTGGATTTATTTGGATGGCAAATAATTTTTTGAGCTGAAATCAGACAGGAATGCAAAGCTTGCATCAATATCATTACAGATAGCTTGCCAGGCAAGGTAACATACGCCCACTGGCAGCATTGAATTTGAAAAATAAATAGAGCAATGACTCAAAAACATTCACTAAATGGATATTGAAGTCAAGGGCAAAAACTCAAAAACACCAAGTTTCATTAAAATCCATTGAAAATTGTAGCTTCTATTGAACCCACAATAAAATTTTGACACAATCTTACTAAGTCAAGGCCAATAACTAAAAAACTGTTCATCGCAAAATCTTCAAATTCGAACTTGACCGTTGTCTTATCAATTCCAATGCTCACACCAAGTTTCATTTAAATCCATTGAAAATTGTAGCTTCTATTTTGTCTACAACAAATATAGAGGCAGGGGCAAAAACTCCAAAACTGTTTATTGCAAAATCGTCCAAATCGAACTTGACCGCCCTCTTATCAATTCCAATGCTCATACCAAGTTTCATTAAAATCCATAGATAATTGTAGCTTGTAATTGTAGAAAATGAATTTTTACGCAATTTTACTTAGTCAAGGGCAATTACTCATAAACTATTCATCAAAAAATCGTCAAATTTGAATTTCTGATAAAAACTGTAGCCTATATCGTGGATATAACCACGCGTTTTTACTAAGTCAAGGGCAATAACTCAAAATCTGTTCATTCGATAATTTCCATTTTGGAACTTGACCGAGATATCATCAATATATACATGTATACCAAGTTTCATTAAGATCGGATAAAAACTGTAGCCTCTATCGTGGATACAACCCTAATTTGTAGCTTGTAATTGTAGAAAATGAATTTTTACGCAATTTTACTTAGTCAAGGCAATAACTCAAATTCCGTTCATGCAATGATTTCCATTTTTGACCTTGACAGAGATATCATCAATATATACATGTATACCAAGTTTCATTAAGATCAGATAAAAACTGTAGCCTCTATTGTGGATACAACCCAAATTTGACGCGTTTTACTAAGTCAAGTGCAATAACTCAAAAAACGTGTATGCGATAATTTCCATTTTCGAACTTGACCGAGATATCATCAATATATACATGTATACCAAGTTTCATTAAGATCGGATAAAAACTGTAGCTTCTATCGTGAATACAACCCAAATTTGACGCGTTTTTACTAAGTCAAGAGCAATAATTCAAAATCTGTTCATGCGATAATTTCCATTTTCGAACTTGACCGAGATATCATCAATATATACATGTATACCAAGTTTCATTAAGATCGGATAAAAACTGTAGCTTCTATCGTGAATACAACCCAAATTTGACGCGTTTTTACTAAGTCAAGAGCAATAATTCAAAATCTGTTCATTCGATAATTTCAATTTTCGAACTTGACCGAGATATCATCAATATATTCATGTATACCAAGTTTCATTAAGATCTATAAAAACTGTAGCCTGTATTGTGGATACAACCCAAATTTGACGAGTTTTTGCTAAGTCAAGGGCAATAACTCAAAAACCGTTCATGCGAAAATTTCCATTTTCGAACTTGACCGAGATATCATCAATATATACATGTATACCAAGTTTCATTAAGATCGGATAAAAACTGTAGCCTCTATTGTGGATACAACCCAAATTTGACGCGTTTTTACTAAGTCAAGTGCAATAACTCAAAAACCATTCATGCGATAATTTCCATTTTCGAACTTGACTGAGATATCATCAATATATACATGTATACCAAGTTTCATTAAGATCGGATAAAAACTGTAGCTTCTATCGTGAATACAACCCAAATTTGACGCGTTTTTACTAAGTCAAGAGCAATAATTCAAAATCTGTTCATGCGATAATTTCCATTTTCGAACTTGACCGAGATATCATCAATATATACATGTATACCAAGTTTCATTAAGATCGGATAAAAACTGTAGCTTCTATCGTGAATACAACCCAAATTTGACGCGTTTTTACTAAGTCAAGAGCAATAATTCAAAATCTGTTCATTCGATAATTTCAATTTTCGAACTTGACCGAGATATCATCAATATATATTTATGTATACCAAGTTTCATTAAGATCTATAAAAACTGTAGCCTCTATTGTGGATACAACCCAAATTTGACGCGTTTTTACTAAGTCAAGGGCAATAACTCAAAATCCGTTCATGCGAAAATTTCCATTTTCAAACTTGACCGAGATATCATCAATATATACATGTATACCAAGTTTCATTAAGATCGGATAAAAACTGTAGCCTGTATTGTGGATACAACCCAAATTTGACGCGTTTTTACTAAGTCAAGGGCAATAACTCAAAAACCCTTCATGCGAAAATTTTCATTTTCAAACTTGACCGAGATATCATCAATATATACATGTATACCAAGTTTCATTAAGATCGGATAAAAACTGTAGCCTCTATTGTGGATACAACCCAAATTTGACGCGTTTTTACTAAGTCAAGGGCAATAACTCAAAATCCGTTCATTCGATAATTTCAATTTTCGAACTTGACCGAGATATCATCAATATATACATGTATACCAAGTTTCATTAAGATCGGATAAAAACTGTAGCCTGTATTGTGGATACAACCCAAATTTGACGAGTTTTTGCTAAGTCAAGGGCAATAACTCAAAAACCGTTCATGCGAAAATTTCCATTTTCGAACTTGACCGAGATATCATCAATATATACATGTATACCAAGTTTCATTAAGATCGGATAAAAACTGTAGCCTCTATTGTGGATACAACCCAAATTTGACGCGTTTTTACTAAGTCAAGTGCAATAACTCAAAAACCATTCATGCGATAATTTCCATTTTCGAACTTGACTGAGATATCATCAATATATACATGTATACCAAGTTTCATTAAGATCGGATAAAAAGTGTAGCCTCTATCGTGGATACAACAAATGTGGACGGACGGACGGATGGACGGATGGACGGCAATATACGTCCACATTTCCATGTGGGCGTATAAAAATGGATATACCAGACATACCTCGATAAAGATCAAAATTGTCTATCTAGGTCTAAAGTTACGTCCATTTGTTTTTTTTACAAACAAAATCATTGGGAAAATGGAAAAAAAATGATATGGCTCTGGCCATTATCAAATAACAAAAAAAAAGAAAAATATTATAATACTACAAAAACTCTAAAACTAACTACTCACCTAAATTTTCTATTTTAGATATTCTGTTATTACAAACATTAAGTGTATCTAATTGTTGCAAAGGTTCCAAATTTTCTATTTTTTCTATCAGATTTTGTTGTAAATATAAACATCGCAATTCTGTTTGATTATCTAAATTCTCTATAACTTGTATTCCATTTGTTTCTAACCATAAACATCTTAATCCTGTATACTCTTCTAGATTCTCTATTTTCATAATTCCTGCAATAAATATATCATAGAGTACCGTAATGATCTTATCTAAATAGATAAAGGCAGCCATAAAAATATCAAGGATGCATATTTAATGCACACCTTTATACATGTAATAGTAATAACCCGAAAGAAAAATACCAAGCGGTTTGGTAAGTAACTGCTAGTGAACAAAATATTTGTGAACCAGGTAAAAATGATAGTTTCTCTCATCTTTTTTAAATATTTTTGTTGTCAATATTGGAATCTTACCTTTAAAATGCAGATAAAGAACATCATTTAAATATGGTGTAGAATACAACTTTAATTTCTTACAATGTTGTTTTAAAAACTGTTTGGTTAAGATACTGAAAAATATAATGTTTTTTTTATATGGGTATCTAACTTTTTTTGTTTCTCTAACAACTGAACATGTTTGGACTCTCAATAAAAGAAATTAATAAATATCTTCATTTAATACCACATAAAGCAAGTATTTTCTTTGAATTTTCTCTAAACAATATTTTTGATTTAACAATTTTTAAATAGTCTCTTTGAAGAGTTTGCTGATAATATGACTTACTTTTTCAGTTCAAGTTTGTTGTTTTCTGTCTGTGTATTATCTGTTTGTTTATTGTCACCAGAGCTTTTGTCATCTTCATTGTTTTCCTTTTTACAAACATCCACTTTCTCTGTTGATACAAAATAATTACATATAAATAAAACCCACTTTTTTGCAGTATGATGGACATTGACATGATGTCTCGGTCTTAAACATTGTATAGTACCATATGCTTTCAAATATGAATTTCAAGTAAAGTTTTGAGCCATGTTACAATAATTCCACAAAAGCCTGACATGCTCTGCTGATAACTGGTAAGACATTTTATTTCTAGTATTAACAATGGTTCTGTTTTTAAACATTAAAACCAAATATAATGAATATTAACCCTCTGTTTTAGTACATGTAAGCCAACCCATATACAAACCTGTGGATTCTCTGTCTAATTCTTTTAATATTTCTTCTTTTTTAGTTGGTAAAAGAATTGTTTCAACATTTTCTATAACTACAGTATTAGATTTTGATTGAACAGAAGATGTTGTGGCAATCTCCTCTTCGGTTATTTCTGTTATTAATGGCATTATGAACTGAAATAAACATTTCGCAGTGAGCTAACTTAAATGACAAAAAATGTTTGATATGATAAAACTCATTTAATAAAAACATAGATATAGATCTAGATGTAGATAGATATTAGCAAACAGACAAAGAAGAAATGAAAGATCAAAATTACTAATTGTATGTATACCATTTAATTTAGTTTAGCCTTTATCTACAACTACCACATTACAATCAGTTACAGTAGTCTATCTGAGTTTGAAAAATATGAGTTTTTAGATAGAAAAGAGAATCAGACATTATTAGTAGGCTAATAAGATTATATGCCTCGTATTTAATTTACCTTTTTTAGTCTTTTTGTCTGTATGTTCGGAATGAATAACTGCTTGAAAATGTACTACACACTTTTTAAGGAATTTGTCTCTAATTCTAGAAAAATCTATTTAAAATTGTAAACAAAATTTAATGGCGTCCTTCACTACGGTTGTCACATCCGGCAATCTTAGTCTCTTCTCAAGCAAAAGATCTCAGCAAGGGAATTAATCCTCTTTTTAGAAAAAATCCAAACTACAGTTAAATACAATGATCTGTAAACTAACTTTGACATTTGACTTTAATTAATCCAATTCCATTGCTCTCAACAGAAAAGTATGAAAATAGTCAAAATGTCATGCAACTTATCGACTTCCCATTAATTTAATCTTATTTACGTCAAAATAAAATAATCACATATAAAGGGAAGTAACTCATTTGTAGTGCCACGACTCCATAACAAAATCAATGAAGTTGACCAAAATGTCGAAACTTAATAAAGACGACGAACGAATCCTTCGACAGGTTCGATATGAAGTCACTGAATTACGGAAATTGGGAGAAGATTGGGGAATGTCCTCTGGACAGATCAATCGATGCATTAATGAAGCGTTTTGTCAGAAATTGAGCAGTCAATTTACTGAAAAAATAGCCAAGAAAATCCAAGAAGGAACAAAATGGAGAAAGATCAGGATGGCCTTTCGTTTATGGCTTGTTTTCATTATTGCCGTTATTGGTTTGGTAATATTAGCGCAAAAAACAGAATATATTGCCAAAACTATAGATAAAGCATTACAATCCCATGCCTATCCACTATTTAGGGCTGTGAGGCTACTGTCTCTGCCTCTACATCATTATAATATCAGCAGTAAGTAATGTATATTCAAACATTGATAAGGAACTCAATTCTCTCTTTGAAATTTTAACCTCAGACGATAAATTATTTCTTTAATTTCCAAACATAAACCAAACAAATATGTGAATTACAATATTCAATTGTCAAATTTTGAGGAGGTTCTATCCCACACTTAAAGTATTTTCCAATCATTTATAAGCTCCCAATTTCTAATCTTTAAATGACATTTCATCAGTTTTTGTTATTTTTTTTTTGTTCCCTAATTATAATTTATATTGGGATTTATTTCAAAAATTGATTTTTATATCCATAATAGTGAACCTTTCTACTTGTTATTTATTCTGCGACGTTTCAACAAGTGTCCTCTTGTCGTTATCAAGCAGGAAAATGAATATTTACAAAATTAAGATTACACATATATATACAATAAGAAGGAAGCCATGTAGAAGAGATAAACCCATTAACCCATGTAATCATCTATGCATTTATAGATATCTATATGGCTTCTTTCTTATTGTATATATATGTGTAGTTTTGATTTTGTTAATATTCATTTTCCTGCTTGATAACAACAAGAGGACACTTGTTGAAACGTCACAGAATAAATAAACTCAGTAATTGTTATTCCATAAAACTTAGTTATTATTATTGTTACATGTATTTAATATTGTTTTATACCCACAGGTTACCACAATAAAGACTGTTTGGTTAAAAATCCATATTTTATTAATCAAGAAGATGAGTGTTTATGTCAAGGAGTAACTAAAGTGCGTGTTACCAAACTGCAGAAAGAAAAGGAATTGGGATTAGAGTTTTTTGAAATACCAATCCTCTTTCAGGTAAGTGTGCCAATGGTAGATCTAACTGCACCATGTAATTTCCAGAGATGTTCCATGAAAGTAAATAAGGTACAAGTCAGGGGTTTTAAATTTAAAGTTCCATTATTATGACAAGGTTTTTGAGAAACAACGGCTAAAATGTTTAAAACTAATGTGGATTTGCATTCCTTATAAAAAATAAAAGTACATAGCAACAACTTGGTCCAATGACAAACTTTTCACCATATCTCTTTCTCAAATGCTCCATACTGAATTTATGTTGTTTTTATCTATCTTAATAGGGATTACAGAAAGAATTAGTTCCATTAAATAATGTTATTAAACTGGTTCAAGACGAGTATGATATTTTAAAAGATCCATCATTATTAGTGGACTCCAGTGTAGATTGGATTAAAAACATAGGTGATATTAATGACAGAGAGTTCGAAACTAAGATCTATGCTGAAAACAATTTTCATATAGAATGGTATGATATATTTCTATTTTAGTATATAGATTTGTGTAACAATATTTAAAGATTTTTATTTTAAAAAGTTTCTCAAACTTATTTTAAATCTGTGATTATCTTTTTTAGGAATAGCAGAAGGATGTGCACTAGTCAGACTCTGCGTACCTTGTTTCCACGTCCTGTCGTCTTTCCCAAGAAATTGGAGGTTGTTATAACAAGGAGTCTATATATAGCAGGTCCATATGCTGATGGTATTGATATGGTAGGTATATAGATAATGAAGAGATAAACAATACCATTATCTTAAATCAAATATTCCTCTTATACTTGATACATGGGCTGGACGGCGGACCTAGTCCAGATAGTGATGAAGAACCAGAGATTGTGACTGAATATTGGAATGGTGAAAATAGTTGGTATTGTTCTCAATACACATAAAAAGTTTAGAAAATAACTTTTCAATTGAATTATCATTATATTGAACTCAACTTCCAGATTGAAAATAACGCTGGTGATTTATTCTACATACAAGGTTGGGGGACAAGAACTGTAGAATTTACTCCTAGAGAAGGATGTGAAGATGTCTGTTACTCATTCAGTGTGGAAACAGAGGCAGGGGATGTCTGTATGTATCTCAAATGCTATTTAAAACTGAATTATGTCAAATTTTTGTTTAAAGGTTTGTTCAAGAATGGTAGATATTCAATGGCATCCATGAATTTGAGTTACATGTTTTACTTTTCTGCTTACTTTGTTTTAGTGTGGAGCAAGATTGTGAGACAGCTTGAAAAAAAATAAGCCTCTAATCTCAGTAAAATTACTGTAACAACTAATCTTAATGCTTTATGTTAATGATTTTCTTATGTTGTAAAAGTTTTGGCAACAAATCCCTTAGTTGGAAGAGTTTTGCCTGATGATTATAGGAATTTTTATTACTGTACATGTTTTAATTATATTTCAGTAATATTTCCTAATGCATGGTATGTTAAATTATTGCCCAATCAAGAAGAAATTAGTGTATCGTTTATGGGAGGAACTGCATAGGACATCAACTCATAACTCAAAATACAGCAATCTCAATAAACAATGAATAGATGATTGTCGTTTTTTTTTTTAACCTTTTCAACCCTCTACTGGCCATATAATATATAAACATTCATTATTTATAGTACACAAATTTGTTCAAATACTTGTTAAAAGATATAAATTCTAGCCCCACTGCTCTAACCACTCAATTGCATTCAAAGGTCAATATATTAGAAACTGCTCACATTATCAACTTAAGGCAGTTTCGCATTTCTCCATGTTGTAATGTCTTAGTTTCATAAACTTACAACTTCACAGCACACCGCGAGCCTTCAACTGTATGTATGTCCAAAATTATCTGGTGGGTTTATTTTTCGGCATTTGTGTTTAAAAGAGTCTGTTAAAAACAGGAATTTGCTTTTTCCTTTTTTTTCCATTTTTGCATGTGGTGGTGGAAATTCCCATATCTAAAAGCCTTATACAATTATCACCCCTGGAAAGAAGTGTATGGCTGAAGGTTGAATATTTCATTCTGGTGATTGTAACTGTAGCCTTATGTCAAGTTCTTGTTCAAATTCAATTCTGCCAGTGGGCAGATTCTATATTGGAATTAAACAGCTATCAAACAAAGCCATAGTTTGATCCAATTGACATAGTTTTTCATTTGAAATGTCTATATCGACAAACTATTTTCAAATGATAAGATTTCAAAAACTGAAAAGTGATATGCAGTACAAGCAGAGAAAACAACAACGGGTCGAAATTTTCAACAACAGGACACATTACGATAATCAATTAAAGGGACGTAACTCTAACATGTTTAGTGGGAGGAAATGTAAAAATGACAAAAACGGAGATATAAGTGAATATTAACGTTTTAAAGAACCAACCCTCTTTGTAGCCGTGAAATTTAGCAGGTTTCTTAGGGAAAACGGTATGATGGTAACACTTTCACGAAAAATCTCTTATGTTTCGTTGCTGTAAATAAGAGATGGTGTCTATGAAATGTCAAAGTGTCAAACCTTCTTGATGTCACAAAATGTTTGTGCTTTTTAGTCCGTACATTTCTAGTTAATTTATTTAAAAGCTTTATATCAGAGATGGGAAATTGTATGTAGCTATTTAGATTATTATACCTGTGGATGTATTTTTATGTCTTTCCGAATTAATGTTTCTAATTCTGCCATGCCCATAGCATGGAATATAAATAAGTATTGCATAGTAGGAGTAGGCTACTTATAATCTATAGATCATGTATGGCTGAAATTTGGTTGTTTATTATTCTTTACCTACTTAGCTGATTAAGAAGCCAAGATGACATCAATATTAGATCAGTATGAAGCAGAATCAGCTAGAAATGCCAGTGGAGGGAGTTTTTCTAGTCTACCCTCTTATCAAGAACCAGTAAGAAAGATTTGAAATTTTTCAAAGTTTATAGTTCTGTAAATTTTGCAATAATAAAGAATATGTTATTTACTGGTAACAATTATAGCAAAATTTGCCTTAGGTACCACCTTTCAAAATTATTTTTACTCCAAATTTGGATTAGGGATTACATTTTTCAACATGCATTAAAATTCTTTTTAATTCAACAATTATTATGTTTTGGTATTTTTTTTAATCTAGATTGGTTCTGGATTTATTGATGCCAGATTCACAGAAGAACAACCTATTTTTACCAAGAAAAAAGTTAATTTTAAGTAAGTTTAAGATTGCATCATTCTAATTATCTTTCATTGTCTTTGGTTTCCGTAACCCAAATAGTTTGTCACTACTGCTAAAGATAAACTTTTTGTGGATTAACAAGAACATTGGAGAGATGAATATTGATCTTATCTGATATGCCTGAAACACTTAAAGTGTTTTATAAACATCTGCAAAGTCCCTTTAATACCTTGAGTTATCTACCTTGAGGGTGCTGAGTTTGCCAGAATTGAAACTGCTGGATAGCCACTTTTACATTTTACTATGCCTTTGGTTTGAGTAAAATCAGGAAAAATTGAGGAAAGATAACCTCTTTTCAAAACTTTCACAACATTAGTTCGACCTAGTAAATGACATCATTCATGGTATTATTGTAATGAAAATAGATAACTTGCTTCTATAACTTCAGGCCACCAGATCAACTCACCCATCTTGTAGTGAGTAATAATTTTCTAGTAATGGCTATGAACAGTAATATATTATTACGATTAGATCTAGAACATCCTGAACAACCTGATGGTAAGTCAGACATTGATATGGGAGATATATGTTTTGTCAAACACCTGTTAGACTTGACATTCTATTGAATTCATCCAACATGCAGCAACAATATAAAATGTTACATGCCTAATGCAGAGCTCATTTGTAAAACTAAGGAGTTCAGCCAATTTCGATGATATATGTCAGTATATAATAACCTCTGATTAGGAATATTTAGGTCATTTTTCATAATATCTCTTTGTAAGCTGTAACACCTAGCATCTCTCTGACTGGGTTAGTCAACTTGGCAAGTTATTTATTGTTTACTATAAGACTGACAACTCCACTGATGGAGAAGATAGTTTCCAAAAACCCGAATTGACTTCATTTTGGTTTGTCCAGTGAGTAACATTAGACTTGTTTCTAAAGTATAATTTTGAAGTTTTTTTGTCATTTTAGAGGTTGAATTGCCTAAAGCAGTAGAAGATAAAGTTCATAAGATTTTTCTGGACCCAACTGGACGTCATATGATAATAAGTATGGTGTCTACAGAATGTTATTATTTATCTAGAAACAGTAAAAAACCTAAGTCTATACATAAACTAAAAGTAGGTATAGATTTTGATATCTCTGGTGGCTTTCACTATTAAACTCTGTATTGCAACATGTTTACAGTTATTGATTGTGTGAAATGGTGTCTTTGATTGAATATTTTCACAATTAAGGGTCATCATCAAATGCAACATTGGAATGGTGCTAATGAAAGCCTGATCAGAAAGTCTGTTTATAATACCTCAAACATGATATTAATTATTTTTGAAAATAATCTAAGATGTCTGCATATGATGCTTACAATTAATTTAATCTGCCTGTTTGAATGAATGTATACATATGATATGGTGCCACATATTTCACTCCAGGGAAATCATATAGAAAGTGTAGGATGGAACTGGCAGAATGCTAATGATAATACAACTAGTGCAATATTGATAGGAACCAGTAAAGGTTGGTATTATTTCTTAAATTTGAAAAGTTAAATGGTAAAGTATTGATATATTTGATATGATATATATAATTCATGACATATCATACAGTTATTTAGGGGTCTATAAGTTATCAAGAACGGGTTAGAAAAAACATTACCATAGACTGGACTCTTTCAAATGACTGTTTCCTCATGTATTACACTACTACTACAGTATTACTAAAGAAGAAAATGAGTATGTTACATGTTTAACATGTGATATGATATGTTGTACATTATAGGAATAATATTTGAAACTGAGCTAACATCACATGAGGACAGTAAATTTTTCCAAGGTTCATTGGATCAGTATTTAAAACAGGTAGGATACACAGGCACTTTAGATTTTAAAGATTATTTACTTTGAAGAATGTATTATTTTGTAATTAAAAATAAATATAGCATCATTGAATAGAATGATATTGAATTATACAGGGACTCATGGAATGCAGAAGAGATATAGTTATCTAAATATTTCTGTATAAAGCTGATAGAGGTGAATGAGTGAAATTAGCAGTCTAATTTCAAAGGGTGATGTTCTTATCATTCTAAGACCTGATCAGAATATCTAAATTCATCTCCATCAGCTGGATAATAGATTAAGATGACTAGATCCCTTAAACTGTAAATATGTAGAATTATAATTTGTTAGTTAAAGCTAGCCTGTAGACCACATGAGGTGAGTGGTAGCATGAATAGCATGAAAATATTGTTTTAATATGTTCACATTATGGACTACATTGTCATCATTTAGTTAGTGTCTCATAACATAGAGCTCTCTGTATGTAAGAATAACTAGAGCTTTCAGGAGATAGTAAATCCAACATTCATTTACCTGTATTCCCATACTAAAACATAGGCAGAGAGACAACCATTGGTTTGTTGTACACCAAATGTCAGTAACATCATTACCTTCTCAATGTTGTCTTTGGTTTACCTTATTGATGGCTTTATCTTATTTGTTTCTAAAAAAGGCTGATCAATCTCTGTAATATTAATGTTATATGTTATATTTTTTTTCATCATATTTCTTTTTTATGTAATGTGCCTCTCATTTGATGATTGCTTTAGTCTTTAACTTCATTCTATTTATATGTAAATGATAATCAAAACTAATAGTTAATAGTTACAATTTAAAAAAATATTAATTTCTTTGTATTTTCAAAATGCCTTTACAATTTAAACCTAGTTTGTTCACTGCACACTTCTCTATTCCTCAGATTAAAATAAGCTTAATAAAACAAGTTCTTGACAATAAAACCATGACAGAAAGATCTGTAAGAGGTGATTTATAAACATGAATGCCTCTTACTGATACATCTGTAGAAATTGTACCCATATTTTGATGATGATAATATATGGACATTATTATTTGTAGTTATTTAACATTGGTAAAGATAATGCTGTATGTATAACAAGTCTACAGTTTGATAGAATACCAGGTCCTACTATGAATGATTATAAATATTATATACTAGCTACAACCCCTGGGTGAGTCATTTAGGCTCTGAGATTATGCCATATTTTCAATAATACATTATTTCTGAATACTTTATACAGAAGTGCATAATTGCATGCTTTATGTATTTGATTCACCAGTCTTTTGTTATTCTATATTTTGTCCAAGTCTGCTATTCTAGAAACTGGTTAATGTATTCTGATCTGGTCTTCTCAGGGATTTAATGTTATTAAGTAGATTAAAACCCATCACAGGTCGACTCTAAGGCTCTGGTTCACATACAATCAAAGTAACAATGGGTGTTAACCGCTTTACTCTATTTTCAGTCGTCTGTATCAGTTTATAGGAAATGTAGCTACGTCTGCAGAACCTCCCATGTTTTATTCCCTTTTTCATCAGTATGAAACAGGATCAGGTAGGTAAAAGCTAATTATTATAACTTATTCTTGGAAGAATTATATCCACAATACCTATTTGAACAGCAGATGGAAATCATGCTTGCTAACTTGCAGTGTTTAATTTCCCTGCATACACACTACATGATTGTGTATCATAGCCTATTCCTTATTGTTATTTTATTTTACAGAACATGTACAGTTTATAGAATTACCTGGTGATTTTGGTTATAGTGAACTACATTTGTATTTTCCTAAATTCAGACAACCAGCACAAACATTTGCTTGGATGACAGGTAAGTCTGATCTTTGAGCTATGTCTGGTATTCATGTCTGATGAGAACTCTCACATATTATGCTTTTGTCATTCTTGAATACATTTCAGAGAGTCATGTTATACACTTGCTTGCAAATCACCATTGTACCATGTCAGCTAAGATTCACATAAAAGTAGGATATAAGCCTTTATTTGGTGTTTGCACTTGTTTTCAGAATGTCACTCTAAACAGTTGTCACTAGTTATATGAAATGTTTTTATATATCTAGGTCCAGGAGTTTACTATGGTAGTATAGACACTACTGGTAGTGCTGGAGCTAACTCAGTCCTTTCAAACACTAAACTTATACCGTATCTTTTATTTTAACAAATACATTACTACAATTCCCCAGCCAGTCAAAGGAACCGGTTTACCATTTTTGGGTCCTGAATATTATGTAAAACTTCAAAAGTACTAAAAATGTACAAGAATCATAAAAAAATTTTGAAAAATATATACACAGAATAATGGAATGATAAAGAGGAATAAGAAAGAAAATGATGTCGAATTATGAAAAATGTTTACTCGAATATCGTATAACTCAGAGTACACTGTATATATTTTCATTTTAACTTTGATGATTCTGGATTCACTTAGATTTCGATAGTGAACGATGAAAAAGATTTCTGAGACTGAAAATCGATTGATCAAATGGATGCCAAATTTATCCTTTTAAAGTCTTTTTGGCTGCAGCAATATTAAAAACCATACAAATGGTCCAAGAAAGTTTTAATGAACATTAAGAATTATATAAAGCATAATTTTCTAAACTATTACCTTAACTACAAATTAGATATCCTAAAGATAAAGTAGATATAGGAAAACCTGTTTCCATGGTGATGACAGAATTCCATGTTTTAATATTATTTGCTGACAGGTAAGTATTCAAATTTTGTATTCAGAACTCATTAATTATATGTTTCTATTGGAAATGTGGTATATAGAGGTTTGGAATCGGCTAAAAGTTGTAAAATAATAGCCTTCCCTCTCATTTTTCATGCTATTGCATTCATTCTGTTACTTATGAATTCATCCTTTCTTCATTTCATCATTCATCCTTTTGTTCATTCATTATTTATTTCAGATTAAAAGCTGTGTGTACATTAAATGAACAAACTATTTATGATGATTTATTTATGAATGAGGTAACTATTAATGTCTGTATTAACTGTCAATACCGGTATAAGTCAATTTGACGATTGTTGACATTTCTCTACTATCAGGGTCATGTTTGATTAATATTTCTATTATCTCTTCTGCGCCTTGTGAAGCCTGTGATATCTCTAGAAATATACACGACATTGTACTACTATTACAAGTTTTGTATTCTATAAACTCTTCTCCTGTTATCTGATTTAAGAATCTTCTAAAGAATATTTCATAATTGATCTGTAGTTTCATTTAAGAGATTCTATTTTAACTCTTCTTACAGTATGGTTTATATAATATTCATACCAGGTGGGAGCACTATCTTATAAAACTATCATATCTATATCTTTTAATATAGAATTTGTAGTTGAGTTAAATTATAGTTTATGTGTATGATATGTAGAGTTAATTTTAATAAAGATGTATATTTTTGTATTTATGTATATTATAGAGATTTGGAAAGGTACTGGGAATATGTAAAGATCCTATACGAGGTACAATATGGACCTATACAACCAATTCTGTATTTAAATATAGAATCACACATGAAGATAGGTTAGTTATTTTACTTTTCCACATCTAAGAAACTAGTCTTGTGTTTTTATCCTTATGGATTAACAGCTGATCCTTATTCAAGTCATATATAGTCATATATTACTAGGACACCCAGACTTTTTGGAGAATAGTACTAGAATAGCAGTAGAATAGATTTGTTTTGTCATCTGGTAGCAGTAAGGTGCACTGGGGTCAGATCTTTGCAATAAGATGGAATTTTATCCCATAATTATTGTCTTGTGTTATATTAGAGACATTCTTATGCCATTTTCAATAGTAACACATTTATTATATTTTTCTTGGTTCTGGAGATTCCATAAATCAAAATAGGTTGAAAAATTAGTATTTTTCAATAATAGTTCAGGTACAGTTGCTGAAGACTGAAACTTTCTGACCTATTTCTTAAGTACTAAATTCAATAAATTGTGTACCTAACATTATGCCAAAATATTATGATAATATAACTATACTATATTTTTAAAGAGATGTGTGGCAGATGTATCTAGGGAAAAGGAAGATTTTGAATCAGCCAAGGAATATTGTCAGGTAAAGTTTGAAGGTTTTTTCTCATGTTAAAATAGCCTGAGGTTTTTTTTTAGATAAGTTTTATATCACTCTTCTAAAGGCTCATATTGTTCGCAATTATTTCAATAGTTACATCCTAAAATGCTTAGTTTTAAGCACGGAAAATGAAATGGCACCAACTGGTGTCCATGATACACACAAAGAAAGCTTAATTAGAATCCCTTTAACTCTTTCATGCATCCACAAAATATTAATTGAATAAGAAATCCAATAGGTATTGCACATGAATGTTGCTATTTATGCAAGATATAAAACTGGTAACTATCCTGGAAAACCTAATATCACTTTGCTACTAGGTTTTCAACTCTGCGTCCTTTTATTTAGACTCCTTTTAGCTTCTATTGTTATGGTCAAAGTTTTGGATCTGTGAAGGTTGAAATATATATTCACAGAAGTCAATCTGTAATAAGACTGACATATTTTTCTTTTTTTTTCAGGACAATCCGTCACAGTTAAACCAGGTATTAACCAAACAAGCCCAGTTTCTCTTCAATAAAAACAGGTAGGGTTTTTCAGTATGGTAAAAATCAGTAAGCCTTCTCCAACTATGAAATCTTTTTCACCATTTAGTCGGATATATCGCTGTGTCTATTTGACCTGTGCCCTAATGAACATGCGCCTAAAGTACTAAAGACTAAGCTAAATGGCTGAACTCTAGACCATCATAGATTAAGCAATTTTTAATGTACAAGAAGACATAACTGAAAAATAAAGTTAGATTTATTTGTCATCATATTCTACACTTTCTCAAGAGAGTATCTTAAAATATATGATTTCTTTTCAGATATGAAGAGAGTGCAGCTTTGTATGCCATTACCCAGAATTCCTTTGAAGAAATCGCTTTAAAATTTATTCGTCTTCCCCAGAAAGAGGCTTTAAAAACATTTGTAATGAAGAAATTGACATCCTTGAGAAACCAGGTATTTTTATTAGACATTGTCAAGGGGTTATTCGGATATAATATCCTTGGTAAGAAGATGGATTGTCATCTTCAATTAATTGCCACAAGGAAAGACAAGTGCTAATGCCACAACCATTGCTACTGAAAGTCATCAGGGTGTCGGCTTCAAACCTCTATCATGCTATCTCAGAAGCCAGAAAGTGGAATTCAATATAGCCTCATATATTGTTTTGATAATGTTCTAGGATAAGACCCAGATGACGATGTTAGTAACATGGTTGATAGAGTTATATTTAAATCAACTGGGAGAACTGAAAGAACAGAATCAGGATGAGTCCGAAGAATTCACAGAAATTCAGGATGATTTCAGATCTTTCCTAGGTCAATTGAAGGTCAAGGTCAGTACCAGGTGACAACTGTGATATAACATATTATAGGCTTTGGCTATCTGACATACTGTCATATGTGATGACCCAGGTGTACATTCGGTTTGAAAATCTTCCAAAAAAAACATTTTCCCAACTTTTGACCACTCTGAATAGTGAAATTATTTTTTCAGAGTTTTTTTAAATTTGCCACATTAGCAAATTCTCATTCTGTGCCACATTTGGCTTTAGTTATTATTGTATTAGAAAATATTTTCATTTCTAGGAGTGTTTAAGTGACAACAGAGGTGTTGTGTATGATCTTATAGCAAGTCATGGAGATGTAGAGGACATGGTCTTCTTTGCTGTTCTTATGAAAGGTAAATAATTTATTGCTTTTCTTGGTATATTGATGGTCCATTTGGGTTTTCGCTGTAAATGTTACATGTGTGAAAGTTGGGTAGTTTTGGGAACATTAATAATGTAATAAAATTGGCGGGTATCATTAAGAAAGTGAAATAAATTCATTCATACTTAATGTAGTATTGAAGCCATTGTCACAAGCTCTTTGATCTATTGTAGTCTGTCATATATCTTTCCTTGGTAGTGGAGTTGTGTCCATGTCAGGATCAAAATTTATAATTCTCATGATGAGAATCACAATTGAGCTCATGGCAGATTTTGTTGACATGATTGATGACTAAATTGGAACTTTGAGCCTTGTGTCTTTTCGTTGTTCCTTAAATTTTAAGCAGATGGATTCTCCAAATGGGCTGCTTATACCTTAAAAAAATTATTTTAGAGGTAGCCATTTTCTTCTTTCCCACAAGACTGATAATAATCAACATTCTATTGTAGATTATGAGAGAGTTATTTCGCATCATTTACAACATGAAAATTATAAACGAGCTTTAGAAGTCCTTGTTGAAAAACAGGTTAGTGTCAAAACATAGCTTTGAAAGCTTCATTGTCCATATAATATAATATATAAACAATATTTACAGGTATGATATACTTACTGTTATAATGAAGAACACAACAATAGCCATAGTTGAACAGACTTGTAGCCAGCTACAAGAGTGAAAGATATTATATCTACCCTCCTTATCTTTATTCCAGAATGATGTAGATCTATATTATAAGTTTTCACCAATACTAATGCAGTATACACCCCAAGAAACAGTTAACGCCTGGATTAAACAGGGGAAACAAATAGATTCTAAACAATTAATACCAGCTCTTGTTCAGTATGATCAGGAAAAATATAAAGAACAGGTAACTTCCTTAAGTGGCATTTAGTAGTTGGAGAATATATATCAAGACACAATTATATGAATAACAACTACTTTATTATTTGACATCATTGCTTGATAAAGACGGGAGTATCCTCGTTGAAACTTCGCAAATTATTTAATAAAGTAGTTGTTATCCATATAATTGTGTCCTGATATAAAGAACAGGTAACATTTATTACAGATCTGAATTGTCAGTACATCTTGTTTTATCATAAGATTTTCATTTGAAATATAGTCTAATATTAAACGTAGAAATAGAACTATAAGGATAACATTCTATCACGTTTTTCATGGAGTCTGTCTGCTAGATCTTTCACAATGTCTGTATTCATTTACAACTGAGTTGTCTGAATTAATGAGAATAGATGACTTAATCATGGTCACTAACATTATTAAGTGGATTTCGAATTCACTACCAATTTATTCCTGCAACCTATCTTGTGTCACTGTATGCTAAAATACAGCCCTTTGATATAACAATGTCTTTATATTGCAGGGCAATGAAGCTATAAGATATTTAGAACATTGTGTTCAACGATTAGATAATAAAGATACAGCTATACATAATTATCTCTTATCTCTGTATGCTAAAATACAGCCTGATAATTTAATGATATATCTTCAACTACAGGGAGAGGTGAAAATAATTTTAGGATTTCTTCTGGTTCAGTCTAAATTTAAATTGTATTAAGTTATTGAATAACCATACAGTTGAAAGGAGCTACTGGTTGTGCTTCAAACATTAGATATATCTCTACAGTTATTGCTTTCAATGTTCACCTTTCTGAAACACTAGACAACATGATGTCCTAAAGTCCATATAATTTGATGTTATATGAATTAGCAGTAATCCTGTGTTTATCTTGTTTATATGGTATATTTCTAGAATCCAGACATGATTTGTTATGATGTTAAATATGCTCTAAGATTATGTACTGAATCTAAACATACTAAAGCTTGTGTTCATGTCTACTCTATAATGGGATTATATGAAGAAGCTGTAGATATGGCTCTTTCAGTAAGTAATACAAGACTTGTAGCTCTTGATATAATATGAAGATTTTGATGGTCTATATTGACTGAACAGCTTATGTCTTTTACTAAACAGCATATGTCATATAATTCAAATTAACATTTCTTTCCTTTCTCTTATGTCTTTTTTAATTCTGTCCTACTCTTCCTTTGTTTCTGTGCACGAATCTGGAATGAACAATACTCACTAATTTAAAAAAATAAATCCATTTAAGCATGACAAATAAGCAATGTAAGCCAAATAAAGTAAGCTCAATAGGACATAAATTTGTCAAAGTCAATCAATGTTGAAATTGAATAATTACAGTTGAAATAGTGTGATGAATTATTACCTTATTTTAACCTAGGTGAAAATATTTTCAACTTAGTAAAAAATAAAGTTTTTAATTCAAAATGAAGATTTTTTATTCATAATAAAAATGTATATAATATACATTATTGACAAATTCAATCAAATTATCAACCCTGTTTATTAACCATATTTTAGGTGGATGTAGAATTGGCTAAATCAATGGCAGATAAACCAGATGAAGATGATTATGAAATAAGAAAAAAACTCTGGCTCAGAATAGGTAACTTGTATATATAACTGTCCTATGAAATTTGACAAAATTTGTCCTTCATTTGATCATTAAAATGAAATTGCAAACCCATAGAAAATAAGAATAGTACAAATGCTATTGCTAAAAGATATCCATTTTCAAATACCATTCCTTGGCCTTTAGTTTAAGTATGACTCAGTATTATTATTGTTAATTACAGCTAGACATGTAGTAGAGGAAGAAAAAGATGTTAAAAGAGCCATGGAATTTCTCCATGATTGTGATTTACTTAAAATAGAAGATATTTTACCTTTCTTCCCTGATTTTGTTACCATTGATCATTTTAAGGTACAGCAATATTATTTTGTGATTCAACATGTTTGCATATTTACCATGCTCAGATCAGCAAGTAAGAGGCATGCCCAGTATAGTCACAATAGGTTATAGGTTCAACCCCAATAAAAATTGAGATACTACCTGTCAGTAATAAAGGACTACTAAATTTTTGACAGTGCTGTGAAAATCTTACTTTATTTGGAGTCATACTTCTTAATGATTTAAATAAGATGCTGAAAATTAGGACTTCATTTATATCTGAAACACATGTCGTGATTAGGTTAAATTTCCTGTTTTAGGAAGCCATTATCACCTCACTACAAGAATATAATCAACATATCGACTCTCTAAAAGAGGAGATGGAGGAAGCCACTCAAAGTGCTGAGGAAATCAGAAAAGAAATACAGAGTTTTAGAAATAAGTAAGTTTCCACTGTTACCATATCTGTCAATAATCAAGTAAATATATTTTCAAGAAATCTGATTGATTTATAGTGTGACAGGACTCTAGACTCTGTGAATTCCTAAAAAAATACTACAGCCTTAATTCCATGAGAAAACTCTATTTTATCTTCCTGAGAAATACTATTCCATGATCAGAGATACATTTTCAAGTGAAGACAACTGTAAAACCGCATTTGAAATTTAATTTTTTTTTAAGATATGCATTTGTAAAAGCCGAAGATAAATGTTCAGCCTGCAATTATCCTTTAATGGTTCGAGCGTTTTACTTGTTTCCATGCCAACATAAATTTCATATGGACTGTTTAATAGCTGAGGTAATATTATTATTCTGAGAGTATATCATTGTTTGGGTTCTGGATAAGGATATTAGGTTTAACAGTAATTAATTCCTTGACAAGGGACTGTAGCACAGTCAGTTAGGGCGTTTGAATGATGTCATTGCTTTGAAAACTTTGGTCATCGAATTATACATCCTTAGAAAGTAAAGTCTAGGAAAATCAATGCCAACAGGTTTGGCCAAGGACCAGCTGATAAAAAAGATCTTTGTGTTCTTAAGTCATCTTATTAAAAAAAATAATGTTTTTTCTCTCTTTTTTCAACCATTAATATCACAAATTTTTAAAAGAAATGATGTGTGTATTGTTTTACATGCACTAATGATAAAAACATTGAAAAGTGTTGAAATGAATTATACCTTTTGAATAACCCCTATTATAGGTACTACCAAGTTTACCCAGCTCTAAAAAAGGTCAAGTTGATGCTCTGCAACGTAAATTGGCAGAGAGAGATGATTCTAGATTACGAAAACCAAGCACTAATTCAAAACAAACAGATTTAGAAACCAAGGTAATTATTAAGTTTATATTTTATACCTGTCTGTGAAACAAACTTTTTTGGCCTGCTCAAGATATTTATGTCATCTACGGAATCAAAATGTTGAAGGAAAAGATTTACTGTTGAGATGAGCTTATTATGGAAACAAACCATCTGTATCATATGTGTATGACACAAACTTTACAGATACACTTGGTGGTATATTCGTTATTATCTTTTTAAAATTATTATCTTATATTTTATTGATATTTTCAGAATCAGTTGGATAATCTGGTAGCATCTGAATGTATTTTCTGTGGTGACTTCATGATCAGGTATAAATTTTACTTTATATTTTCTAATATTTGTAAGTTATCTGCATATTGAACTAATTACTTATGAAAACATTTTGAATTTTGGCATTTAATTTAAATGGGCAACTCACACAACAGATTCTATTCCCATAGGATGATATTTTCTTTCAACTTATAGATTGTGTTAATGTTAATATTATTGTATTTCCTCCCACCTTGTAGATTGTGATATTGATAATATTATTATATTCCTCCCAATGTGTAGATTGAGATATTATAAATGTTATGATATTCCTCTTAGTGTAGATTGAGATATTATAAATGTTATGATATTCCTCTCAGTGTAGATTGAGATATTATAAATGTTATGATATTCCTCTCAACGTGTAGATTGAGATATTATAAATGTTATGATATTCCTCTCATCGTGTAGATTGAGATATTATAAATGTTATGATATTCCTCTCAACGTGTAGATTGAGATATTATAAATGTTATGATATTCCTCATAGTGTAGATTGAGATATTATAAATGTTATGATATTCCTCTCAACGTGTAGATTGAGATATTGTTAATGTTATGATATTCCTCTCAACTTGTAGATTGAGATATTATAAATGTTATGATATTCCTCTCAACGTGTAGATTGAGATATTGATAAATGTTTATATTCCTCTCAACGTGTAGATTGAGATATTATAAATGTTATGATATTCCTCTCAACGTGTAGATTGAGATATTGTAAATGTTATGATATTCCTCTCAACGTGTAGATTGAGATATTATAAATGTTATGATATTCCTCTCAACGTGTAGATTGAGATATTTAATAATATATTATATTCCTCTCATCGTGTAGATTGAGATATTATAAATGTTATGATATTCCTCTCAACGTGTAGATTGAGATATTATAAATGTTATGATATTCCTCTCATTGTGTAGATTGAGATATTATAATGTTATGATATTCCTCTCAACGTGTAGATTGAGATATTATAAATGTTATGATATTCCTCTAAAACGTGAGATTGAGAAATAAATTTTACAATATTCCTCTCAATTTGTTCAAATAAATGTTATGATATTCCTCTCAACGTGTAGATTGAGATATTGTAAATGTTATGATATTTCCTCCTAAGTTGTAGATGGTAATATTGTAATTATTATAGTTCCTCTCAACTTGTTGATTGTGATATTGTAAATATTATTATATTCCCCTCAACTTGTAGATTGTGATATTGTAAATGTTATGATATTCCCTACCAACGTGAATATTGTGATATGGCAAATTTATTGTGCATTATAGGTGTATAGATAAATCGTTTATAGAAGATGATGAATGGGTAACAGCAGAACAAGAATGGGAATAAACTCTTCACTAAGAGTTCAAATAAACAGTGCTTCAGGATGAAAAAGTAGTCTTGTGTGGACACAAAGCTCTTAGATTTTGAGAGTAAACCAATTTACATGCACTATTCTGACTTTCACTAGGAGAGTCATGTTATCTTCATCAGGTAATTAACTGGCAAATTTATCAAAAGCAACATTTGTCTTGAGCATTTCAAAATTTCTGCCTCAAATGGTATTTTATTATATTTTGAGATTGAAAGGTGCCAGTAAGTGATGTAGCTTGATCTAATTATGAATGTGTATATGTATTTTGACTAACTGTGCATCAAATTTTTATTTAATTCATTGTTTTTGTCATATTATTATTTTTTTTTATTGTTATTATTATTATTACTATTATTATTAATAATATTAAATTATAGTCATTCCAATCTGGAAAAATTATATAATTATGATGTACAGGATTTATAAACTATATGAATTCCATGATTTCAATTTTTTTTTCTCACAATGTAATAAAATGAAATGAATGGAGTTTTACGTCCTACTCTTCTGCACCTTATGGGCTAATGAAGACGGGCAACGCCATGCAGTGTGCAATGAGGGAAATTTTGCCAGGACATCGGCATTTGCCTACTCTTTTTGCGATTTCCAACTGTCGAGGAATCTTTAACGTGCACAGCCTGTAGCACACGGGGCCTCGGTTTATTGTCCCATCCGAACGACTAGACGCTTTTTCCATGTCAGTTCCTCCACCTGCATCACTGACAAGGGAAACCGGGCTGAAAAATCCGAAAGTTCATCTCGACCTTTGCCGGGATTGAACCCTGGACCTTCAGGTTAGCGAGCAAGCGTCTAACCCACTGAGCAACCACGACTCCCTTCTCACAATGTAAGTCCCTTATCAGAGGAATTATTACAAAGGGCAATGAAACTACTCAACAGGAATGCTGATGCATGCAAATGTTCTTAAACATTTCTTAGAGGTAAAGATCTCTCAAACCTATTTTTGCAAGATTCTTTAGCGTCAAATGTGAGAGTGTAATCCATTTGTTTAAAACAGTCAAAAACAGATCTGGTTTCTAGATGGATTTTGATGAAATTTGATGTCAGTGTTTGTAATCAATCAAGGACAAACCCTATTGAAAATCGAACCAATCGATAATTATTTACAATGAGTTATTACCAAAGATGTAAATGGGTTTGTGGGAGTAGCTTGTTCTCCACCCGTTCGTATTCCGACAAATTCGTTTACTTGGAAGAAAGATTTCTAATGGATGGGAATTACTTTGCTCGAGAACTTCAAATACTAGCATATCATTGCTATCATACCCGTAGGGTAGCGAATGTGATATATTTGACAACTGTCAAAGTTAGGGAGCCAGATAAACTTTATAAGTTCCTTTATCTGACTACTTGACAGAAGATCAACAGTCAAACTTTAACTTAAAGGCACCTCTATCTGAATTTCACGATACATTCAGCAAAGATATTGGTTTTACTTTGTTAAGCGTCAGATCCACACTTCCAATGATGTTCCAATTAAATTCCAGTCGCATTCCGTCAAGATAAGAAGTTCGACAACACATCAATGGTTTAATCGAGACAGACATTGTTGTCCCAAGTTACAGCCCATACGCATCTCCAATCGTATTGTTTCAAAAGATAAGTGGTGAATTACGACTATGCGTAGACTATAGAAATTGAACTCCAAGACTCTAGCAGGGAAAGAAGATACCCTAGATTAAATGCATGGCTGTTCTTGGCTGAGTGCTTTGGACATGGCTTCAGGACCAAGGCAAGACAGCATTTAGCTTCGTAGAATGTCCTTTGGACATGCAACGGTCAAGCGACTTTTCAAAGATTATGCAAGGCTGTTTCTGTAATGATGTTTTTAAGATTTTGTTAATATATCTGGATGGCTTAATAAGTTTTGCGAAAACCTTTGACGAAAATTAAGAGAGGTTAAGAAGAGTTTTTAGTATGTTACGTGAACACGGTTTGAAACTTTCCAAGTGCTCATTATGTCAGAAGCAAGTAAAGTAGCTGGTAATCATGATAAAATCTCTGCTGTTTCAAATTGGCCTAGACCTCAAACACCATTTACGCTTCTTTCTGGTAGTTACCCTCTTGACGAGGTCAGACGGCCCTACCTGGATATGAAGGAAGGTTCTCTCAAATAGTTTCTCAGCATTGCCGTCTGTTTCTTTGTTTATATTGTAACTTAGAACGTGTGAATAAACTGTATCCAGCTTCATAATAGTCTGCATATAAACTCTACTACACTTATCGCATAGTATTCCGACATATTCCATATTAACCACACTAGGGTATTTGGACTAATGCAATTGTAGGCCTATACACGACGAAATGTATTTATATCACAATGAAAAGCGTCTTATAGTCGTTTGGGGCAATAAGAGACCGTGAATGGTCGTTTGCGTGTTATAATATTAACGGACACTAGAAAATTAACTGTTCTTGAACCATCTTTGACGGATGGTGCAACATGTCCACATTGAGGCTGGTAATAGACAGGGACGTTTTCAGTATTCGGCGTTTTCTACGTAAAAATTTGTAGAGGCAAAGACAAAGGTACAGGTCCAAACATGATTTAAGACACGAGTGACTTCTACTTTTATTTCAGGGACAAGTCCACACCGTACGCCTTGTACTTATTCAAGCTCACCCGATTAAAATAATACAAAAAACTTATCGCATTTAAACATTTTAATTTTGACGTTGTAAAAATACAACCTCGATTACAAAATTTGAAATTAATACAAAAAGGAAGCCAATGTTTTAATTACAGTGAATCATTATCGTGAATAACAAAAAAAGATTATGACGGATAAGGTAAATCTGTGTTTCCTGGTGAGGTCAACCAATCAATTATTCAATCAATCAATGTGTAGATCGATATACTATATTGATTATGATAAACTTCCTTTTTGATTACTTGCTTAATGTTGAAACATATACGTGTCACTCCGACACTTACTTAAATTAGAAGATTAATTGCGCTGAAGTTTCTTCATTAAATATGTTTTAAAATATCCCAAGATTTTTCAGAAAGGGATTGGGGGTGGGGGGTGGTCAGACGCCAGGATTTATGCTCATTTGCTATATGGAACTGATGATCATTTTTTAAAAAAAAAACCTCTAAATAAAGTATAAAGTGGCAGATTTGTCAGAGGGACTCGCAGCCCAGGGTTTTAAAAAATAAAAGATAGACCAAGAAACCAAATGCAGATATTGATATGGAATTTACAGTTTCAAGTTCCACAGTATAATTCCGTTGAATTGCAGAAATACCGAGGATTTTTTATTTCAAAAAGGAAAATTTTGAAAGATCAGCTTATAAATAAGCAAATAATAAGATAAGGAATGTTCGTTGCCATTATAATAAACGGCGCCTTATCCACAAAATTGGGAAGTTCTTACACATAAATACAAATATAAGATTTTTGATATTTAATGTATATTTAAATTAATTTGTAAAGGCATAAAGGATGTCCTTATTAATTGAAATATAAGTTATAAATGGAAAATTTCTAGTAAAATATATTGAGGATATGTTGTTTTGTAGGGACGAAATAAAAGGACAATGATACATTTCAGTGTTTTATAAGCCTAATAATACAATTATATTTTAATTTTCTTATTTCTGGTTGTTTAAGCAAATAACGTAAAGGGAAACAAAGGCCACAAGGAACAAAAATAAAGACTTTGACGTAACGGTTAATTTTTTTCGTTCCGTTAAATGATCTTTGTTAACATTCTAATTCTTACAGAGAGTGCACTCGGTCAAGCCCCCACCCCTTCCCCAAATTTCATTCTCCCTCCCAGTCAGTGGCTCCCTCACCCATTAATTCACAGGAACTCAACGGAGTTCTTCGCCACACTACTGTTCAGTATGTTTCAAGCAAAGTAGGTCTGATGCAGATTTTGCATCTGAAACAGGTTAATCCGTATCAGCAGTGTGCGAGTCATTGACAAATATTTGGTAGTATGACGTTATTTCAGAATATGCAGCAGTCATGCTCTAAAATGATTGGATGTTTCCAGCCAAGCTATAAATTATGAATTTTATAATATAAATGCAATGGTATTTAGTATTCTCGCAAATGTAAGGTCCGGATTTTGACCCAAAAATAGGTTTAAGGATTGGTAATCTTTTAATCAACTAGAAGATCAAAATCGGATAATTCGTGGCAAGCGACAAAGTTTAAATTTTTTCCCAGGGCGTTATGACCAAAATGGGAAGTACATATAATTGGTTAAAAAGGTAGGAAGATTACCTATATTACCTGGTAGAACTAATAAAACAATATAACTAGTAATAATACCGTTATAAATATTTATTACCTAACGGAACTGTTTTATTCCTGTAGCCCAAATAGTATAAATAGTTACCCTTAAATTATGCTCACATATCATATTTCATTCGCAGATATATCACTATCTCATTTCTTGAAAATCTGACATGGCATTTAAGGTAAAGAGTTTTATAAACACTAGAAACTTTCAAATTATTTCAAAATGATATAGGCCAATCAGGCTTGAATTCTTTCTTTGGTGATTAAGGGTAAATTAATGACCAATCCGCATACATGTATTTCCAGACTTTCATTGGCAATCAAAACTTATATTAATTCGTTATATTTATTGTGGAGAAATGAGCAATATATAACAATATGTGAGTTATTTCGGTCTATTTTTATCATTACTTATGGCCCAAAGCATTATAGAATTTGGAAAATGTATGTATATTCAAGAAGAAATAACGCAAACACAATAGAAGATTATACATGCATCTTTGATTCTCTTTTCAGTTATTTTTCGTAGCAATGATATCATTGTTAATTTCGAGAGGAGGGAGCATGCCTTTTGATAATAAATCGTGTGTGGACCCGGATATGTCCAAGATCAAACTGGACGTAGACGAACTTCATGACAGTTTTTACCAGTTACCATCCATGAAGGACCACATCGTCAACACGACTTCCTCTTCGCCTTATATAGCTACACACCGCACTTATTTACATGGTCCGAAACAGTGTCCAACTATTGAAGACATAGTCAATCGGTATGATGGACACATTTGTCCAGTTTACTACATCCTCAACCACGACGAGAATCGAATTCCTAAAAGTTTCGTGGAAGCAGAATGCAGCTGTAGTAAACCACCAATTCAAATTGAAGGAGTAGAGCTGGTGTTAGAATGCGCGCCATTGTACAAATACAGTAAGGTTCAGCGACGTATTGGATGTGATAATGATGGTTTTTATATTTACACGCCAATGTGGGAGAAAGTTAAAATCGGATGCTTTACTCAACTACCCCTAGGGTTCATCGGCGACGGAATCGGAACGCCGTATTAAACATTCCGAACCAACAACTTCAAAATAGCAACAGGATTGTGGGATGAGATACCTTCAAAATTCTGTGATACACGGATGTTTTTCCGGGTGTTGTCTGGAAATGGATTTTAAAAACTAAACTTTAGCTTAAAGCAAATATTTAGAAGGCTATAGGTTTAATATGCAAAATATCAAATCCCAATGATTGCTACAGCTGATGATGATACCTATAAATAGTCTCTAACGTTACGTCGTAACTGCGCTATCATAACTATACGGAAATCCACCATATTAACCTATTCAGTTTGAATTCCGGTATCTCGTCCCTATGTCAGTACTAGATTGAAGTTTCAACGGTAAGGAATATATCATTAAAAAAAACCTGTAAATCATATTGGTAAATTAGTTTCATCATATTGATGAAAAAGTCTGTTTGTTCACATTTTTTCCTTTACTTACTATTGGAATATATATTAATTGCACGTATCTTATTATCATATAATTTTCATTTCTTTTTTTTTTATTGAAATGTTTATTAGTTATAATCGTTTCCTATTCGTTTATTCATATATTTAGTATTTTTCGTGCGTCCATAGCACGTCAACCTTATATTTCTATTATTAAGAAAAACCATTATTAGCTTATCCTCTGATGTAAAATAAAGTTCTTCATTTTATTTTACTACACTAACTAATTTAATTTATTGTTCAATGAATGTTGCTAAAATAAACAAATGTATTTTAAAAACTTGTTTTAATTACATTAGCCTGCAAAATTTTCGCGTTCAGCAAGACGAGTAGAGTTGTGAATTGTAAAGGCAAGGAAAGCAGCTTCCTCCACTAACTTTCTGTGAAGTGGCACTACTTAATTATCAGGTTAAAGGTAGGCGTCGACCTCAGTCCCCATTCTGTATTCTGTAGTAACTGATTCACGATTCTGACTTTGTATACGGTGCTTGTCATGCAACCCCATAGGGTACGGTTACACATTCCATACAGGGTAGTCCGAAACTTGCTAACACTATTCCCCTTTGCGGGAATATACGTTTAAAACGTATTTAAATACCTCGAATCCGCCAAACCAAAATACCCGCGAAGATGCGGAAAATCCTCAATTTTTCTGTCTTAGCTTTTCTGACTCGCCCCCATGCAATATCTGTCCATGTAGCTAAGAATGGAGTCAGCAAGTTTCGGACTACATACTGGGGAGAAAATAAACTTGATATTTTACTGTCATGAGTTAGGAATTGAGACTTGGGGTAAAATTCAGTTGTATAGAAATTTCTCGACCACCATTTTATGAGTAATAAGCCAAATTTTATCTGAATCATTTTGTGGTTCAATCTAATTATATATGTATATATGATTCTTAAAAGTTTTGAGGTTCTATATATAGAAGTGATTTATTAGTCAATCTGAATATAGTTTGTTGTCCGATATGTAGAAGTGATATATTAGTCAATCTGAATAGGGCTTAGTTTGTTGTTTGATATATAGAAGTGATTTATTAGTCAATCTGAATAGGGCCTTAGTTTGTTGTTCGATATATAGAAGTGATTTATTAGTCAATCTGAATATAGTTTGGTGTCCGATATATAGAAGTGATTTATTAGTCAATCTGAAATAGTTTGTTGTCCGATATGTAGAAGTGATTTATTAGTCAATCTGAATAGGGCCTTACTTTGTTGTTCGATAAATAGAAGTGATTTAGTAGTCTATCTGAATATGTTTGTGGTTCCGATATATAAAGTGATTTATTAGTCAATCTGAATAGGGCCTTAGTTTGTTGTTTGATATGTAGAAGTGATTTATAAGTCAATCTGAATAGGGCCCTAGTTTGTTGTTCTATATATAGAAGTGATTTATTAGTCAATCTGAATAGGGCCTTAGTTTGTTGTTTGATATATAGAAGTGATTTATTAGTCAATCTGAATAGGGCCTTAGTTTGTTGTTCGATATATAAAAGTGATTTATTAGTCATTCTGAATATGTTTTTCCGGTTCGATATATAGAAGTGATTAGTCAATCTGAATAGGGCCTTAGTTTGTTGTTTGATATATAGAAGTGATTTATTAGTCACTCCGAATAGGACATTTGTGGTTCGATATATAGAAGTGATTTATTAGTCAATCTGAATAGGGCCTTAGTTTGTTGTTTGATATATAGAAGTGATTTATTAGTCAATCTGAATATAGTTTGTTGTTCTGATATATAGAAGTGATTTATTAGTCGTTCTGAATATGTTTTTGGGGTTCGATATATAGAAGTGATTTATTAGTCAATCTGAATAGGGCCGTTTAAGATATTTAGCCATATCATGTAGAAGAGATTTATTGTCATCCGAATAGTTTTTCGTTTCGATATATAAAGTGATTTTATTAGTCAATCTGAATATATTTTGCTCGATATGTAGAAGTGATTTATTAGTCAATCTGAATATATTTTCTGTGATTATGTAGGATTAATTCTGAAATGTTTGTCGATCATTCAAAAGGTATTAGCTTGTATAGTTTGGGCCATATATTCTTACATAAATCGAAATCAGGTGCAGTTAAAATGATTTAGTGAACCGAATAGTGTTTCTTGGATATAAAAGGATTTCTTAGTACTGACAACTTCTTTTCATTAAAAATGATTTGCATTAGTAGATTGGTTGCGTTTGTTAGTTTGCTTTTTGTCCTACTGCATTGTTTAATTCTTATATATAAAGATATTTCATCGAAACTAATATTAGTTGTTATTACATAGAAAATATTGTACATTTTGTGTTGATATAAATGTAGCAGAATATGTTAATTGGGGCCCCTATTAGAAATATTTTTGTAATTCTGAATATGTGTGGGGTGCACATGTTTTAATGTTGGCCTTTAATAACAAGGACTTTATACTGAAGAGCCTTAAAAGTAAATAGAGTCAGTTAAGAACGTTACTTTCCGTGTTCTTTCGTTATGGAAAATATATAATGTATTTTTATTGTGTGACAATCGAGAAAACATGCAACCAATGTAAACAATTTAGTTATCTCCCTTCATTCATATTTTCTTTACCTTACTTAGTGATTAATTCTAAGATTTTTCCAATCATTTGCAAACAATGGAAAGGAAGTTTGCCAAATTCTTTCATTCTCAGGTGAGTTAATGTTTGTGAGCTCTGTGTTTCGATTCAAAGGATTTCCGGCCCTTTTCATTATGGCTAACTGGCTTAGTAGATTGGTTGCCGTGTTGTTAGTTTGCTGGTCAGTCTGGTGTCCTCCTACTGTCATTGTTTAATTCTTATTTTAAAGATTTTCATGAAACTAATATTCGGTTAAATAAGATTGTACATTTGGTTTGATGAAAATTGCAAATTGTTAAAGGGGCCCCCACTCAGAGAGAAAATTTTGACTGGTGATAGTACCTTGTGTGCAGGTGATTGTGTTATGGTGCATCAGGGGTTGGGCCTTTAAATGAACAAATTATTCAAGAGAGATAGAAGTAGAAGTAGTTTTGGCGGCGTCTATTACTTTTACTTTGCTTTTGCACTAATAGAATGATATGAAACATTGCAGGAAAGAAACTCTACTAACATGATGTTTATAGTAAAACATTTAGAAATCTATAGACTTATACCATTCAGGAGAGAAACTCTTTCAGTCTGATGTTTATGGTAAATCACTTAGTATTTTATAAAAAATACAAAACATACAGTAGAGCAAGCAACTCTAGTAGTATAATGGTTACAGTACAGGAGAGAAACTCTAAAAATATGATGTCTATATTAAATCTTTTAGTAATATGTAGACTATATAATACAACAGTATAGTAACTCTACTAGTATGATGTTTATAGCAAATCTTTTAGTAATCTATAGATTTATATAAAAGATACAGGAAAACAAATCTCTAGTATGATGTTTATAGTAAATCATTTTTATATAACCACATTGTTTTCATTGGTTTGAATGAAATTTGGGGTTAACATTTATATGATTTTCTTGATGTTTTTTCAATGAGTGGTTTTTGAGTTATTGCCCTTGTCTTTGTAAAAATGCTTCAAAATTTGTTTGTGAACTCAATACACCATGGACTGTCAGTCTGAAATGCGACTCCTATTTGCAGACCTAGCATGAAGTAATGAAACTTACCACCTCTCTAAAGTTTTGCAAATAATCGAAAAATAATTACTTCTAGAGGATTATTATTTCTCATAAGTAAACACAAATTCATGACAAATTCAAGACAAATTAGAATTTGAATGTTATGGTCGGGATTGAACAATCAAATAATAGAGTTATCTAAATTGTGGGTAACAATAGCGGGGTACACCAAATGACAACATAGTAAGCGTAAGATCTTTTACATGATGAGATAGCAAGATGAAGTTGATCCAGGAAAATAAATAAAGAATTTGGACTACAAAAGTGTATTAAATGTACACAGAAGTTGAATTGAAATGGAAGAAGACCATAAGTGATCAAACAAAATTTAAATGTGTTTTCCATTGTAAGAAAATAATAAATGAACAGGTCAATCGTCTGCTCGCACATGTAGAAATGTTACAGATTTTTTGGTTGTTTTGGTGTTGGGACTTTCCCAACACAGTGCATTTTTTTTTTGTATGAGTCATCCATTTTTAATGTACTATTGCTGTTATATAGGTTAAGTAACAAGTGCATTATGTAGTAATCATGCACTGTGGTCTAGATTAGGATAGGCTTTGAAGAGTACTCTCCCTTGAATGTTGAAAGGGATTCTGGGATAGATAAGATGAAAGCCTACTATGTTAACAATGCTGTTGAACTGAGACTAGTTGACAAATCAGCTGAGAATGATTTACTTCAGGATGATATTGACTTTCCAATTGATATCCAGATACCATCTAAACCCCTAATCACATCATCTGATCCCTTAATTTCTTCAAGCTTTCCTAAACAGCTTGACAAATTGATGAGAAATATCAAACGTAAGATTGTTCGAGATTATAATTTACCAGTAGATGTAAGTCAAGTTCGCATTGCGCAGGAGTCATCTCCTTTCTTCAAACCTGTATATGATTACTTATCCCATGGTATTTTTCCTGGAAATAAGCAGGCAGTCAAATCGGTAAAACACAAAGCAACGGATTATATTCTATGTGATTCAGTTCTTTTTCGTCTCGTTTTAGAGACTGATGAGAAGTTTAGCCTTCAGCTTGCAGTTCCAGAGTCTATGATCGATACTATAATTCATTTGTATCATGACACATTATTGTGCAATCACCAGGGGATTGTGCTACGTATGTAACGATGCGCAAATTATTCTATTTCCCAAATATGTTCGACAAAATAGCAAATTAATATTAGGACTTGCAGCAAATGTCAGCAATTTAAAGCCAAAACTGATAAATTACGTCTATTTCATCCTCGTATTCCTGATGAATACCGCACATTTGATCGGTTAAGTTTGGATTTCAAGACAATGCCAACTTCTCCAACAGGATATAAGAATCTTCTATTAATAACTGACAAGATAACTAGATTTATCATCGGAGTACCATTAAAGACACTAGACGCCGAGACAATTTGTGAAGTTCTTATTCAGAAACTAATCTGCATCTTTGGAGCTCCTGTTATTATTACCGATGCAGCCTCCTCGTTGACAGGTAGATTGGTTTCTTTCCTTTGCGATACGCTTGGTATTAATAGGAAGGTTATTAGCGTTCAGAATCATGGCAGTCTTCTTGTGGAGCGACACATTAGATCTATATCGGATTTTCTTAAATATAATCTAAATCAGTATGGCACTGACTGGTTACGCTATGTCCCCACTTGTTGTTACGCATACAATTCTTTTTCGTCTCCACATCTAGGCAATTACAGTCCATTTGAGTAAGCCTTTGGGAAAGAACCCAAGAGTCTTCTTTCTCTTGATTGGAAGGTCAATCATTCTTCATCTTCTTCAACTTAAGGTGAATACTTACAACGTTTACGTACCGGTACAAAGTTTGATAGCATAGGTTCTACAATACTGGCACTACAAAAGAAGCAGCAGGATGCACAAAATATTAGTTTGTCTCAATCTTTAGCTAAGAATCCTGTATATGGTATAGGACAGTTGGTTTATGTGTTTAAACCTTCTTCTTCTGCTTTAACTGCAAACTCTCGCAAATTTAAGGCAGATTGGTGTGGTCCGCTTGTAATTCATCAGGTTCTGGACAGAACCCATTACATCTTGGCAACCCTAGATGGTAAGGTACTTCAGGATGTGTTTAGTATAAACAGATTGAAACCTTGTTATGTGCGGTCGTCTCTGTCGGATGGTCCTGTGGGTAGTATAGATCAACTGAAATCTAGTTTAGATAAGTCTAAAGAACATTTGCAGTCAAGTTCAGATGCAACGTGCCAGTTTATTGTTACTGATGAAGGCGGTTCAACTTCAAATTCTGAAATTCAAGATTTTGCTTTTAATAGGTATACACATCCTGTTAATGTTGAACAGTGTTTCTTAAATAGAGTTACTAATAACAATCTTGCATCTTGTAATATTTTGTCTAATTCTCAAAAAGAACAACAATGTAATTTCCTTAGAAACATTCCTTCAGAATATATCTTTGTTAAGGCAAGATACAAATTTGGGTTCTTACAGGTTTTAGTACGTCTTTTTCTACAAGATGGTAGTTACGTTGATAATTGGATCGATTTAGCCTTTGATCATAAATTGCGTAATATTGTCAATACCATGGTTAATAGTGGTACAATTTCTGTTAGTGGCAGTCCATTAAAATATACAAGACAATTTTTTGACTGAGTTTTATATGTTTAGTACTCATTGTGTTATATTTGTTATGGAGCACAATAATATTTTATAAACCGTAATACATGTAATAGGTTTACTCAGGAACAAGGAGCATGGTAATTGTATTGAAATTTATATCTATATAGAGTACAGAGTACAATCTGTAGAGTACAACTTGTTTTCTGTAGAATTTAAGGAGCATAGTTATAGTACATTAAATGTGTATATATGTTTGCATGTTGTTAAGTTGCCTTTAAAAACCCTTCAGGTTTTTTTTCCAGTTGGGGGGATGTTATATAGGTTAAGTAACAAGTGCATTATGTAGTAATCATGCACTGTGGTCTAGATAAGGATAGGCGTTGAAGAGTACTCTCCCTTGAATGTTGAAAGGGATTCTGGGATAGATAAGATGAAAGCCTACTATGTAAACAATGCCTTACATATGCTTTGAATAAATCTGAGAACATCCAACCAGAGTTTGTGTTTTAAATCCCTCTCACCCCTCAAACATAACATTGCCACTGCTCAACCTGTTATTCCTCAACAACATTGTGCGCATCTTCTAGGAAACAGTTTGCTTCAACACCTTCCTACATTTTGTCAATATCTGATCTGAAGGTGCATAAACAAAAGGTATCTTATGTGAGACTAAGATTGTTTTGTACCTGAAGTACCTGTACATCATCACACCAATTATTGTAAAAAGTACATATTTTATACAGCAAACTCCCAGAAAGTGTAAGTCAGATTTCTTTTCTTTTTAAATTTTACAAACTTTGATTCTATCAAATAGAAAGGCTTAGTATATATAACAATTTGAAGTTGTTTGCAAAAAAGTGATGATAATCTAAAACAGGTTAATTGTGTCCATGAAACTTTTTTTTTGGAATACCTTGCAACTACTGATGTCTTGATAGTTGATTCGCACAGTTCATTTCTAGTATTCACATACATTTCCTAGTCCATTGAGCATTGAATCACCATAAGAGGGGTATTACAATATCCAAATTACAATTTCATAATGGTTAAAACTGTCCATAGCCTTCCTTAAATATGGTTTTGTTTTTCTCAACAAGATCAATAAACACAAATTTGAAACTTATTTTGATATAAGGATGTGAATTTCTAAGAATCATCTTACATGCCAAGACTAAAATTTTTAGTCTTAACTATTCATTTGTTATATTTCTTTGAATAGCCCTCATGCAGAACTAGATTGGTAAAAGAAGACCTGTGATGAATTCATTGTGTTTAAAATCATTGATGGTGATGAGGATTTCTAAATTTTAGGAATTTGAAAAAATGACAAATCAAATAGATAATATGGATGCTTCTTCATTTAGGTAATATCATTATTTTTCTTACAAGTCTGTCATAATTTGCTCTGTAGAGTTAAGATAACCTCTATTAATAGTTTGAAACTGTTTTAAACCTCTGCTAGTGCCTCCTGTTGAATAATAGTGACTAGTCATAAACAGTAACTGGGTCCTTTTCAACCACCCTAAGCACTATTAATAGTTTGTAAATAATCTCCCTTGATTAATACAAATTTTTTAATTCTTTATCATTCTAGATCTGAAAAGTTACAGAATATACCTCCAGATACAATTAGTGCTCACACAAATATTGATTTTACTACTGACTATTCAACATCATAATTCGATTTGTATGCAAGTAATTGACAATATTTTCAAATAAAAAATATTTGCCAGTTTTCTCTCTTGCAATACATATTTACCACAGTACTGTTAATTACTGCCTATTTAAGAATGTTTATGACATACAATTATTATTAATTCCATTCTGGTTGAGTCTTGAGAAACAATAAAACCTGTAAACAATAGAGTTAAAGGTATTTAGTTCTAATTGATAAAAAAATCCCAGTACCAAACTAAAAGAAAGCCATAGGAAGTGACCTTCTTCTGATTGGACAATAAGGTGTTTATAAGCTCTTTATACCAGCTAATCAAAAGTTAAATGCCTTGATTATCCAGCACTAGTTATATAAACAAGTTGCGATGTGAGAGACTTGACAACACAATCTATATATAACTTGGTACAGGGATTATTTTGAAATTATTCTTAGTAAAATGGGTAAAAATCAGTTAACAAAATACTCTCTACAGCCACAGTTCTCAAATGGCCAGGGTCCAGGGGGGGGGGGGGATGGAAACGAGTTAAGGTTTCTCAAGTGACCTCAATGTGCAGAGTGCAGATTTCCAGCATTTGCATTTCCGGAGTTTTGGTTTTGTTGAGAATTTATTATGTGTAAAGATAAATGGTCTCTTTTCACATAATAGTATATTACCTCACGTATAATATATTATGTACTCCAGTCTCGAGGGGTGAATGGCTCGATTAGAAATTCGCTTAGTGGTGATTGGCAAAACAAAATTGAGAACCTGGGCTCTACATAATCTATGGTAATGATACCTTTACGCAATGGTGAAGATTCCGATTTTGACCCCTAAGCTATGGTAGAAATATCTGGTTTTCATATTTATTTTTTGTTCAATCGCGCAGCTTTAGAAATTTCGTATGTAATATGATTTGAAGCATTTTGACCCCATGTGATTTATTGTAAAGTTTCATCATTTCTTGAGAGGAGTGCAACTGAATCTGCGTTTTAGAAGATTTACTGTCAGTTCATGGTGTACAACAAAGACTAGTTTTTATCTGATTTAAATTTTAGTGTGATCATGTACATGGAAGAGATCATGCATTAGGCTCACTGCTGAAATAATGTTGGAGTTTCAACCTGTGTTAAAATAGAAAATATTCTAAAAGTGGGCGAATCTTTTTAGCAACCACTTGTTGATTTTAGAGACTTTTTCAAAATGCAAGAGTGAAACTCTACAAGTTGTGAGTAAAACCCAAGTTTTATGCTCAAAATCAGAATTGGATATGTACTATCATTTTAGTCTATCATTTACAAAAATTGATTTTTCTTTGAAATCTTCTAATTATACAGAGAAGAAGCAGTATTTTTTACTAAATTACATGACTTTAGCCATAGCTTCAATGAAAGAGTATCTTGTAAAGTATACTATACATTCTATAAGTTATTATGAAACTGTCCATAACAATGAAAAGAGTAAAAAAATATTACTTTGTGATCTACAAACCAACGGCTCTGTTTATTTATTGTTTAGAAATCAAATAAAATGTCTACCTTCAAAATCAATTCCTGGACAAAATGTTTCTTATCAAACACCCTCTATAGTCTGTTTTAAACAATTTAAACTAGCTATCTCAGTCTATTCCTGTCACCATTACTCCTTTAAATATATATTACTTCAAGGATACCAGGTTGGAATATAATAGAATCCTGAAGTGAATGCTTAGTTTAATAAAACTTTTGCTAAAACTAAATGCTTATCCTGAAACTGAACGCTTAACCTGAAACTGAATGCTTAACCTGAAACTGAATGCTTAGCCTGAAACTGAATGCTAAACCTAAAACTGAATGCTTAGGCTGAAACTTTCCTGAAACTAAATACTTAAATTATAATAAGACTTCTCTTAAAACTGTACTTACTGGTATCATAAAACAGAATTGTAAAGAAAATAGTTATCTTTGAAATTCCTGTCCTACAAAAACTGAATGTATTTATTAGTTGTTAAAATGGTTGTGTATTTTTTTTTGATAAGGAATATTGTCTCAGAAGAGACATCAGGGTAAAATTGATCAATATTTGATATTGAATTCTGATACAATCAAAACTAATTCGTTTTTATGTGTATAAGGGATGTTCTTCATCTGAAACTCAACATTTGATTGTTTACATTGAACAATGATGTAAGCTCTAATCTGGTCGGCATATAAAACTCCAATGAAATGGAATAAGTCGAATTATTCCAGTCACTCTAGCTGAAAATGTGTATGATTAATATGTGGTGAAAGAGGTTTGGCTAGGACAAGCTGGTAGAAAGATCCTTGTGAATCTAATATTGTTATCCTTGTAAAAAAAATATGGTTGTTTCCATCTATATATCCATCCCTTATCCATCCCTTTTTCAATCCAGTTGTTATGTTCTAGATACAAAATGTAACAATGTATCTATGTATAATGAAACAGACTATAATCTCAAAGTAAATATTGGCTGATAAACGATTCAAGTTGAACGATTAAACAGAAAATCACGAAGTTAGTCTGACATGTATTGATAACATACTCTGAAAAACTGCAAATTTGACATTCTAATAAAGTGTAAAAGTGATTCTGTGCTGGGTATATTGATGTTGAAATTGCGATGAGTTCTGTATCAGGTTTCGGATCTAACTTTAACAGCAAGGTAAACTTTTGTTTGTTTCTTACATTTTTTCAGTGTCTAGTTTTAAAATGTTTGTTTAGAGGTTGTTGTCTTGTATCTTATAGACACTAATACAACAGAATAATTCTCCTTTGTGAGATATGAACTGCCTAAGAAATATTTTGTAGGTCTTTTTTAAAAACCTTCTGAACACAGGGGAATCAGGTCTCTTTGATTATAGTTTTGAAAATTGAAATGTCAGATCAAGGTACACAGTAGACCAAAAGGTTATTTTAATTCTCTTATCTAATAAAAGCTTTACTGTATATAATTAATTGTGAAATAATGCCTACAATGGTTTGAAAAAAGTTTTAGATTCCCTTAATGAAATTACCTATGCCTATGATGGTTTGAAGAGGTTTTTTAAGTTTAAGATTCCTAATGAAATTACCTAAATGATAATGATCCAGCTTATGTTATAACAGTTCTAAGTAACAAAAAAATGTTTAATCAGTGTATTATGAAGAAAAGAAATATTTTGTAGTGCAAACAATGAATGATTTTAATATTCTTGTAAGAATCTTTACGAAGATTCAACCATACCTCAGAATTGATCAATCATTAAGAAGTTGGAATGTTGGATACAGTCCAATGATCAAAAATGAATCTATCAGTTTAGATATTATATTGTATAAATTGATTTTTGTCCAGTATATAGCTGTATGTTTGACCATGTTGAGATGTAGAGTATAAAACAATAAGTAATAAACTAGTAAATCACCAACCATGTCAAAATATAGTGCTATGGGTTATAGACAAGTTCTACCTTTTTCTTCAAACCAAATGTCTTTTTCATCTGTACATTTGAGATAACTATTGTATTTGTTAATAGATTTTGGCACATAAATTCTGTCATGTTTTCATTAACAATTTGGTTAACTTGAAATCTTCTGCATATATGGGTGATATTAAGTATGTTCAGTATACTTAAGTAGGCTATATCATACCAGCACTAATAGTTATGTTTAATAAGATTAGAGGTATATATATGTTTATTTAGTACAATATATTGTATTATAAAGATAAGATAATCAATAATAAGACTTGGACAATGATCACTAAAGTTTACATTGCTATGTTTTAAGCAGTCTGTGAGGTTAAAGGGGCCCAGGCTTGATTTGTTTCGGACAATCATCCGACAGCCTCAAACACATGAAACCTTTGGTTAGCTAATCAGAAATAGTCTACAGAGCTTACTTTGAAATTTGAGCCTTCAAATCCATGTGTATCCATAATATCCGTGTTTGAAAAATCATAATGTCTTAAGATAATACGAACGTCCCGCCATATTGGAAAACGGTTCGTCTTGATAATCATAGAGTTATCCTTCCTGTCGTGCAATAGCGGTCATCTATATAAATAGACTACAAGGCATTTTCAATTGTAGACTTTGTCAACAGGACACACAATTTTCAGACTGACTGGAGACCAGCCGTGTACAGCACAGAAAAAAAATGAAAAGTGAAATTTTTTGTTTGAGGTATATTTCAAGGTATTTTGCGATTTTCTTAGAGCTTGAGTATTTCTGAGGACTTTTTAAATGTAACAAAGGCCCAAAACGACCCCTAAAAATCAAGTCTGGGCACCTTTAATAGTACACACTATAAGTTTACTTAAAAGTTGTCACAAGTACTCAAATGTTTGTGAGTGGTCAATGTTAAGGAAAACAAAATAAGACTTTCTTTCATTTCTTCTTCAGAATAGATCAAATTTTGTTTTTAGCTTATATTAATTGATTTCCTCCTGTAAAGGGTCATGAACATGCATTGCTGAGTAATCGTATGCATACATGCTAGTGTTCGTGTCAATGACGAGGTCGGACAGACCTGAAAAAGCATTTAGTCCTTCAGATGAGACAGTAAACAGAGGGTCTATGATGGTCCATTGTCAGTTGAAAAAAAAAGAGCCCATATTCCTTATTCCATTAGGTGTTGAAGTGTAGGATAATAAACTCTATTAGATTTGGTGACCTGTATTACTGACAGGGGAAACCCTTTTGAATATCCATAATGTTTTAATGTAGAGTTCTGATCATTTTCATAATCTCTGACCTCAGGTGATATGATATTCCCAAATTTATCATTAATGTTTTGATTGGTCACGGAATTTGATTCAGATCTTAAGAGTTGGTCAACTGAAGTGTAAGATCAAATTTATTTGCTTGTTTTGCAGGTAAAAGAACTAATCAATCAAGAAGATGAAAGAGAGGCTCTATTTGAATCTCTTCGGAAATATCAATCGTAAGTTTTTTTTTAAAATTTCATAACACAAAGGTGTTGATCTACAAACACAAAATTGAACTTAATCAGCTGGTAAAGGAAATATTTAGATTGTATCTATTAAATTTAATTTATATATTTCAGTCTGTTAGATTTGGAGAGTTTATTGTCTGATTTAAGACGATTGTTCAATGATCCAACCAAACTAGAACTTTATGAACATATCAGGTATATTTTTGAAACCTTTATTGCACTAAAAGCATAAAATTTGAGGGACAATTATACCTCCTACTTAGCATGCCCCTAAACATTTAATTGGATTTTATATAAGCTTTTTCTGAGATGATGAATTCTACCAGTCAAAACCACAGTTAAAATAAGCCCACATTATAATGTGACTATAATCAGATTTTGGACAAGATCAATTTAGAAGATTTTTTGAGTTATTGCCCATGACTTGTGTCGAAAATTGGCTTGAACGTCATAGAGACTACAGTTTTATTTATAATTGATGAGATCTTGAACAAGTTTGATATTGAGGATTTTTCGATGTAAGTTATTGAGTTATTGCCCTTGACTCCGTCAAAACACTTTAGCATGTGAATACGATAGAGACAACAGTTTTCATCAAGTTTTAAATGAAATATGGTTTGATCATTTATATTGACAAAATCTTGGACACGTTCCATATTGAAGATTAATCAGTGAATGGTTTTTTAGTTATTGCCCTTGACTTGAACAAAATATGTCAAAATTGACTTGTGAACGCTGTAGACTACAGTTTTCATCTGTTTTGAATTAAATTTGGTGTGATCATGTTATTAATGAGATCATATTATGTGTTAAAACAGAAATATACTTTAAAGTGGGCGTATCTTGCAAGGCAACCACTTGGAAGACGTTTTTATTAATGTTTTTATTCATTGCACACGACAAAACTCAAAATGTATGTTGTCAGAACATTTGTTTACAATTCAAACAAGTTTGATTTCTTGAAACATAAAACAGTTTTGCTGACACAACACACTTTTGTCATGAAACAATGTTTTTTTTCAAACGTTTGCAGTGTCTGCAGGCTTTAGGCTACTTACTAAAAAAACTGTGTGTAGAAAGGTGTTGATTGCCTTATGATATAAAAGTTTATGCAACATTATGAAATGTTAATTATCCTGGTCCCTATTGCAAGGGTTACCTACAGTAAAACATGGTGTGAACATGCAGTAGTTAAAGCTGAACTCCTGTTATAAAAATAAATTAAGTAATTAATAAAAAAAAATCTTATCCGCCATACTTGTTTCAAACTTAAAACAAGTATGGCGTCTGCAACTCCAATCAAAACCTAAAATATGGTCACGCTTCCATTCACTCTGACTCGGTATCGACAACTGTGAACTTCGCTGTCGTGACATTATTTATACATGGTACATGGCAGAAACTACTAATAATGGTTGCCTCCCTTTATGATATAGTGCAAATGTCAACAACGATATGGTTGAATAATGTGTTTGAAGAGAGCGAAATACAAATTTTGGGACAAATTTTTTCATATGGTAGAGTAGCATAACATACATCAAGTAGGTAGTGCTTTATACAATCACAGATTTATCAGTTATTTTGATTTGTGCTTAGATTTTGTTGTTATTATAGTGTTATATTATCGTCTTTAGATATGATGAAAATATCTCCATGTTGAATTGGATATTTGCGTAGATTTGGTTTTTCTGTATAGAATTTCTATTATTTTTGCTATTTATATTTACATTCATTTCTGCTTCGTATATGATACATTAGGGGTAAAATATAATAGATACCTGTTGAGACATAATTCTGGTTGATTTTTTCGTCTGTTATAGAAATGTCCAAGTCAATCCGCTGTAAATACTAGTAGTTTCTGCCACGTACAATGTATAAATAATGTCACGACAGCGAAGTTCACAGTTGTCGATACCGAGTGAACCAGAGTGAAGCGAAGCGTGACCATATTTTAGGTTTTGATTGGAGTTGCAGACGCCATACTTGTTTTAAGTTTGAAACAAGTATGGTGGATAAGATTTTTTTTTATTAATTATTTAATTAATTTTTATAACAGGAGTTCAGCTTTAAAAAGTTGAAGCTTGGAAATAAAACAGCTCTTGATAGAGTTTTGGTTACTTATATATATATATTTTCAGACCTCTGATCCTGTTAAAACATCAGATTGAGTATAGTCGTAAGACACCTAATATGCCTGGTGTAAAACTACGACTGATCCGCTTACACAGGCAACATGGTGAAAGTTTAGGATTTGCTGTCAGGGGAGGTAAGTTAGTTCCTTTCATTTAAAAATTTTTCTGTTAAAGGAATAATAAGCTTTATGCCAATAATACAATTTTCCGGTAAAAAGACATGTTATAATTATGTCCAAACTATAAAATGACATATATTCACCGTCAAAATTAAATATTACTCGATTTTCGGCTGAAATTGTCGTTTTATGAAGGCCGCCATTGATGGCTTTAAGATCGTGAATATGCGAGATTATGACGTCACGTCATTGATAGAAAGGTAAACAAACATGGCTGCTGACATTCAGTCCGATCAATTTGAGCCAGAACCCAATCAATCTTGACAATCAGGACTAACAATAGCATGCCACAATCTGCATTACAAGGACTGGATATTCCGGAAACAAATTTAGTATAAAAGATATCGAACAGTACAGGTTGTAAACAAAAGAGACAACGAAGTGGGCCTTGTCGATATTTACAATTTCTTTCGGCCTACACACGTTTATAATAAGGAATCATTTAGAACAGATTACCCGAGTACATACCTCCTCTAAGGATTTTATTTATCAAACCTAAGGTGTACTGTCATTGTCACCTGCCTTGCAAGGTATAGAAAAGTAGTTTTAGCCGCTGGCGGCCTTGGCTTATTTTGTCTTGCGTCGATGTTTTAACACCTATTATTATTGACTCACCTCAGTCTGCATTTCGCATTTCGCGTTTTTTATCGTTTTTGTAGACGGCAACTACGTTCACCCTTTGGTAGGAAAATCTGTCTTTCAGCCACTTACCACCGGGTGCAATCCAAGGACCAAAGCGGTTTTGTTTACGGACTTCGAAGCCGGCCGGTAGAAAATGTTTTTCACACACGACTTCATTTGTTGAGAAATAAAACGTATCCACTGTCGAACCTGTACCGATGTTGTTGAGCTCTTTTGTTGATTCTTAGTGGGATCTGATATTCGTTAATAGCTTACGTCTTTATTTCTCTACTTATTGTTAAGGATACCCGAGATATTCTGCCATTTTGATATTCTATCTACGACGTGACGTCATGCTACGTGACGTTCCTAACAAAGATGGCGGCCCCCATGTATTGGAATTTATTGATTTTAATTTGAAATATTAGACAAAATAAAATAGAAACAACAAAAAAAACCTTTACAATATTTCCATTTCATTCAAGCCTAAATTTACAAAGCTTATTATCCCTTTAACACATTTGGAGGTTTAAAGGTCGAGTGAAGTAGACTCTTGCTTGCTAAAGAACTCATCAAACTTTTGAAAAAATTAATTTCTTGCTATCATTGATGTAATTTGGGATAAAAGAAGCATTTGCTTTAGATCAGTCATGATCTCTTATACTATAGCCCCTCAACTGTAATTGAAAATGAACACGTGCCAATCAGTTTAATAAGCTGTGGAAGGAAAGTTGGATGTACCTGTATTTGAAATTTAATATTTAGGTTTTGAACATGGTGTGGGGGTATTTGTATCTGATATTAAACCTGGTTCACAGGCTGATAAAAGAGGCTTGAAGGTAGATATCCAACTTTAATATTGATTCTTTCAAGTATTCTTGCTACTAAGAACCAAATGCAAATGAACTTTCTATTATATATATGAAACAAATTTATCAAGGTGGCTGTAGTCTTTCATTAAGAAGTGTATATTAGATCAAGACTGTGGATTCAGTTTATTATTAGTCTTTTGGTCATTCATTCGTTCAAGTTTTATCCATTCGGTCATTTATAAATTATAGAAGTGTATTATTATGATGTCATTCATTCATTTATAAATTCATTCATTCATTGATTCATTAATTCTAGGTAGGAGATGAGATAGTGCGAGTAAATGGGTTTACTATATCAGAAGCTATACATGAAGATGTTTTAAACCTCATCAAATCAAGAGATGAAATCATTTTAAAAGTTACCCATATTGGAATGTTACCTAATAAAGATGATCCAAATGACAATGTTTCATGGTCTTATGTTGAGAAAATGGATTCTTCTAAAGCTCTAGTAAGTTGTCAAAAAGATCTGAATTGCTTAGCTTATTATGACATACCATTTGATGAATTGTTGTTCATTTTGCTATAAGTTTACTGAAATCTCAAATAATATATATGAAATATTGTTTATGAGACATATAGAAATAGGAAGAGATACATTAAAACACTAAGATATATGGATATACTACTTTAATGTTTGCAGCAAGAAGTTTTAGATGGGGCTGGTGGTAACAGGAAGCGTTTCCATGGTAATGAATTAAAGATATTTATCAATACCTCGGGAGCTAGTAGCATTGGTTGTGGGTAAGTGAATTTTTTGTTATTATTTATGTTATGAGTTGGCTATGTAGTGGAATGTTAAATGTTTGCTCACTTGGTAAACAAGCCTGATCTCAAATGCTACTGTCCTGAGTAATAAAGCAGGTTTCAGTGTGTTTTTTAACTGTTTTGTAGAATTTTAAGTGGACCAAATCATTTTCCTGGAATATTTATTGAGAAGGTCAAACCAGATAGTTTAGCAGAAGAAGCAGGTTTGGAGGTCGGTGATCAAATTGTAGAGGTCAATGGTACAACATTTCAAAATATTTCTCATAAAGAGGTAGGTACAAGTAAGTGTTAGACTCACGCCATGTCAACATGCAAATGTTTGCCTCATTCGACAGTACATAGCTCTAATACACATTGTTAACATCTTTGTGGCTTTATGCATCATAGCCCATAGTTTACTGGAAGTTGACATTAACTTGTGAATCAACCAAGCAGCATAGCGTTGCAGAAAGGTATGATGTAACACTCTGAATGTTGTTTATTGTAGGCAGTTGTTACACTGAAGGGTAGTCGACAACTAGATATGGTCATAAGAAAAAAAGTGGTAGGTCACAGCTTATTTCACATTAGTGCAAATTATAGACAAACTTTACACAAAGGGTTCAAATAGCTTAAAATATAAAAATCAACAATACTTGTTGTAAATGGAAGCTAAAAATGGTACACATGTGAATAATTATATATTTTCAGGGTACGTTATTGTTTGAAAACAAAAATCAAGCACCACTACAGATATTAGGTGGCATTGGAAGCTCAACAACCTCAAGTCATGGTGATGTAGAGGAACAGGCTAGGTATTTTGTATAATAGATAATAACAATTTCGCATTGTTATCGGAAAAACATGTCAATCTTGGGTGCTAAGCGATTTCCCATGTCATGGATAGATAATCTTGTGCCCTATTAATTATAATGATTTTGATTTTTATTATATTTATTTGAGAAATTGTCATAATCTTAAAGTTATTGTATTAATATTGTATATTGTAGAAATGCCTCTAGTAGAAAGTATATAGTAGAAGATTCCACACCTACTTTTAATGAAGAGGATCTAATACAGCAACATTTAGGTTGGTTTAATTTTCACACCAGAGTTGGCTTCCTTCTGGTAGCACATTCTTCTGACCACAATCAATCATTTATGCATGGATTGAAATTTAAACAAAATACTACTCAGAGTCATAGATTGATTTTGGGTTAATGAACATGTCACTGATGAAAAAAGATCATACGTAAATTTCAGTCCATAATGTTGGACATTGGAAGAATATGATGACTAAATGTCTAACAACCAAGAATAGTCCTAATATAAGATAGTGGTTTGTTTATGTTACTGTCATTGAAATGTGGACCTTCTATATATTATTTTCTTCAGCTGTAACGAAAAGTTATTCAAATACAGACAGTACCTCCACTAACTATAGAGAAGATTTTTTACTGGATAATCAGAGTGAACAGTCAGCTGATATATATACAGCAGTTATTCCTCGTGATAAACGTAGGGAATATAACTCTTTACGACAAGAATTAGATGCATTGAAACAAAAGGTAATGACTAAATTAAAAATGTACCATGTCATCACATCAAGGGCATTTCTTGAAAAGTGCAGTTGAAATTATTTCATCATAGGTTATAGCTATAGGAAGTTTGATAACACCCTGGAAGTGAGGACGAGTGTTGTAAATCTTTGGTGAATAACTGAAGAATCAGGTGTCCTATTTTAATTCTTAAAAAATCTCAAAATTCTCTAAGATGTTAATGTTAGTATTATGATTAATAATATAAATAAAATTTTGGTAGAAAAATTTACTTATGAATCTGTTTAAGTAGAAATGTATTTACTCCTCAGAAAGAAGTATTAGGTGGAAAAGGAGCTATTCTAGCAGCACGTCAATCATCAAGGAATAAACCAACTCTATTAGGTGCACCACATCCAACTCAACATACTGTATGGACTGACATAAATGATATCTCTCAGGTCAAATCCATGGTAAATCACTAAAATGTAGACAAAATATAGTTATACTATAGCAATGAGTGACATTCCAAACTAAAACAATAAACTCTCCTTTGTATATATTGTTTGTTTCTTGAACATTCTCTGATACTTGTAAACATTCTCTAATAGTTATAAATATTCTCTAACATTCTCTTATAGTTATAAATATTCTCTGATTAACAAACTCTAATAATTATAAACATTCTCTGATATTCATAAACAATCTCTAAAATTTAAAAAAAAAACATCCTCTGATGCTGATGTTTATGTAATATTCATAAATATTTATCAAAACATATATCTTAGTCTCTGATTATCTTATTAAAAACTCAGACATTTTTGTGTACAACTTTCCCAGATTAGCTTTTTACCAAAACCTTATGTTTAACAGTAAGCATGTGATATTCTTAACTTAAGGTTCACAGTATTCAACCTGGCTATTCATATGAAAACACTGATAACTATTACATTGAAATTCATTTTTCCTGAATTCAGTTATCATTGAAAGTAAAAAAAAAAAACACCTTCTAATCATCATCAATTTCGCTATCTATATAATACTAAATAATAACAAAAAAGCCATAGAATTGTGTCTATTTTAGTTTAGAGAAGAAGACATTCAGGGAAAAGATTTAGAATTGGTTAAGCTTGTCAAGGTAAGATTGTGTTATAATTCACTGGAGTTCATCCTATGCTGAAGATTGATATGTGTCTTGGATACACAATCCTTATTAGGACAGCAAAATAAACTGACTAAAATGAAACAGGTTAGCTGGTAAAAAGGTACAATAGTTAACTTCTTATCTTCTTTTCCAAACACCATGCTAATATGTAAATGTAATAGACTGGGGAAGTTCATATCATCATTTGTACAATTTGAGTTCTTTTTTTTTAAAGGGCCTAACAACAGGCTTTATCTGGTTTTAAATTTTACTATTAATATTACTGTTGTCTATTTGTGAATAGTTTTGACAGTATTATATGTTTTCAGAACAAACCACTAGGAATAGAAATAGAAGGTGGAATAGGTACACCATTAGCTGATAGAATACAAGTGTCTGAGATCTATGCTGAGGGATGTGTGTTTGACAATGGTATGTAGTAATTGCAATCTTTTCAATATCAAATAATACTACATGGAGTTGAATTGAAAGAAGGATCAACCATTATGAATGTACTCAGCTAATGATAACTTATAGAACTAAGTGCCAACTCCATAATTTATTTCCAATTTGCAGGTGAAATCCAAGTAGGAGATCAGTTATTAATGGTGGATGGTAAAACTTTAATAGATTTATCAGCTGATCAGGCCAGAAATATCTTGACTGAGGTTGATAAGAGAACACAGGTAAGTCTAGAGAAGGGGGAAGATTTCAGTGGTTTATGTGTATGTTAGTTTGTCTATACCTATATTGTTTTGCTTTATGGTATAGTCAGTAAGGGAGCCACCCTGTTTGAGAATAAAAATTGAATAAAAAAGATATAGCTAAATTAGAAATTAATATTCTACTTTGTTTTATGTATTGTCCATCTAGGAAACTGTGAAGATCGTCATAGCTAAAGGTTTTATGATCAACGATGAAGATGCAGTGTAAGTATTTGAGGATCTAATAACAATCTCCCATGTATATTTGTCACAAGCTTAAGACATACTATAGGCTGCTTTTGGGATAGTGACAACATAAAAAGTTTTAGTGGAATTGCAAAAAGCACTGATATAAGTCTGACAATTTTTGAAAATTCTGCAGAAGAGACATCTCTTTGGTAACATTGAAATATTGTCTATAGTATACAAATAATTGACTTTCTTTTTCAGGACATTTTTCTGAAGATATTTAACAGATAGTTTATGTATCTCATTTAATGAAAGTCATAGCACTAATTTAAAAAAAATAATTATTTTTGTGTAATATGAATAGAAAATTCAGCTTGTTCAAATTTCACAATAAAAAGGGTTTCACTTTACTGTGAAATGATAGTATATAGCATGTTATAAATATTATTATATAGCATATATTGATCAATAGATATACCTGCTGCCATAAATAACATAACAGTATCCTTAATCTAATAAATCCAAAAAACTTAGTAAATTATCAAAAAATGCAATTGATTATTGAAAAACGATTAATGAATTAGGTGTTTTTAGTAATTATTTAGTTTTGCGAAGTTTCCAGGGATTCTGTTACTTTATCGCACCAGGTAAGTTCACTGATGAATATACTTATGTTGATCAGTCTTGAGAACTTAAATTTTAAGTCTTTTCTTAGATTCAGTATCACTGAAAGAGCTCATTTTATATTCCCTACAACAATTTGTGAATTAAGGCTAAACTTTCCCATATCAGAATTCCATTTATAAGGAATGTAATGATACACATATTTTATATGACAATGATTTTTTGTTTTTTTGCAATATTACTGATTTATTGTTAATTTTTTGTTGATTGTTTTCCTAATTTATAATGTTATTATAAACACACAAACAAAGTTTAAACTATATGAGTTATTATTTAATTCATGGTTTTATGTGCCTGGAAGGAAGAAAAAGAAAGAAACAACTATAAAAACTTAGGTTCACAAGTCTGATGTGGCTACCAGCTGGTCCTTAGTCAAACCTCTGGGCATTGAACTTTCCCGTACCCAATTACAGCTTGGAGGACTGGAATTGTGAGTTAAGATGGCTTATTTAAGGTCATCAGACTTTCACACTCTGGTTGAGATTAGAACTCATGTCCGACATTTTCAACATATCCAAGTAAATGACGTCATGACAGAAAGAACCAACACTCTAACCCCCTGTGCTATAAAACTCCACAATGTGCAGATAATCTGGTATTATTTTAAAAGATTTAGTTATGGAAGAGAAAACTGATTAGTTATTGCGTGAATTTGCCAAATACAAAAAAAAACAATATTGATATATATTTATTATCAAAAAAAAACAAATACAATAGACAATTTGTACAAAATAAATTTTTCTAAAGGATCAGAATATATATATATATATATATATATAGCAGAGGAAAATATTTGTGCACATCTGAATTTAGGTGAAATATAAGTAATACAAGGAAACATATACAAACTTCAATATAAACTGCCTGTATTTATATATTACACAGACAAAGATGTGCACAAATAGTTTGTTTAAGTAATGCACTGTGTAAACTATCACTTATATTATTTCGTCTGAACGGAGGATTCACCTTCGGAAATTATGCTTTACAATTACAAAAAGGAGACATTAAAGAAATAACAATATTTTGACTTCCACATGAGTAAATATGTTACATTTTGTTACAATAAATTGGTCTAGTTCAACTTCACCTTTTTATAATAATAAATCCAGTAAAGCAGCCACTAAGTGTTGAAAAGGGTTAAAACAAAATTACAGGTTAATGGAAAATCATCATCACAGATACAAATGGTAGGGTTAATAAGGTGAAGTGAATTCCTGTTCATCTATTATTGAACAACAATTAACAACTAACAAATTAACAACAAATAAATACTTATCATGAGAAAAATAATCCTATAGTGGTGCAGTTTAATTGAAATTTCAAAATGAAGTAATAATTTAATAATATTGCATATATAAATAATAAAGCACAAGTCCTAGCATACAACCAGGTACATTTATTGAGCCTCTAAATGACCTTCAACTGAAAATCTCTCTAGGGTTATATTGCATTTTAAAATAAAATCAGATACCAATATTAAAATACAATGATAATACATGTATTGCAATATTCTGGTACAATAGTGAAACAAAAAGGTCAAAATTTTTTAAATAAGAGGTTGTAAAGAGTATTCTAAACTCTTTACGGGTATCTGGGACTATATAGCATTAATTTGCAACATTTCAATTTCAGACGTCTGACTTGAAATTGGAATTGTTCAAATTGATTCTAGTGTCCCATGTATACATCTATTACTTTTTTAGAATACTTTCCTTTAAGATCTTATTTTAAGTTAACTTCCAAGAAAAGCATAAGCATTAACCTTTAGTTTAAAAGTTTAATACTCTTTGGTCAATTCATTTTGAAAGAACTCTTTAAATACACAAATTAAGATACATTTTATAAATTAAGATACATATAATAAACTGTATGATACAATGCAATAAATGTTCTGATAAAATGTAATAAATTTTAATATTTCATGAAATAAACTCTCATGATAAACTTTCACGTTTCATGTAATAATTTTTCATGATACATAAAATATATTTTTATGGTACAATATAATAAACTTTCATGATAAATATTTAAACGTTCATGTTACATGTTATAAATATTCATGTTACATGTTATAAACTTTCATGTTACATGAAATACACTTTCATGATACATGTTACAAACTTCATGCTATTTTATGTTACTTGTAATAAATGTTAATGTTTCTTGAAATAAACTTAATTGTTACTTTATTTCATGATAGACTTAATGAACTTTCATGTTACATGGAATGAACGTTCATGATAAATGGTACAAATTTTCATGTTACATGGAATAAACGTTTATGATAAATAGAACAAACTTTTAGAATAATTTTATAAATTTATCTATAAAAATCTATATCACAATCAGCTCAAAATCAATAAAACATTGAGCTCATTAGATAAAATAATGTAACAACACAATTTGAGCCAGATGAGCTTATTTGACTGCCTTAAATAATAAACATGTATTTGAGTTTTTTATGAGCAGTTGAGCAGGGGCCTCTACATGATGCCTGAAGCAATAGAACTCATGCAATGACTACCTCAATTTGACTAACCTAAAAAATGACTGTATTGAAAAAATTTGACTGTATGGAAAAAAATTGGACTGTATGAAAAAGCTTTATAAAATCAACAGGGATGATCATGACTTAGTTTAACTGTGATAGTTTTCAAGCAGACAACCATAAAAACTTAAATTATATGGTTCATCCCAAAAGTCTTGTTCTCTCATCATTGGTTTCACGGTCATGATAATATGGCTCCTCATCCATATGTCGTACTAAGGGCCTCATGGCTATATTCAGTTCAAATTTAAAGAACTCTTTAACATAGGTAAAAAAGAAACAAAGAAAGGTGGCTGCGGTTACCCATTCACCAGCCGTTGATATCACATGAGCTGCATAACCCTGTAAAGTTGTAAATACATGAATAAAACATAAAGATGTAGCCTTCCTGAAAAGCAATTCATTATCAACTTTTGCAATATCAAAGCTTAAATATGATATAATTTTAACATGTTTTCTCCCTGCTTAACTTTATATTTTTTAAAATTCTATCTTCTCTTAAAATGATGCAGGGTCCTGACAAAATTTCTTTCTCGGTACATTAATCATAAGCAAAATCCATAGCAGAATACTCAGGTGTAAAACTAAATTTTATCAATTTACAACACAGTGTAAGTTGTATTGAAATGTTATGTCCCAAATAATAACAATGACTTCATATTTTCAGCTAAACTGCTAATAGATAACAATCTACTTACTGGATCATCAGACTTCCACTTAAACTTGGACTCTGTATGGTGATGGTTTGTCCAGGAATAATGAGCAAAGGCTGCAGATGCAGCAGCTTAATTATTGGTTAAGGAGAAATAAGAGAACTTCTAAATTCTATGACGCCTTTTTATCACATTCATGATATTTATATAGAACATTACCTGGCCCAATAGTTTGTTTACAACACCCAATCAATTATTGTTTTAAAAAGGATACTAATAATAAATGATGTTAATGCTGTAAGACTAAAGGCTAAGCGAACACGACATATATATAAACCATTATAATCTGGGTTCATATGATAGGATATACCAGTCTGTAGAAAGGTATATAAAATACCAACTATAAATGTTAAGGCTGCTCCAGTGAAATGCACTGGTTCCACTTCTGGTCTCTCCTAATAAAAAGTTAATTACATACTTTAGCAGTCTAATCAAAATATAGACCTAACCTTCGTTCATATTTTATTAGTTTTGTTACGTATGTTTTTATTAGCTATTGACTTTGTACGTAACCACTTAGGTCTAACACTGCTCTTCTATACTGACTGTTTGAACGACCTTTGACCTAACTCAGTTTTAACCAATCACATGGCTTCAATTCCATACGAATGGATAATGTGACGCATACATTGGTGCATTCTGAGACGTATTAGACTAGCTTATTGAATCAATTCCTGACTTATCAAACCAAAAACCAAACGATTACAGAGAGAAAGCTACTGGATGGACCAACTCCAAACAGGGGCTCCAAATAGACTTTACATCCAGCATGATAACCAAATGATTCCATTTGTTACCACCTTCAATCATACAGCTGTCAAAACCTCATACATCGTCAAACAGTATTACGGTGAATTACAGAACAGATTTCTGAATGTATATACCAAACGACTTGTAATTGTCTATAAGCCTAACAAAAACCTAACAAAAAAGTAATTTTCTGGTCCGTGGTAGACTTGAACCCATTGAATCCAATATTACTTGACCCCTCTCTTTATTTTCTAGCTCATTAAGTATAACATATTCTAATCATTATACATAGAGTGCTATCTTTTCAGAACCTAATCATACTCTCTTCTTTTAGACTGGTAACAAGAAAAATTCAATACAGAAAATTGATATATACTAAAAGTGTAAAAACTTAAAGGAACAAGTTTGTCATCAATTTCACCTATCATACCTTAGTCTTAGAAATGGAATTTTTGTAGGTTAGATACACAGTAATAGTGTTTACAGCTCATCATCGAAATTTGAGCCTTCAAATTGATGTGTGTCCAGAATTATTCCTGTTTAACAGTACCAGTATATAGAAAGTCTCAATAGAAATAGAATAAGACATTTCAAAAAGGTCCTTGCACTTAGCAAAGTTAATCAACATCAAAGCTTTACCTGAAAGTTAGCCACCATTGAAGTTCCAACAGCAGAAATAATTCCAAATATAAAAGATACTTTGTTCATTCTGCCTAGCCATATATCTTCATTACCAGCTATAGCCTGAATAGACTTATATCTTACATACATAGTACAGAATGCTGAAATTGAATTAAGGTCATATATTATATATACTGCTAATGTAATGGAGACAAAAACTCACTTTGACAACTAACTCAAAGGTGTCTTTTTTTTTTAAATCCAACCAACCCCACATGAATTACAGTTTGGCAAAATTGTATTTCCTTATATCTTTCTCAAATTAAGCAAAACATTAAAATTACATACTTACCTAAACAAGCAGCTAAGTTCAGAAACTGTCCAAATATACAACTTTCAGGAATCTCTGCTCCAGTGTCACTGAAACATGAAAAACATAAACTGTTAGAAATGTTACAACCACAGAATAAAATTAATAAAAATAGCTTGATGAACAACAATCAATGGTTATGAGTTTTATGCAATGTTTCCAAGTCCTATCTTCAGGCAAATGCTGTTAACCATACATTGAATATAAAGAGTACCAGTACCTGATATAAGGAAATGCTGGAGAAACATCATCTCTAACAACTGCTACAATATATGTGACAATAAATGTAGCAAATGACAGAAGCACTAAAACAATAGGCAGGTAACCTAGGGAAGACATTGGTTTACTGCTTGAACAGATTCTAGAATTGAAGAAAAAAGATTTTAAAGGGACAGAGTACTAGTACCATGAATACATGTAAATAGTAAAAACTAAAGTACTGTAACTGTACAAATATTTCAGAATTCCTGTAAATATATCGGTACCTCAAACAAGAAATTTTAGAATTCTTAGAAAATGTAAAAGTTGCCTTTTTTAACTTTTTTAAAACGACGGAACAATTCCCATTTCTGAAATTGAGGTAAGGTTTGGCTTTGGCCTGATGAAACAGGCATTTTAAAATAAGAAAAACGTAAGGGTAAGGGGAAAACAAATTTCTTATTACATTATCTTTCTAATCTTACATTAAAGGGATAATAGGTCTTAGAATAAACATAAAATTTGCAAATTTTAAACTAGGCCAATAAAAGTTCTATTCAACAGCAAATATACCTGCCGCCATAAAAAACATAAAATAATAAATATAAAAAAAACTAAGTTATTATCTATAAAGATGCTTTTTGTTTTTGTAAAAACACTTGATAAATTGATTAAGTGTTTTTCAAAATTGACTCAGTTTTCTAGATTTTAAGGGAGAGAACTAAAATTTTATGTTCATGCCAACACATATTATCCCTTTAAGTATCTACTTAGTATTTCCACCACCTGTAATAAATTAATTACAGCATATAACAGATATGTAGGATATCCATCAATATGTGGTCTATATCTACCAATGAATATTAATTACAGTGCCACGGATTAACATGGATATAAGACAGCTTACCGAAATTGAAAGTAGAAATGCACTTAATCAGTTTCAAAGATGGAAAGATATAAAACTGACAGTTTCCTGACAACCGTGTTTATATAAAGGGACGTAATCTAAGAGGCCATCATGTGAGATTTACAAATCGGAGATAACGTTTATATTTGGGTCAAAAAGAAAATCAAAAGGTTTAGTTGTTTAATCAATCTCATGTGACATGACAGTTCCTTGTTTACGATTACAGCACCTTTTTAACCTTCAGATTAAAGAGTTTCATTCAAGGTAACCAACTCTATATAGACAGACTACATAGAACTCGTTCACGTTCATTCAAGTTTACACAGCTGTTATATATAGGATGTCTATGTGTAAAACAGTTAAATCCCGGTCTGCTCGTTCTGTTGCATTGCTCAACTTGCCGCATTCTGCACAACTGCACAAAACGACCCCTTAAACGAAACTAAAGGTTCTGGTGAAATAGATTCATGGCACCTTTTATTTATAATTTGGACCTGTTAGAGAAATCGAAACTATAATAGTATAGTTTTAAAGTAAAATCTGGACTAAAATGAATACCAAGTACAGATCAGAACTTTTGTATAAAAAAAAAACATATGGAATCCGATCATACTTGAATTTCTTTTTTCTTTTTTTCCTTTTTTTTTTTTTTCTTTTTTTTTAGTTTTTTTTTTTTTGTAACTAATTGTGATTACAGCTCACCTCAAATCAGCATATCATAAAATATATATATACAAGCTAAAATGGTGATTTGTCATTTCTTGAGATCGCGATGTAGCCTATAGAAAATTTTTGAACGGATTATGCGATCTAGTACTTCTGATGAATATTAACACTTGCTAATAATCCTTAAGACGAGAATGCTACTAAAGAAAATTAGTAAAAGTTAGGCTGAATGAGGAAGTAAAAGTCAAATGGTGTTTTCAAGTCTTCCTCATCACAATAATTCAAAACAGTTTTTCCATAATCATAATCTTTGAGGAGCAGTCAGTGAGGCTTTCGATACTCTTGGAGAGTAGTTAATTGTTGTCTGAATATTGTGTAAAAAGAAGTGGTTACATCCCATAGATCCTATACAAGGCACACAATGCCAATGTATCTCTCCCAAGTAGTGGCACTAGTTGAGGTACAGGGAGGGAAAATTGTACCCTTTGATCATTTTGTTTCAGACACGTTTGTCAGAACATCAAATTATATCACTATACGGATCTACTACAAACAACACTGTGCTAGGCAAAATGTCATGTCATGGCGAGATGCTAGGGAATGATGTATAATAGGAATAAAAGTTGTAACATTACAGTTACGAAAGAACAGGCACAGGCACGTTGGCACAACCTCCGGAGGGAGAGTAATGTTTGTGCAGTCAGGGTCGAGTGTGATATGGGTGACAAGGAGGTTTTAATGTTGTATTTGTTTGTCCTGGGATCGATAAATAATGCACGTCACGATGAAATAGGATTTCCTTTTGCTCTCTATGCTTATCCTTTTTTCACTCCAGGTCATCTGTTCGACACTCTGTCATCCAAGCGGTCCCTTGTATCGAGGTTTGCTCTGAATGACACGGACTAGAGCATTTGGTGGTAACCTTTGCACTCATCACTTACCATTGATGCACACTGCATTCTAGCATGAGAAACTAAGAAGGATGGTCCCGAAAGCCTACTCAAAGCCTTATATTTTGTCTCTTTAAAAGTATATTTTAGAACATGTTAGATTGGTTGTAATAATAATAATAATAATGTTTATTCAGTAATCAGGCCATATGACCAATAGATACAAGTAAATATATAATATACATGTAATTACAATCTTGAATAAATATAAATGAAATTTTGAAATAAATATAAATATAAACGGAATCTTAAATAAATATATACGAAATCTTGAATAAATATAAATATAAATGGAATCTTGATATAAATATAAACGAAATCTAGATATAGATATAAAAGGAAACTTATATACATATAATTGAAATCTAGGGAATAAAGTTATGAAACATATAATGTTAGATCTATATTTACCATTTAGCGTGATTAATCATAGTAATGACTTTCTAAGTGCCATACATTTGTCTATATACATTGAAATTGAGTTTAGTGTGAACGCTTCATTTGTACTGCACAGTTTATGAAATTTTGTACGACATGGATATGGCAGTTTAAATTTTTCAGGGATATATTCAGATCTTAAATCTTTATATAAATAACATTCATAAAATATGTGGAAAACATCTTCATTAAGCATATGACAAAAAGAACAATTTGGTTTGATATTAGGGTTCCTTCTACTCAGATTTGCAAAAACTGGAAGTAGGTTTAATCTTAACAGTGTTATATTTCTTTTAACATGTTGATGCAGGTTATCCGACAAGTAGGATTCTTGGTTTAAGTTTAATTTAAACAAACAATACTCCTTAAGGCTCTCGCTTTTATGAATCTGTTCGGACCATTTCTGAATGTTGATATCAATGAGGCGTAGTTTAACAGTGTTTAGAAAAAGTGCAGAATTGCCAACTTCCTGAAAATTCCAGGCATATCCAAAGCCGATAGAGCTTAATAATATTCTAACTTTGGTGACCCAGGTTATCCTACCTACAGAATCAAGCCTCTTTAACATACAATATACTTGTTTTGGTAATCTACTATAGTCTAAGCTTGTGAGTCGTATCCAATATTTGATAACATTAAGCATATAACATACTGCCAGTTCGTAGCGACCACATTCTCCAGTTGCACCAACTGAGGAACTGCTCTTGTGAATTTGAAGGGCACGTTTGCAAAACTTTGACTGAACAACTTCTATGTCTTTTCTATATTCATATCCCCATATTTCTGAACCGTATAATAAAACTGGCTTTACAATACAATCAAAAATCTTAAAACTAATGGATATTGGGTTCGGTCCGGTTTTCTGTAGTAAAGCCTGTATTGGAAGTAATGATTTTTTAGCTTTTACTGATAAAATGTACACAGCTTTACCCCAGATTAACCTCGACGAAAACAGTATTCCAAGATAATTATAGTAAGACACACAATCTATCTTATTACCTTTATAATTAAAAGTTTCATAGTTACGGAGGATTCCACCGTTTCTAAATACAACCACTTTGGTTTTAGATGTATTTACTCTAAGATTAAAATCTAAACAAAACTTTTCAAGAATACTAATTTTTCTGCGTAAATCCCCAACTGTGTCGGATAGAATACTAAGGTCATCGGCGTATAATAACATTAGAATATCTTTAACATCTTGGTTTATGAATATACCCTGAACACCCCCCTGATTCAAATAATCAACCAATTGATTTATATATAAACAGAATAACAGGGGACTTAAAATGCACCCTTGTCGTACACCTGAACCACAATCAAAATAAGAGGTTAAATTAGAGCTTACTTTTACACATGAACTAACTGATGCATACATTGATTTAAGGGCTTTGAACATTTTACCATTTACTCCATTGTACAACAATAAATTAAGCAGTTTTTTCCTATTGATTGAATCAAACGCAGAAGAAAAATCAACAAATAGTACATAGAATCTACCACCAGCTTTGGATAAGTATTTTTGGATTAAACCTTGCAGGGTAAAAATTTGATCTGTAGTTGAATACCCTCGACGGTATCCGGCTTGTTCCTCACAATACTTATCCTCAGCTTCACACCAGTTTTGTAAACGAGTGTTAAGAATAGAGCTGTAGATTTTACCAAGGCAGTCTAATAACGAAATACCCCTATAATTGGCACAGATATTATAATTACCTTTCTTATGCAATGGGGAGATAAGTGCTTTCGACCAACTCTCAGGGTAACAACCGTTATCAAAAACATGATTAAAAAGTAATGTTATAATTGGTACGAATGTCAACAAACATGATTTGTAAAAATCTATCCCGATTCCATCAGGACCAGGTGCTGTCCCTGATTTCATATTCCTGATACATTTATGAACTTCGTGTTCAGTAATTTTACTATCGAGGTGACCATTACCACTTTCACTTAAGTTTAAGTTTTCAAGAAAGGAATCGGACCCATTTATATTGTCTTGCCCAAAGTCAGGATTAAGAACGGATTTGAAATGATTTCTCCAGTCTGAAGGTGTTATTTGATCACATAGTTTTGATCTCGGTCTGAAACTTTTAACAGTTTTCCAAAATAAGTCTGAATCTTTTAAACTTTCACATAATCGTTTACAAGTCAATTGGTTGTAGTCAAACTTCTTCTTTTTGCATAAATTTTTAAAGTCACGCACACTTTTGTTAAATAAATCAAGATGGTTCTCACAACTACATTTTCGAAATCTATTAAGTGTTCGATATTTTTCTTCCTTACTTATTAAGCACTCGTCGTCAAACCACAGGGGTTGTTTCTTGTCAGATTTGGGATTAGATTTAGGATTACATTTCATTCGACCAGCACATTCTTTAATAAAGTTAGTAAAACAGGTAACTGCTTCGTTTATATCGTTTGTCAAAAGATCATTAAAGTTGTATAAAAAGTTATCCAAATTAAGTTTGACTTTGTTTTGGAAAGTTTCACATTGATCAGGATTCCAGTTATATTTCACATACGAGTCAATGATCTCGTTTTGCACCGACTTATGGCGAAAGTTAACATCTATATCAAAATTAAGCGGTTGATGATCTGATTCTGTACGCTGATCAACACGGAAAATTTGAACATTTTGAAACAGTTCTGACGGAACTATCAGATAGTCTACAACGCTAGCCCCATTATGTTTTATACACGTAAATTCACCGTTACAATCATCTGAACTTCGCCCATTAACGATGTGTATATTCAAAACAGCACACAGCGATAATAGTTTCAAACCAAAGGTATTTATTTCCTGATCTTTGGAGAAACGATCTAAGTTAAAAGAATCAATAGAATATTCCGCGGCATCGAGACCAGGTATGTATTTCGTGGAATCGTCTATGATATAGTCCAGTTGTTGTCCAGTACGCGCATTCAAATCGCCTACAATGACTAATTGTGAATCTAATTGATCATCATAAATATCTATTAGACTTTCTTCAAACGTGTCAAAACCGCACACATCACCATGAATTGTGGATCCCTCTGGGGCTATGTACACAAAACCAAATATTATGCTTTGCTGAAGACCAAAATACAGTTTCTCAAATTTCAAATATACTGCCTCTTTAACACGATCGTAAATTCTGATAATTCCTGTTGATAGAAATGATTTATAAAGAACAATGATCCCACCCCTTTCTCTCCCATTACCTCGAATACAATGTTCATACTTGTATTCCGGAAAATACGTATTCAGTTCTAAATCTGTTCCGCACCATGTCTCGATTAAACTGATAACGTCGAATTTTTTCAAATAGTTTATGAAGTCTGGGTCTTTTAATTTGGTTTTCAAACCATTTATATTCCATGACAGAAATTTTAGAGTTGAGATGTTAATGTCATTTTCACTTTGAAACTGGAGATTTAAGTCACTGATATATTGTTTTGTCTGCTACCTATTACTACCGTCACCAATTTTGATGATTTGTTTAGAGTTAAGATCGTATGTGAACACTTCTTTTCCTATAATCAGTTTATCGAATTTTAGAAATGCGCTCACTGAACTATTCTCCTTTTTGGCTTGGTTTAGTTTAGGAATGAGCTGTTTTCTAATACTACGAGTTTGTGGGGCGAAATCCTCGGTCACTCCAAGGTCACTGGGATTAGTTTTCAAATGAACTCTTATCTGTCTAAGTATAGTGTCTCTATCTTTTAATCTATTAAACTTAACAAGCATTGGTCTTGGTCTCGTTGCTGTCGCTTTTTTCTTTCCTAACCTGAAACATCGCTCTATCCCTATATCAGTATCAGTAACAGCCCTTTCTATACCAAATTCACCGACTAGAATTTCCCGAACCAGATTTTCGCAAATTTCCACACCCTCATTTGTACTTTCTTTTAAACCAAACAATATTAAATTCTTTTGTCTTGAGGTGCTATCGACGTTTTCTAACCTCTTATTCATGCTATCCCTATCAGTTTTCAACACTTGTACATCTTCTTGTATCTTGACTACCTCCTCTTTAATGTTTAAATCTTTCACTTCATCTTTCAAATCAGTTATAATTGTCTTAAGGTTACTAATTTCGGACCGTAATGAATATACGAGTGTGGTCAACTCACTGATACCGTCATTTGAAGGATAAACCACTTCGCCAGTTTTTGAAAGCTGTCCTTGTCTTGTGTTTGTTGGGCCCGGATTAGGGGTTGGTTGGTAGGTAACAAGTTAACGTTCGCTCAAGCAAATGCTGATATCGCAAACTAGGTAGTTGTATTCGTAGTAGTTGGTAGAGAGATTTATTCTATTTAGATGATTCTATGTTGATGGTTTGGTTGTTGATAAATCTTGAGATCTGGTCGGGTCGGTGAAACTCGGCCCTGGATGGTGAGGCGAGAGTTACTAGTACTCGATCCTCTTCATTCTTCCAAACACCTTCTGATCATGGTTACTAGTATTCTTGTAGATTCGAATGGTAGTTATTGGTTTGGTTTGGTTTGGTAAGATTATTTGATTACTATGGGAAAACGGGAAGATCCGAAGAAAAAAAATAGTGAGAAAAAAGGAGATAAAGAGTGGAAGGGGGAAAAGATGTTCTCGGATGTCTCTGCAATGAAAGTTATAATCGCTGAGTGGGATGTAGTTAAATGTGTTCGAGACCGATTTGGTCAGTGGTTGGAGCTAAACCATTCTGTATGGAGAGTGTTAAGACATGGGTTTCCAGATAGTTTGTCAGTGGACTACGAGCGGGTTTCGGGTCAGTGCATTGAATGAGGACATGCGACCTTGTGGCAACTTGGCCGCAGCGACACTCAATGGCATTGAACTTGTGGTTTCGTGATACGCTGTTGGTGTGAAGTCTGGTTGCCAATTTGCAGACAACTGCAGATGGGTTGTTTAGTTTGGTTTGGTATCCTTGGATCAATCTGGTATCTAGCAGTATTGAGATTCAGAAGCATGTCAGCCCATTTCTGGTTGATCCTGGTAGATACCATACTACAGAACTCCGAATAGGAGTATTCTATGGGTTGGATATCTTCCAAACTCAGTCTTTCCTTGGCACAACGGTCTGCTTGATGCTTGATCATTCCCACTACCAGGGATGGAGACATGCGACGGGACCTACACTAGTTCAATCTTTTGGTTGTTGTTGGTTTGGTAGTTGTGGATCTTTTTTTTCGTATTTCGTATTTCGGTGATGACTTCTGACCTACAATTAGAAGAAGTGAGAGAAGTTGATTGAAGGCTGCTTAGCGAGTCGGATAAGATTGTAAATGCTACTGCGTCCCTTATGGGAAGAAGTTCTGTTGTGAACACAGAGCAGTGCGTTCCGAAGCTCAAACGAAACTCGAAATCCAAAAAACATTTTTAAGAAACATATGATGTGTTGTGTAGCAGCTAATGAGCTTTTCACAAGAGTATCAATTATACTTTTGTTAGCATTTCCTAATGAAAAGTTATATCAGGTGTTCGGAAGAGTAAGCATAACTTTAGTTTTACGTCCTACTCTTGTACGACTTATGCAGATGAGAAAGTAACGACTTGAACCATCTCGCAAATTCTCTGTAGATCTCGGCGGCTGTACCTTCCACTAGGAGTTTATCCAATAAATAGTTTGGTGTATTTATATCGTATGTATAATTGTCGGTGTCTCCTATACGATTATAAATGTTTATTATTTTGTGTTTTTTGTCTCATAATATGTTACAGCAGTATATGATTTCCTGCAAGCATACTCAAAAATTGTTAAGCAAGATATTATACGCCCACTGGCAACATATTGAAATATTCAACCATCAATATGATTATGGGCTATCGGTGGGTTTGTTTTGCGATGCGAGACAACAGATTAAAAAATATATTTTGTTTCTTTTGAAAACAAAATGATTGGGCAATGCGGCAAAACGAACCGGTTTAATCCAAAATATGGGATAGAACTCTTATGAAACTAATGATGGTGATATAGTGAACCACTCGAACTCAAAAGCGATTAAAAAAGCAGTAAACGGTGCAAAAGTAAATATTCATATTAGGTTCGTATTTAAACTTGTTACAGTCATGAGGGTAAAACAATATCTAAAAATGCGAAAATGATTTGGAAAGCGGACATCTGCCTTAGGAAACGAAAAAAAGATCTCAAAGCACTGACCTAGCTGTCTACGCATCGGTAATTATATTTTTGGATAAAAAACTTTGTTGATAAAAGGTGATGTAGGAGTCCTGCGATGTCAACTTCGTCATGAGAACTATTAGGCTAAACAATTTTCTAATGAGATTCGGAATTAATGTGCAGATATGACAAGGGTTATCAAAGGACATGATGGTCCATCCTATTGCACATCACGATGCTGACCGAGTTTTTATCTGTTGAGGTCCACGGTGACATTATTACAATTAAAACATAATTTAACAATCACAACCACACAAATTATAGATATATTGTCGCCCACTAACCTGTCCTGTGGTAATGTTGTCCGGGGATACGATACATGAAAGGGACCATTGTATACATTGAGTGTATCCAGGACACTGATAGCATTGATTTACCCCACTCCAATTATTATTATGCTTTTGAAAAGCGAGGACATGTACGGTTTTCTGGAAACACAGAAATGTGGCTAAATATTGAAATAATGCAATAAATGGCACCATACACAAAACATTAAAAAAAACTATACAACTCCTTAAAGGTGGACTAGGCCTTGCCTGTGAAATAATCTGGCGAACGGTAACTTGGTCACAGGTATATGTGGTCACTAGAAATATGGAAACAGTAATCCAGACACAATTAGGTAATATGGGCAAAAGGTAATATGGTCACAGTAATAAAAGTACTCTAATTTTGTCACAGTTACGATTTGGCTAAATAATTTGTGTCGTTATGACCAAAATACCTTGCATGTATACCCGTATTAATTCGACCGTGCCCATATTGCTGTGACCGTGATACTTTGCAACAATTTTGAGCAACTGGTGGCATCTTGGCAAATTGTATCAATTCAGTCCTCCTGAGCAAACCGACATGACCTCCTGTTTTTCTGAAAATTATATCTGATATGCGCCAAACCAGTTGCTATAGGCCAGTCAGCCTTGCTTTTGGTTATGTCGATGGAGTGCCCATTGAGCCGCATTGAATCGCTAGATGGAGAAAAAATTTGAAATCCAGATCTACCACATGCAGGCCTTGCAATCAATTAAAGAACTTTTTTGCTTACAAATCTTAAACTAGTTTTTTCTTGTTTATAACGTTGTCCATGTGTCCGGGCATACCTCATTTAAGGGATTCAGTGACGAAGATTTTCATTAAATTATCAGTATTTAATCCTCTTATAATATCACTTCACTCTCTCATCAATTAATTAAGCAGGGATTGTTTAGAGCACGATGAATAAATTAAATCAAAATTGAACAAAAGTGGGAGTGTGTGGCGCATGGTGTGCACGCGATAACCTTATAAGGATATGCAAAGGGAAACAGGCGACACGTGTAGGTTATTGAGATATATTGTGTACTTCCGAGATCATATCTCAATTATTTCAACGAATGAATGCTTATTCTAAATGATATAAATATTATTATTATTGATTATTTCATAAATATATGTTGTCCGGAAACCGCTTGAATACCGTATTAGTGTTTGCTATCTCTATCTATTCATGAAAGATATATACTAGTATTGATGCCGAGTTTCTCAATAACCTGGAAATCTTCGGTTTCCCCTTCAATTATGGTATAACCGAGGTTTCTTGCGCACATTAGCATCTAAGTGATTTGAACTATACTTTTAAACCAAAAAAAGATGTGAAATCTAACAAGTAGATTCTATTTAACACATCAAAAGATACCCGGTATCTATTTAATCTTGGAAAAACGAGATGAAAGTTGGTTCACGTTCTTATTGTAGGATCGTGGGATTTTTAAGATTTTGTTAGATTAGGGTTAAGGATAATCCGCCTTCCGTAAAGTTGGTTCGAGCCAAACATTCAAACAGTTGTAGAAGTATCGGTATAATTGAGTGAGAGTCAGTGGTCAACAGATCTGGTGGGTGTAAAATACCCTGATGAACCAAATGTCCCTATTTTGAAGAATCGGTGTCACACACCAATTTTCATAAGGTGAATCGCATGATATACTGATTTTTCTCCTTGTGGTGTACAATAGGATTTGATAGTTTGCTAACTTTCTAATATCGATTTTGGCTATGTCCCTTACAGTGTACGTTGATTGATTGCAGCAGAGCAGAGGGGCAATTCTAAATAGTAACACGAAATGGTGAAACATGTAGGCCTGTTATATTGCATTATTCTACTATGCCCTTTAAAAGCATTTGTCCTTACCATTGAATGGACATTTGTTCAGAATGGTCATCGCTGGACTATGTTGTTGATAACTAGCCATGGTCTGAGTATATTGGGTAAGGAACAAAAGGATGATCTGTTCACCATCCGAAAAACAATATGCTTGAACCATAGGTCAACACCTAAAGCTGTAAGATTTGAACGATACCCACCCAAAACAAAACTTGTCAACTCGCTCTGAATAAACAGAAAAATAAGTAAATAATTCTGTGTGTAAATAAAGTAAACAAGATGACCATTTTGTAAACAAATTAACATACGAAGAAAACTTTTTGAAAGTGCGATAATGTCTGCACACTCTGTCCTAGTTCTATAATTATCTTCTATATAACACTCATACAGATATGCTCGCGGGTGGAACAATAAATAAAGTTGGAAATAGCAAAAAGATTGGCTGATGTCGCTGTTCCATCGCATCCTTTCATCCTAGAATGTTCTTACACTGAGAACCCCAGATGGGTCAAATGACCCGGAAAAGTGGGTCCGCTACTCTTTTACTCATCCCTTGTGTCATATGACTCATGTTGTGGGTCAGTTTTAAGCACATTGGCGCAACTGATTATACTTGACTCATTAGCAGAGTCATCAGACCCAACAATGACCAAATGACTCGTTCAATGAGTCGAGTTGACTCAAATGAACGTTCGCGCAAGTGAGTCAATTTACCCATAAGGCCCATATTATTATATTTCTATTTTATTTCCTACAAGTGGTTTGTTCAATAATTGTTTTCTTTTTTTTTTCTTTTTTTTTACATGGCCTACCACAAGAGCTATTGTTTATCCGCCAGATCAAAACTAAGAGATTCCATGTCGTTTGAATTTTTTTTTTAAAATCTGGTTTCAATGCTAGGCTATAATGTGAAATTGACTAAATCAGAAAAGTAGGCTAATAAGAGAAGTTGATGTTAATCTGTCTTCAATGATAATTTTTAGGCAAGAGGCTTAGTTCAGCGAGGCTAATTTTGTTTTGAAAAAAGATAAAAAAAAACAGTATTTTAAATGTTGAATTGTTTGCTGTGTGGGCTTCTATATGTTTTATCAACTTATTGTAGTTGAAACTTGATGAAAATGAAATGTAGTCCTACTATTCTGCACCGGTTTGGGCTAATTGTGCACTGGCAAATGCCTTTCAGTGTGCATTTAGGGAAATTTAGCCAGGCTAGGGGCATAAGCGGATCGAGAATCTTTAAAGAACAAAAAATAGGAAACACAGATATCTTTGACGTAAGGTACTATTATATATGACGTCGTTAGGCTCTGAAAATTCGAAAAGGAGTCGTTTGCACCCAAGCAGTCTACAGCAGTAGGAATGAAAAAGGTGAGAAAATAACATCCTTTATTGTTTTTCAAAGTGACCTTGGGTCAGGATTAGGGTTAGTTAAGTCTAAGGTTTGGTAGGGTTAACACGCAGTGGAATGGGAACTAACAATGTTTTCAAATAAATTTAGGGTCTCTAGCATGGCAGATCTACCCTGCCCCTGGCCCTGCATTCGGTATTATGAATCTGTGGCCCAGAAACATTCTTTTATTTTGTCTCTAGAGCTGTAAGACTTAAACACGAAATATGAGTATTTCAATGTTCTCTTTGACTTTATGTATTCTGTACCGTAGGCGCTGTAGTATTGCTGTCAGTGCCAGATCTGTTGAAAGAAAAGACTGCTTTTTTATTAGATCTAGATCTAGCTCTACGAAAAAGGTAGACTATGTGTTTTTTTTTTTTGACGAAACAGGTTTAAATTTTTTAATAAAAATTGAAAAAAAAAATCGATGAATAGATCTAGATCTATTTCCCCATCCCCCCCAAAAAATTCTGCACGAAATGTAGGCCTAGATCTATGATGGTTACTGTTTCTGCTAAATGTTCTGTTTCAAACAAAACTACCAGTGGCGTAATACCGGTAAACCATGTGCATAGATATAGGGAGACTGAATGCATTTACACTTGGCTTCTCCCTTGTCGTCCCCTTTTATATTTTATGTTTCTATGTGAGTTGATTTCTAGATATTGATAAATTATATGTGTATTATTTATTTTCAGAAGCCTCCTAAAATCAAATATCCAGTCATCATACACAATGGTAACCTATTTGACCAAGGAACTGCTGAGAACCGCTTGTTTGCAGAGCCATTGGATTTCACCGAAGCTGTCGAGTGCCTCCTAGCTACATAATATGTATCCAAAATATGTTATCCAAAGAATCAGACAAGACACTTCAATTTGTCCAATGTGCCTTTTGAATTTAGTTCATCTTGACTTATATATTTTTGGCTATTTATTATTGTTATACATGTATGTTCTGATAATTCTTGATTAAAATTCTGTTTTCAGACTTTACCGCTTATTTGTTCATATTTTTCAGAGCTTTAGTGCACGGAATAAGTCAATATCCAAGTGTCACAGTGATCATGACGCGAAATGAGTCAACGTATACTCACGCGGCGAGTCAAATGACTCACTATGAGTATATGATTACTCATCACGTGAGTCAAATTAGGCATCGGCAGGGACTCATTTTTCTGAGTCAACTGACTCATCTGGATAAGTCAAATGACTCATTATGAGTACATAATTACTCATTACGTGAGTCAAATTAGGCATCGATAAAGACTCATTTTTCTGAGTCATATGACTCAACTGGGGTTCTCAGTGTATAATATCAGACGGTGCTCCCTGCTCAATCCTACACTGAGAAACCCAGATGGGTCAAATGACCCGGAAAAGTGGGTCCGCTACTCTTTTACTCATCCCTTGTGTCATATGACTCATGTTGTGGGTCAGTTTTAAGCACATTGGCGTAACTGATTATACATGACTCATTAGCAGAGTCATCAGACCCAACAATGACCAAATGACTCGTTCAATGAGTCGAGTTGACTCAAATGAACGTTCGCGCAAGTGAGTCAATTTACCCATAAGGCCCATATTATTATATTTCTATTTTATTTCCTACAAGTGGTTTGTTCAATAATTGTTTTCTTAAAATCTTGTTTCAATGCTAGGCTATAATGTGATATTGACTAAATCAGAAAAGTAGGCTAATAAGAGCAGTTGATGTTAATCTGTCTTCAGTGGTAATTTTTAGGCAAGAGGCTTAGTTCAGCGAGGCTAATTTTGTTTTGAAAAAAGATAAAAAAAAAACCCAGTATTTTAAATGTTGAATTGTTTGCTGTGTGGGTTTCTATATGTTTTATCAACTTATTGTAGTTGAAACTTGATGAAAATGAAATGGAGTCCTACTATTCTACACCGGTTTGGGCTAATTGTGCACTGGCAAATGCCTTTCAGTGTGCATTTAGGGAAATTTAGCAAGGGTAGGGGCATTAGCGGATCGAGAATCTTTAAAGAAAAAAAAAATAGGAAATACAGGACATCTTTGACGTAAGGTACATATTAAATATGACGTCGTTAGGCTCTGACGGCATTTTCTTAACACAAAATTCAAAAAGGAGTCGTTTGCACCCAAGCAGTCTACAACAGTAGGAATGAAAAAGGTGAGAAAATAACATCCTTTATTGTTTTTCAAAGTGACCTTGGGTCAGGATTAGGGTTAGTTAAGTCTAAGGTTTGGTAGGGTTAACACGCAGTGGAAATGGAACTAACAATGTTTTCAAATAAATTTAGGGTCTCTAGCATGGCAGATCTACCCTGCCCCTGGCCCTGCATTCGGTATTATGAATCTGTGGCCCAGAAACATTCTTTTATTTTGTCTCTAGAGCTGTAAGACTTAAACACGAAATATGAGTATTTCAATGTTCTCTTTGACTTTATGTAGATCTATTCTATACGGTATGACACTTTTACTTTTAGGGATGTAGGCGCTGCAGTATTGCTGTCCGTGCCAGATCTGTTGAAAGAAAAGACTGCTTTTTTATTAGCTCTACGAAAAAGGTATGTGTTTTTTTTTTGACGAAACAGGTTGAAATTTTTTAATGAAAATTGAAAAAAAATCGATGAATAGATCTAGATCTATTTCCCCATCCCCCCCAAAAAATTCTGCACGAAATGCTAGGCCTATGATGGTTACTGTTTCTGCTAAATGTTATGTTTCAAACAAAACTACCATTGGCGTAATACCGGTAAACCATGTGCATAGATATAGGGAGACTGAATGCATTTACACTTGGCTTCTCCCTTGTCGTCCCCTTTTATATTTTATGTTTCTATGTGAGTTGATTTCTAGATATTGATAAATTATATGTGTATTATTTATTTTCAGAAGCCTCCTAAAATCAAATATCCAGTCATCATACACAATGGTAACCTATTTGACCAAGGAACTGCTGAGAACCGCTTGTTTGCAGAGCCATTGGATTTCACCGAAGCTGTCGAGTGCCTCCTAGCTACATAATATGTATCCAAAATATGTTATCCAAAGAATCAGACAAGACACTTCAATTTGTCCAATGTGCCTTGTGAATTTAGTTCATCTTGACTTATATATTTTTGGCTATTTATTATTGTTATACATGTATGTTCTGATAATTCTTGATTAAAATTCTGTTTTCAGACTTTACCGCTTATTTGTTCATATTTTTCAGAGCTTTAGTGCACGGAATAAGTCAATATCCAAGTGTCACAGTGATCATGACGCGAAATGAGTCAACGTATACTCACGCGGCGAGTCAAATGACTCACTATGAGTATATGATTACTCATCACGTGAGTCAAATTAGGCATCGGCAGGGACTCATTTTTCTGAGTCAACTGACTCATCTGGATAAGTCAAATGACTCATTATGAGTACATAATTACTCATTACGTGAGTCAAATTAGGCATCGATAAAGACTCATTTTTCTGAGTCATATGACTCAACTGGGGTTCTCAGTGTATAATATCAGACGGTGCTCCCTGCTCAATCCTACACTGAGAAACCCAGATGGGTCAAATGACCCGGAAAAGTGGGTCCGCTACTCTTTTACTCATCCCTTGTGTCATATGACTCATGTTGTGGGTCAGTTTTAAGCACATTGGCGTAACTGATTATACATGACTCATTAGCAGAGTCATCAGACTCATCAATGACCAAATGACTCGTTCAATGAGTCGAGTTGACTCAAATGAACGTTCGCGCAAGTGAGTCAATTTACCCATAAGGCCCATATTATTATATTTCTATTTTATTTCCTACAAGTGGTTTGTTCAATAATTGTTTTCTTAAAATCTTGTTTCAATGCTAGGCTATAATGTGATATTGACTAAATCAGAAAAGTAGGCTAATAAGAGCAGTTGATGTTAATCTGTCTTCAGTGGTAATTTTTAGGCAAGAGGCTTAGTTCAGCGAGGCTAATTTTGTTTTGAAAAAAGATAAAAAAAAACCCAGTATTTTAAATGTTGAATTGTTTGCTGTGTGGGTTTCTATATGTTTTATCAACTTATTGTAGTTGAAACTTGATGAAAATGAAATGGAGTCCTACTATTCTACACCGGTTTGGGCTAATTGTGCACTGGCAAATGCCTTTCAGTGTGCATTTAGGGAAATTTAGCAAGGGTAGGGGCATTAGCGGATCGAGAATCTTTAAAGAAAAAAAAAATAGGAAATACAGGACATCTTTGACGTAAGGTACATATTAAATATGACGTCGTTAGGCTCTGACGGCATTTTCTTAACACAAAATTCAAAAAGGAGTCGTTTGCACCCAAGCAGTCTACAACAGTAGGAATGAAAAAGGTGAGAAAATAACATCCTTTATTGTTTTTCAAAGTGACCTTGGGTCAGGATTAGGGTTAGTTAAGTCTAAGGTTTGGTAGGGTTAACACGCAGTGGAAATGGAACTAACAATGTTTTCAAATAAATTTAGGGTCTCTAGCATGGCAGATAGGCTAGATCTACCCTGCCCCTGGCCCTGCATTCGGTATTATGAATGTGTGGCCCAGAAACATTCTTTTATTTTGTCTCTAGAGCTGTAAGACTTAAACACGAAATATGAGTATTTCAATGTTCTCTTTGACTGTATGTAGATCTATTCTGTACGGTATGACACTTTTACTTTTAGGGATGTAGGCGCTGCAGTATTGCTGTCCGTGCCAGATCTGTTGAAAGAAAAGACTGCTTTTTTATTAGCTCTACGAAAAAGGTATGTGGTTTTTTTTTGACGAAACAGGTTGAAATTTTTTAATGAAAATTGAAAAAAAATCGATGAATAGATCTAGATCTATTTCCCCATCCCCCCCAAAAAATTCTGCACGAAATGCTAGGCCTATGATGGTTACTGTTTCTGCTAAATGTTATGTTTCAAACAAAACTACCATTGGCGTAATACCGGTAAACCATGTGCATAGATATAGGGAGACTGAATGCATTTACACTTGGCTTCTCCCTTGTCGTCCCCTTTTATATTTTATGAATTGATACTGTTATGTTTATTACTTGCCTACAAAGAAGAATATAGGAGACGTTTCTATGTGAGTTGATTTCTAGATATTGATAAATTATATGTGTATTATTTATTTTCAGAAGCCTCCTAAAATCAAATTGCCAGTCATCATACATAATGGTAACCTATTTGACCAAGGAACTGCTGAGAACCGCTTGTTTGCAGAGCCATTGGATTTCACCCAAGCTGTCGAGTGCCTCCTAGCTACATAATATGTATCCAAAATGTGTTATCCAAAGAATCAGACAAGACACTTCAATTTGTCCAATGTGCCTTGTGAATTTAGTTCATCTTGACTTATATATTTTTGGCTATTTATTATTGTTATTCATGTATGTTCTGATAATTCTTGATTAAAATTCTGTTTTCAGACTTAACCGCTTATTTGTTCATATTTTTCAGAGCTTTAGTGCACGGAATAAGTCAATATCCAAGTGTCACAGTGATCATGACGCGAAATGAGTCAACATATACTCACGCGGCGAGTCAAATGACTCACTATGAGTATATGATTACTCATCACGTGAGTCAAATTAGGCATCGGCAGGGACTCATTTTTCTGAGTCAACTGACTCATCTGGACAAGTCAAATGACTCATTATGAGTACATAATTACTCATTACGTGAGTCAAATTAGGCATCGATAAAGACTCATTTTTCTGAGTCATATGACTCAACTGGGGTTCACAGTGTAGGTTTCCTTGAAACGCCACTGAGAATAAAGCAAGGTCATAAACACATTAATGCCATTGAAAGCCATTTGAAATCTAAGCAAGCATGAGCTAATTGATAAACGTGTAAACTCCGTGTTTCGGGGAATGTTCAAAATGCTAGAGCTCATTCAATGCGTCATTGTTAACGCTTCCGACCAATTAGATTTCAAACTAACCATTTTTAACAGATAATTTACTGGAAACATTTGACCTTTTGTCCTCACTTTGGTGGGAAATCGATTTTGTTTCTGTAATTAGAGGGTTTTAACGGGTTGGTCAATAACCAAGTTTAATAAAATTTTACAAGTTTAAAATAAAATACGGAACTGGAGTACGGTCAGAAAGTAAAACCCTTTACGAAGTTCTCGAGGCCTTATATCTCTCGCTTTGAGAAAGTTCAAAAAACTTTCTGAAAATCTTAAAGAAAGGTTTTGGTTAAAAAGAAAAGTGACAATCGGAACAAAATATTCATGCGTTAAATTTAATGTATTATTCCAATCTCCTTTCAAACTGAAATGATGACTGAATTGTCTATGGCTAATATGCATGTACAAGTATACCAAACTCTAATAACTATCCGAAGATATTTTAAACTTTTCAAATAAACTTCCTCGATTAATTACCGAGATGAGTAATATGGTGTTGTAATCGAGCTATTTGCTTATTTCACGGTGAATTTACTCCTCTTGACAATATTTATATCATTAGTACACCAATAATACTTGACCATTATTATAATAACAAAACTACCCATTGCTTTAGTGTCCTTGCCTGAATGATCGTGCATTTCATGGCCATTGAAGGCGACAAATTGAATTCAATATTATTTACTAGTCGAGACGAGGGTTGACGAGAGAGGAGGCCGACCAGTAAAAATAGGAATCATTGAAATGGATATATATAGATCATCCATTACATACACTTTCTGTGAGTTGTATCACATGGAACGGAGTTTACTTGATTGACCCATTGGTTGGGAAGCAGTATGTATTTCCATAAAAGCCCAAAATAAAACTCTACTGTATAATTTGTATAATAAAAAAAAAGGGTGGGTGCGGTTTCGGGAGAAGTTAGCCGCAGAAAAAAACAAACATCCAGAGCTAGCTTGTCTTCTATAACTAAATAGATTAGTTTTAACTTAAAGTTAGTTCCTACTGTTTATTGAAATCTTGATCCATCAGGTGGTATATGGGGGTAGCACGGCATTGGTCAATCGGGGTGAACAATTTCATCATTTAAGATGTCGGGATATTTAAAAGGGGATATTTCAATTTAGTAGTGTCATGAACCGTAAAATGATCTAGATGAATATCAGAACTTGATATTAGGGTGTTGAGGGGGTTAATATGAGACATGTATCAAGATTTGACAATGGTTTAAAGGGTTATTGTCCAATATAATATGTCCAGGGTGATGATGTTTTTGTTATTTTGACAGTCCTTGTAATAAACCTGAATGTTTCGTTTGATTTAAAAATGATATGATTCAGGAATTCTTGCCGGGTTGGGCTGATCATCCCTCTTTTCTGTCACTGTATGTTTTCTTTATATAAGAACCCAATTTCCAATCAAACTTTGGTATTTAATACTTATAAATCGGAGTTGACGAATCCGACTCGTTACAAAACAAAGAAAAAGGTTGGGGTTCCTCGACAAATTTTTCGATGAGTGTGGAATTTTACATTTGAATTTTTAATCCGCCCTTGTAAAAATAGTAATTTTGTCAGAAAAGTGAACCCTTGGTTCAGTTTTGTATAGACGAGTCATTTAAATAGAATCCAGCAGATTGAGCCACAACGAAACATGCATAGAATCTGAAATAAGTAGGTCTACTGAAATCACGATAATATAAAATCTGTATTTGAAAATATTCATTCATTCATTCAGATGCAACTTGAGCAGTTTAGTAATAGAATTGTTACCGTTGCATTCATTGATGCTTATATGCTTAGAGCCGAGATCACCCAGATCTGATCTTCTATTGACATAAGGTTATATTGAGTTAGTAAGTCGGGATTATCAAGTTGTGATTCCTATTCACGTAACGTTACAAACAGTAGGCAATATATTGTAGTGCGTTATGAGTGATATTCACCGGTTGACTACTGTGAGATATAACTGTTATTTTATGGCTGAGTCTAGTCGGATAGTAGCATGGCTCTTTCTATTTCAAGTCAATATTTGTTTCTTGACTAACGTTGCGGTCATGTAAATGTGTGTCTAAATCGACCACTGTACCCTCATTTGTTTGTTTGTCGAAGGGAAAATTTGTGTTTTGAGTCATTTTGTGTTTTTAGACTCTAGTTTTAACCAGGTGTGAACGGATATCATGCTGTCATTTCTCTTAGAACTTGAGGAGGTGACAATCTCTCCATAGTAGACTTCTCGGATTTAGTTTCATCCAATATGGTGCCAACTTGCAGAATTTATCTCGAGATGTTAGGAAGCATACCTGGGAACCTGAAAGTGAACTTTATGACTGGGATGATTTTGTTTTTTATTGTTAATTCAGGTTAGTAATATTGATTAATATTTCAGACATGACACACCTGTAATTAATGACGGACTGTCAGTGACATGACATTTCTCATTTTCAGGTGACATGCCACTGTCATCGTGCCACATACTTTTGGTACTTAAGATAAAATGTAATAGAGTGTGACATTTTCATACTCTTTAATGTAGGCCTAATGATTGACAAAGATAATTTGTGTGGTAGAAATGCTGATAAGGCACATTTTTTCAGTACATAATTGCTGTAGACTGCTAACAGGTTTACCCAAAAAATTGTATAACATTTTTTTTAACATAGATCTTTGCAACCCTTACAATCGGACAAATATAGCCCTACAATTGGCTTAAGAGCAGGGAAGAAACAAATGGATAGGTATAGAGAGATTAGGGTAAAGTATATCTTCCCTGTTTAATAATAATTCTTTGTTGTTTGCTATTTCTCAATAAACAAGTCAATCTTACCACCAATTGTTGTGTTAAATTTTATAATAAAAAGCAGTTTTGTCATAATTTTTTTTATACTGCTTACTCACTGACAGAAATCCAATTTTCTTGGGTGATTTTGGAATATAATGGTCTTTTAGAATTGATGTTTGAAGATTTGTTTCACTATCCTGTATTCCGAATAAATCACATCCTCTTGAGGTCAAAATGTGTTTCATATATAATAAATTTAGTATGGTATCAAGGCAGCTGGTTTAAAATTATATTTTGAGTTAATTAAAGATTTTTTAAATTCAAATGTCACAGTTGATTCCAACTGAGCTGTATTTATTCTCAATAATTAAACTAAGTACTAACATTTTGAACTACATTAAGGAAGCACCCCAGTAGCAGTAGCTTAGATCAGGATCTAGCTAGGTCAGCATTGTAAAATGAACATATTCTAAAGTATGAAACTTATTGAGCAAATATATTTTATTGGCAAATGCGGAATGTTTGAGATGTAAATCCAAATAAGTATGTATAATTTTTGTCATCAGTTTTTTTTGTGGATTTCTGATTTATCGAGATATATAAAATTTAAATAGGACATAGAGAGGACATTATTAATATACTGATGTAATTAAAACATTTATTTAATAGTTATTTTTCTTTACAGTGTGCTTGCTTGTTTTCTGCCTGTTAGTACTTAATAATTAATCAACAAATAATGTTAAATAAGGTGTCTCTACTGGCTAAAAGACAAAAAGAATGTCCAAATTTGCTTTTTTCTAATTGCACATTTATGCTTCATATTGAGCTAATAAAGGGGGAAATTCATGCAAAGTTAAGAGAATTTTATCATGCTATTGCTGGCAATCTTAAAATTGTGTACCTGTAGCACACATGCCTTTGGTAAACATCAACTATTTGCTTGCATTTTTGCCTAACTGAACTTAACAAAAATATGAAATAATGTTATAAATGATGCAAAATTCCATATTATATCAGTTTCTTTAAAAGGCTGTGTTAGTTTAAATGGTGGGTAGTTTAAATGGTGTATATGAAACAGGTTGTAGTGGGGTGATTTGAATCATTTTCTAATCTCCTACATCAGATGTTTACCATGTTTATTAGTGCAGTTATCCTGATAAAAAATATTTTAACCACTTTAAAAAGGTGCTGAACAATTGATTACACATTTATATCAAAACATATTTTACATATTGGTTGAAAGTTGATACGGTGTAAAGTATTAGCAAATCAGTTTGGACAATCTTACATAAATTGTAAATTAAAATAATTCATCTGTTTTTTTTATGGGAGCTACTCATCTTTCAATCAAGGATCTGACAAATTCGTTATGCATCTCATGTTCTTTGTAATGCAATTTATTACCAATGAAATGCTCTGCTTTGTAGAAAATGTTCATACTGTATTGTCAGCCCAATTTTCCCCAGTATTCTTGTTGTATATCTATAATAAAATTTCGATTATATTTCTACTGTTCTATACAATTTGAATACAATATTTCTATATTTATCTGAATGAAATTAAATGTATGAGTTAACTCAATTTATTTTTATTCAAAACATATTTTTAAAATGATGGTTAGACAAAACATTAAAAAGATAAGAAAATCATAATTTACAGTTTTTTTTATGGCTTGTTATCTTGAAACTAAATAATTTGGAAATTTTTAAAATTACCGTACCATACATATATAGCCTATTTTCTGTGACATGCCTTGTATATAGAAAATCTTCACATACCGGTAGGTCTAGATCAGGTCTTCTCAAGATAATTTCTGGAAGCACCACTTTGGTTAAAATTGTGAGCAAGAAGCGCCGCTCATTGATTCATTTTGTAGGTGGTGTTAGGGGGGGGGGGGGAGGAAGCAGTGGTGTTTCTAGGTATTTTTGGTGGGTTGGCTTACAAGGCAAGACACCAGAAAAAGACCTCATGTTGTTTCATTTACGCACAAATATTGGCGTTCAAGCAGACATCTAATGAAGCAAAAATAATTATATATTATTCTGTTGGGGTGGACAGAGAGTTATTACAATGACCAATGCTCTCTCCCTGGTTAATTACTGTATCAACTTACATCGTGGTGAAATAAAAACATAGAAAATGCAAAAATATATTTTGGAAGAGTATTCAAGTAAAAATTTAAAAAATCTTGTATATTATTTTCATTATATCAAAGATTCAGATAAGCTTCTAAATGTCAGTTTTTCTGGGGTTTTTTAACTGATATTTCTTTTTCTTCTCAAAAAATATGTCCCTGTGCCACTTTGGCTCTGGCAATACTCCTGGCACGCTTGCCACCAATTGAGAAGGCCTGTCTCTACTAGAGATTAAGTTGAGATAAAAAAAGATGCTTTTTATGAGAAAACCATAGCGTACACTAAGGAATGAAAGCTTAGACAATCATTGGTGAAACAGGTTTAGATGGGCTTTACAATCCCTTTTGAAACCTGTACGTAATCAACACCTGTAAAAATGTATCATTAGCACCTGTATATGTAATACAATATGACACCTGTAATGTAATAAGATATAATATATAGATAGGTATTATGTCTTATAGAGTATTCTATTGGGTGGTCTGTTATTGGCCAGCTTATGAATGGGTAGACAAACCTTAGTTATAATTGGTGTAAAGTAGAAGTTTTTATTTCTCTTTTCTTGTCATATTGGTCATCAAGTAAATGGTCTCCAGAGCTGTTTGAATTTTTTCATTAAAAGACTTGTGACTTATTTTTATTTTGATAAATATTACACTTGAACTTTGTGGAGTTAACTATGTGGAAATAAAGATAGAAACTACAGTTGATCCTCACTGAATCTAAGTAAATTTACACCACATTAACCACATTCATGAAAGATTTAAAGTTTTGAATTATTATGCCCTTGTACACAAATAAATGTTTATATTAATCATATCAGGTGTGAAAACTACACTGATATTATAGAAATTTATAGTAAAGCAAAAATATATATGGGCATATTGTCTGTCAATATTGAGGTGTAATTACTACGGTACTTAATTTACCCAAGAACATAGTGCACAGAAAATAGTAGGCTTATTATCCTGGCAATAAAACCACTGAAAATTTGGTTTGAGTGATGGAAAGATTGTAAAGGAAATGACCTCCAAAACCTCTTAAAATGGTAGAATTTCTCCATATATATCTCCATGACAGCTTGTGCCCCCCTTGACCCTGAGCTGATTTTTATTTCTGAGTGGGATCCCTGATAAAAATATTTCTATAAATTATTCATAATATTTGATTTAAAAACTAAAAAGTATTATTCTAGGTTATATGTTTATTTTGTAACATGTTCAACTGTTCGGGTTTATAGTTTCATGTTGATAATTTGAAGTATTTAAAGATCATTAAGTACTGGCCTAATTGAATGTCAGGCTAGAGTTTCTACAACTTATTTATATTTTCAAGGTTACAATGTTTTTCTAAAACACTTGCTGAGATTGAAGATTATAGAAAAAAAACACATCTACTAGAGAACAAATTTTATATTGGACACCAATAATTTAATTTCTGTATCAAATTTATTATATTTTAAGAGATCCTTTTCAATGATACATCAAAAATTGAAAGTTCAACAAGTACTTTGAAGGTATGCAAGTGTTTTTCTTGTACAGAATTCAAGGTTTTTAAAGATTCCTTTTTCATGTTAACATTTATAACAGATGTCATGTCAGTATGTTTTTAGCAAGTGTAAACTTTGAATGGCAGGCTGTTTTTAATTTGTTTTTGCAAATTATTTTGCAATTTTGTCTGAAAATGATGCTAAGTTTTCTTATAAAAATAACAAACTTGAAGATGTTGTCTTTACACATGATCTGAAAGCTTATTTGTCCTTCATTGATCCTATATATCCTTCTTTTGGAGAATTTGTAAAATTGCAAATCATATTATATAATAATTGACGTCTAGTCAGATGAAATCAGGGGTTTTTGTGCCCAGTGTCTCATATCAAACTTGATTGGCAAATATACAGGTTGGAAACTTCTACTGTATTTAAAATGTCATTCATGTTTGTCATTGATTAATAATTTTGGTTCGGTCTAGATATTTTTGAAGCTGTTGATGTTGTTGCACCTGACAAGCAAATGAATCCAATTCAACATCCCTGTTAAACCAGGATTAAATAATATAAGATATTAGATAGGCAAGTCTGTGGTACAATCCAAGTAAATATGAGAAAAGTGAGTTCTGGAGAAGTTTAAGTACTAACTGAAATAAAAAGACACTTCTATAGATTGGTCCTTCAAAAGTGAAACTTCTTCATTTGCTCCCACTACAGTCTTAGACAAATTTTGATAAAAAAAATTGTGAAACTGGTCCTTGAACCTCATGAACCCAATGATAATCTGCAGAAAAAATACAACCTAGTAAATAATTGCCCAACATTAGAATCACAAACTATGCTATGCTAATGATGTAAACATTGTATAATCTAGGTTGATGTTATGGTAAAAAAAAGTAGTGCCAAGGATTGTGATGCTAATCTCTACTGGAATATAATTGGCCTAATGATTTTTGGAGGTGGTAGATTACATGATAATGACAATGATTTCTCTTACATTACAGAATAATGTTTATTTTTTCTCTAATTTTAGTAACAAGGTAAAAAACTAAACCATCTTCATGCATTCCTCTGTCTTCAATTAGTTTTTAACTTCATGCTTCTGAGTATGTTACTGGAATTCTTACTGCAAAAATATTGGCCTACAAGTGCAGTGCCTCAACACTTTTTTGGCATTATTTGCTTTTTATTTTGGGTGCCAGGGATTTTAACAGACACTGGGACAACTGGTAGACGAACAAATTGAAAATCAGACCAATCCGAAAATATTTAATATGAGTTATTGCCCTTGTTTTTTGAAAGCTGTTTATAATAACCCAAGCAAGTTATTGCCCTTCTTTTTAATATGCATTCAATTTATTTTTGACCCAGAGCTGTTTTTTTCCTTGGATCTTGATGAAAGTTATTGTGAGTGTTTGTAATCAATCAAGGATGAACATTATTAAAAATCAAACCAATTTAACAATATTTACTATTACTTATTACTGAGATTTTTATTTTTTTTGAAAGCTGTGAATGTTTATAATAAACCAAGCTTGAAAATTAGACAAATCTTAAAATATTTGATACAAGTTATTGCTCTTCTTTTTAATATGCATTCAATTTTTAGCTGGTAAAAACTTTAAAAGTCATAGTTCTCGACATATTTTAAAGAAACCGATAGTTCTAGTTGACCTCCTGAATGACGGCTGCCATTACAAATGTGGACATATTACAATGACTATTGCTATTTTTTTAATTGAGCTCAGGTGTTGAAGAATATGGTTTGATATAATTAACATGTTTGAGTTAAAACAGTTTAAAAAAGACTGAATTGTTTTGAGTTAAAACAGTAAACAGTTTTAAAAAGATTCAAGTGAGTTATAACAGTTTTGAAGTATAAGTTTAATAACAGTTTTGTAATGGGATCAGGTGTTTAAGATTGTAATATAATGTTTACTGCCTCCTATAGAACTATCTGAAGTTTATATTTATTATTGTTTAATTATGTTTTCTTCATTTCCTCAGGAAGTTTCCTTTTTTAATGAGTCTACCAAATACATCAATTAGAAAGATTTATTATAAGTTTTCTTTCTTGATGCCTTGTGAATATTGTGGTAGGTCTTAGTATGAATCTTCATGATGCCACTGAGGGTGAACTTGATGTTAAGTTTCAACCCACTAACGATTGAAGTGACACCCACAGACTAATTATTCTATGTATACAGGTTATTGAAAGAAATGTTTACATTGAGTATGCAATATGTAAAAGGTAATTTTGGTGTTGGATTTTAATAATTTCTGTACCACAGGATGAGAAGTCAAGTTTAGAAATTTTAACAAAAGCATGAATTTTAATTCAAAAAATTGTTACGGACAAGAAATAAGCTTTTAAAGCAGTGTGCTTAGCTTAATTGCATTCTTAAAGTCATTGTAGCTAAAAAAAACTGACAATGGTCATTTATAAATTTTTTGCTGCAACGAAATCTATTAAAAAATTTTCTTATAGTTATACCAACTCAACTGCAAATAATTAGATCGAAATATTGGAATTGTAAAAATCAGTAAGCATGCAAACACTAATGCTGTAATATGCATCAATGAAGATCCACAATTACACAATCTTACTTATAAGTGCATATCAATAAGTTTACTCTGACCTACAGTTCCATACTATTGGTTGATACATGATTCAAATTTGATATTTAGTGTTTTATTACAGTACATTAGAACATGTATTTTGTGTAGGTTGTGTAATATGAGACAATCTATTTCAAATTAACATTAATAACTGTTATTTGATCACTGTTCAATTCAAATACAGATATATTTAGAAAGATAACAATTATTGTTCAGTTTTATTATCTTTTATTTTGATTCAGAAGGGATTTTCAACAAAAGCTGCAATGTTCAAGATGCATAAATATTTATATGTTGGTTTTTTATAGTAATGTAAAGCATGAGATTTAACTCCTTAAACAAAAACGCAAAAGTTTGTATTTTTACTAAAATCGTGTTTGGAAACAAAATGAACAAAGAAATAAAAGCACTTGAATGCAATATCCTATGTTTAGGACTAGCTCAAGAATGGTGCTATAAATGGCCTTGCAAACATGAAAGAAGCAATTATCTATTGCTATTTTGTTATATATATTTATGTATTAAATGCATTTAGAAGCATAGAGCTTATATAACAAATAAGGCAATGTTATTTGTATAATTAACATATTTAATAACAAAGCACTTAATATACCATAATATATCCCTTTTGGTTTTTTTTTTTTCAAAAATGTAATATGAATATACTTTGGCCCCTGACCTACAACTTACCGGGTGATTTCCTCTTTACCTTCTTGACTCAGACTATCAATAGGATTAGATCATATAAGAATTGGGAGGTGTGATGTTTTTAAGAGTGACTCACCTTCAAACCAAAATGCAGTAATATAACAAAAAATATCTGTACAGCTTTTTGCATCAGTTTTGGAGTTTTGAAGAATGTTTCTGATAACTGGTACACAAATTTTGTCGTAATTTCAACACTCAAATTGTTCTTCAAATTACATGGGAAGATTTGAGAAATAAGGACCTGATTTACTATGTTGAATTCCTAAGCAAGAGAAACCTAAACTTGAATGTAATACAGACAAAAATTAAGTGACTGAGAATACCAAAAAAACCTTCAGACTTAGATTGAGATCTGTTATATTAAATAACACATTAATATGCAGTGCATATTTCCTCTTTAAAAACATCAAAAGCATCTTCAAATCCTGTTGAATTAGCGTGTGTATCAAATTTAACAAATTGCGTGAGATCAGTCAATATTACTCAGTCATTTTCAAACAGTTAAACCCTGAAAATTGACCTTTACTTTGACCTTATGTTAAACAGGTATAGCATGTTAATTATGCAAACAAAACCCATAGCTTGTATATTACATCATACTACCAGGGAAGAATATGTTGAATTTTGGAATTATATTTTGGATTTCTTTTTCTGTATTTGATATACCGTCTAATTTTATTTTTCACAAACTTGATACTTTTTTACTTAAAGCAATTCCATTCTTAGGCAGAAATGACATCATCAGACCATTAAATCTTCTAATCATATTGGACTGGAATTGACAAAGTCTGAAATTTTGGATTTCAGGGTAAAGGATTCTTGATTTAGTTTATTAAAAATGAAACTTTATCAGTTAAAAGGGGTTCATCTGACTCTGGTAACAGATTTCAGATAGCAAAACTGATGTGAAAATTGGATGTTTTTAATGGACACAATCTTTTAGGACACATATCTTGACATGGTTTTGTTGTATAGTTCTGGTGTAGAATTAACCTAGCTTGTTTCTACTATGTATAAAATACCCTCTAAACCTGATGTCTTGCATGTTATGAGGATAATTTGATATGTTCCCTCAAGTGATAATATTATGATTTCATAACTGGTGTTTTCATTGATACAATGTAAATATAGTCAAGCAAAGATATCCTTACTCATCCAGGTCCATTTCAGAAGGTAAACACCAGCATTCATTTCAATTATCAGGTAGTTCTGTATAGTTTCAATAACAGTTTATTTTACCTTAAAAAACATGAACTATGTTTTGTATCAATCCTGATGAGCAGAAACATTGCTCAACTATACCAGTATATTTTATATTGCAAGGAGTTATAACAGGGCATGAAAGCAGGGTCAGTAATTTCTATCAGTCGGCAAGTAAACTCACTCAACAGGTGCCTAATCTGATCAAACATTTATCAGTACTACTTAATTACCAAACTTTAATAAAGTGCAGGATAGATGTAAATTGATATGAATAATCCAGGAAAGATCAATGCCAAAGGTTTGACAAAGGACCAGCTGGTAGAAAGGATTCGTAATGGTGAACCTAAGCTGGTATCCCTTTTAAAACAAGGTTTTTCTTTTGATTTTGCTTCATATCTTATTGACTAGAATTCAATTCATTGTTTTAGAAATTGAAGAATGTTATTTCATGTTAGTTTTGCCAATAATATATTGCAGTACTTTTTAAAAAAAAAAGATTGACAACATTTTCAGAAAGGAATTTTAAATTGCCATGCAGCAAGCAATTGTTTTCTTAAGAAAAAACACTTGCAGAAACATTTATTTAAAGAAAGATTGTTATGTTTAAGTTTGGCATGTGGTTCTATTTTATGACTGCAACCATTACGAGTACAACTTGATGTTTTCTGTTTGGACTCAGCGAAAAAAATGTGATAAAAAACACAGAAAATGGGGTGTAAGAAAGTTGACACCATTGTTAGCATATTTATTATTGTGTTAAAATGGCAAATGAGGTTTTTATTCGGGATGTTAAATTTGGTATTTTTTTGACATGGTAATGATTTTTTATTTTGGCATGTTGAATGCTGATATGTCGTAGATAACAATTTTTACTATGGAATGCAGAGTGCAAATATATTGATGTTTTGAATACCAGTATGTTTTGTATTTTTGTTTATTTGAATGCATGACCAAATTCAAGAAGAATGACATGCAAGAAGGTGATAATGGATTGCACTTGGTTTGCTGTATAAACCCATACTTATTTTTTCTCAATTGATATGTTTATTTATACATTAATATATTCCGATTAATCAAGTCTAAAACAATTTACAGTTGCAATTTAGATCTTAAAAATCTAAAAAGAAAGTTTCTGTCTGTGATCATGTTGTTAAAGAGGAAAGTTTCTATCTGTGATCATGTTGTTAAAGAGGAATGTTTCGATCTGTGATCATGTTGTTAAAGAGGAAAGTTTCTATCTGTGATCATGTTGCTAAAGAGGAAAGTTTCTATCTGTGATCATGTTATTAAAGAGGAAAGTTTCTATCTGTGATCATGTTGTTAAAGAGGAAAGTTTCTATCTGTGATCATGTTGTTAAAGAGGAAAGTTTCTATCTGTGATCATGTTGTTAAAGAGGAAAGTTTCTATCTGTGATCATGTTGTTAAAGAGGAAAGTTTCTATCTGTGATCATGTTATTAAAGAGGAAAGTTTCTATCTGTGATCATGTATAATTGATAATTAATTTGATTTAATTAAGAAGAACCTGACAAATATTGATACCATTATGCTGGAAAAATTTACAGGTTTGTTCAGTAATAAGGCCATAAAGATCATTGTACGATGAAAACTTATTTATTCATTTATTAAACTTTATGGAATTGCAGGAAGCACAGACATCTGATTAGAAATTAGAATGGTGCAAATTGATTGTATCAGTATCTATATAAAATGTAGAAAAACATCTTTACAATCCTTTTAGATTGATATATTCATGATCATGTATTTACTATTGACAGTCATAATAATATCTGATATTTATCAGAAGTAAATGAAGGTGTGGTGCAGGTGTTAATGATCTTATCCCTTTGATATTATCACACCTTGTACAGGTAGTCAGTATTAGTATTTAAAGGTATACTACTAATTAGGTTGACCAAATTATTCAAATTTCAAACTTGGCTGAAATAAGTTCTTGTTCACCAATGGACTTACCTGGTGTCAAAACTATAGATGGAATCCCTCTATTACCTAATGAATCCATTACCACAAGTAATTTTGAAACACACTTAGAAGCGTTTTTTTTTTAATAATCACTTAGTTTAATATATATCTCCTGTTTTATATAGATTCTATTCTTTAGTCATGCAATTGCTAAGTCTAACTGATAAGAAATTTGTTTCCATTCTAAGAGGTAGTATTCCTTTAATATAAGTAGTTATATTTTGAGATTTATGTGTATTCGCAATGCTATCAGCTTTGATTTGCACCATTCCAATTTTCAATTAGACGTCTGCGGTTCATGCAATTCCACTAAAATTGCTTATAGCTGATAGCTGCTTATACCATACATGATCACTTGATGCTTTTATATATTGGAAATATTCGAATAATACAAATCGATAGTGTACTCAATGCACATAAAATGTTTAGAAAATGTCTTAATCCTTTTAAGTAAACTTTTATGGTAAAGAAATGGATACAGAGGCTTCAAAATTACTAAATGTAATTTACTTATAAGTGACCAAAGCAGATAGAATGAGGTTGCAAATTCATTAGCTAGTAGGCTATATCCCTTTAATATGGCCAATTAACAGATTAGAAAATATTTACTGTCACTAATTACATGTAGACTTTGAAAGTGTAATTATTTGGTTTCTGTGATAATTTGATATTTTTCTGGTACTTGCATAAATATATCTTTGATATCTCAAATAGATCATAGATATCTAATGAACAAGTAAATAATTATTTACATGCATTTACATAAATATCATGAGTTTAGTTTAATGATTTCTATCAATTCCTCTTTGGAATATGTTTGTTTTTTAACATAATTTACTATGATGATAGATTTTTAGTACCCGTATTGACAATTCATGATGATTTGATTAAGATTGCAACCTGTAACTATATCTGAATTTCAAAACATTGTAAAAGGAGTTTTAATGGTACAGACTCAGAATACTACTAACCTTCGTCTCTGAGATGGAAATTAATCGAATGTAGTACTAATAGTTACCTAACCTTTGAAAATAGAGTCATCTTAGCCATGTGTATCCATAATTACTTGTGTTTTAAAACTAAAGAGAGGAAATGCTCTTCCAAGATTTGAAGATCTGTTAAATTGATGTTGCATGTATACAGTAACTCATCCTGTCCCGCTTTGTCTATGCATAACTGCAAAAATGATGTTCAGATTCCCCTCATTTTCAGAAGATAACTAAATAAATATTAAATGTCTTGTTTGAGGTATATTTGAAAGAAGAGTTTTTATAGAATATAACCTTAGAGGTAAAACACAAAACAAAACATGCAGATCTGCATTGTAGATAAGTAGTGGGTAAGATGTCTCTGTAGACTAATTTGTGACTACTTTGATACTCTCTGTAGACTCATCTGTGTAGACTCATTGATACTCTGAAAAGTTCTGCAGACAGGTTGCTACTCTCTGTAGACAAGTTCTGTAGACACGTTGCTACTCTCTGTAGAAAAGTTCTGTAGACACGTTGCTACTCTCTGTAGAAAAGTTGTATAGACTCATTGATACTCTGTAGAAAAGTTCTGTAGACACGTTGCTACTCTCTGTAGACAAGTTCTGTAGACACGTTGCTACTAACTGAAGACAAGTTCTGTAGACACGTTGCTACTCTCTGTAGAAAAGTTCTGTAGACACATTGCTACTCTCTGTAGACAAGTTTTATTGGCCATTGATACTCTCTGTAGACTGGCTGGTTTGTACTGTTGTTATTCCCTGTCCCCAGACAGAATAGATGTATAAAGTTATTTTCACTCAGAACTTTTTACTCTATACTGAATACAAGAACCTGCTCTTCAAAATGCCTGCTCAACATGCTCTCTTTTAAAATTAACCAAAATCATTTCCTCACATATAAGTATGCAAATTGGCAGACTGCTCCTTACTTAAGAAAAACTGTATTATAACTTATTTTTGTACCCTATTGTCCCATATAATAATTAAATAATATACTTGCATGTTGTATTACTTTCCATGTTCCTGAGGGGAGACCACCCAGTGTCCCTAATAATAAAATAGCCCACATGGGGACAACAGGTTATAGGCGGCTACTAATTTAACAAATCAGACTCTAAAGGGCCCCATACACGATCAAAATATTCATCAAAATTTTGTATCAAAATTTTGATGACAATATTTTGACACAAAAGTTTGATGTAAAATGTCCACACACGATTCAAAGTTTATTTCATCAAAAATTCAGTACTTGCAATAAATTAGACAGATTTTGCACTTGTCCATTTTCCGCAAATCATTACGAAAATTGGTTTGTAAAATGTTGATCCATTTTTTCAAATCATTAATAGTAGCTGAAGTGAATTGCATCCTATATTTCTTCAAGAAGATTTCATAAGATTCGGCTTTCTTGTCACGATTGCTGTAATCATCTGACTTGATTCCACAGGCAAAACTCCAGAACTTCAATTAAAAACTTTTGTTTTTTCTCTTTTGCTTTGTTTTTTCAGACATAGTGCAATCACAAGATGTTCTCTCTTGGGTTCTCAGGATCGAAAAGAACTTTTGATCAAAATTTTGACCAGTCCCCCAACATGTATCAAAATTTTGACATCAAATTTTTGACATCAATACACCCCACACATGATCAAATTTTGATGATTTTTTTGATTGTGTATTTGGCCCTTTATGATGATTACAGATTACATATTTTCAGAGGTGACGTAATTTCAGCGAGAGTGTCATCATTAAGATAAAAGCAGTACCATCTTTCATTCTATACAGACTCCAAAATTGTAACATTGCTACATATGAAATAACAGATTGTTAATGAAAAGTACTAATAAGTAGGAATAGTTCCTGTCTTTTATAGAATATGTAACTCAGTAAATTAGTAAAAGACAAAGAGTAGAATTACTAAAAGCTGTTTAAAAAGACAATCAATAAAAGAGAAAGTGATATGATGCTGTGAATTAAAATGGTTATTGTCCTACTGTCTAGACAACTATCTCATAATAAACATATATATTGATTTCTGATGATTCCATCCTGACATAGCATCAGGTCATTATTGTGTCATATTTTCTCTGTATATCACATCAATATAGTGGTTCAGTAGGTAGATGAGGTTGGAGTCAAGTAAACAAGGCAGAATTTACCATATTTTTAAAAATTTTAGGAATTTGAGAGTGGGAGCCAAAGCTGGGCCAGCAGTTAGCCATGAAAAAGATACCAATGATGAATAATCAATCTGGCAGTAGCTTGGAACTATCATTTTAGATCTTAGTGACTTGAATGGGTGTTTTTCAAATTGGGAAATCTTATACCAGGTGCTGAGAGTGGACAATACGCTTTATTCACCTTATAGGACCCTGAATTTATTGAGCCCTTGTAAACACACACCTAATTACTCTCTTACAACCATGTTCAAAGCATGAACCTCCAAATGAGCCTATTTTCAATTTTAATCTAGCTTGAAAACAAATGATAACATTGATTTTCTGTCTACTCACTTCTTTCATCTATAGATTTATGTCAGTTCTTATGTCATTTTCATATAACAATCTTCATTCCTACAGACTATAGATAACATTTTCACAAAAACCCTTACAAATCAATTAATCCTTCAAAGTAAAGACAATTAGTCAACTAAGACCATACCAAAGCTCTACCCCAGAAATCAGAAATGTTTATGTATAGAATATATATTTTGATAGCTTTTTCAACTATTTTCTGAGAAATTTATAATCGCCATGAAACTAACATTATATTCTTTTTTTGTTTTTTGATTCTTTTTGCATTCCATGTCAGCTGCCTTTTGCAGACTTGGTACTGCTGAACTTCACTAATTGTGATTGGACATACTCAATTTACGGTAACTCCCTTTTGCTTTCATTCACAGGCTCTTCTATGTATGAATGTATGCCTAATGTCAGATAACATGTAATAATGTAATATATAAAACTGTACATTTATATTTTAATGAAGCTAATTTGTTTAAGACAAATCAATATTTTAGTTAACTAATTAGTGAACTAATACAAGATTAATTATAGTTTTCATTGATTTATAGATTCTTCACTAGAATAGTTTTATAATGTGCATTTATTATTACTCTTATATAACCTGCTGATTATGACAGAGTCAGTCATATCTTGATACATCTATGGTTGTGTTCAGTAAAGGAACATTTGTTATTATGAATTACCCAAAACCAGAGATTTTTTAAATTTTAAAACTGTTGCATCTGTTTCATTTAGAAGTAAAAAAGACCACACCCTTAGAACATGACAGCCAATTTCACTGATTTAAATCCATTTTCTTAGAATCTTGTTGGTTCATTGAAAATAAATAACCACAGTGGTAACAGCAGCAACAGACTGAATGTAGAAAGAAAACAATCACACCTAAAAAACATGAGAAGTAATTTTACCAATTAGTGATTGTTGTTGAAAGATAATTACCGATGTTATGTCAGAGCTGAAATTGAACATTTACATATTGGTAGAAAAATAATAAATAACAAACCACACACCTAGCACATCTATCAGGTTCAAATTGGTCTACTGTTTAAATATGTTTTAATTCGCTTTCTGAAAATTAAAATGTCATTATGATAATTTGCAATACTTCTAGTGTTTGATAGCTTTATCTTTATGTTCAAATATAAACCAGACATTAAGAAAATATTAGAAAAAATGTCATGGACCTCTATTAAAATAACATTCATAGACCAGACTAATTGTTATGTAAGTATCTGAACTCTATTGAGTGCTGATGATAGTAACATTGAGGTGTGAGTTTATGAAGAAGATCTGATGGTCTAAGAATTAAATTTAAAAGTCTAATTAACATTGTTGTAATTTTCCCATTCTAAACTATTAAAGCTAAATTTATCAAATCTGATGTTAGTTTTAGCATTGTTTTACATTTTACAATCAACTACAATTCTGATGTAGAAAAACTGGTGAATAATTTATGTCAACGTTATTCCCTAACGAAAAGGGGAAATTGATCTACTCCACTCTGAATACAAACAACTGAAAGAATTTGAACATTAAAATCCTTGACTGCTTAATATTGTAAATACTCTGATATGTTAAATGTTTCATTGGATAGAAGGCTAGAGGTTAAATCTACAACTTACTATTTTTATCTTTATAGTGTCATATACCATAGTTTATGAGTTAATTAGATCTTCTTTGTTAGTCTGGATACAAGCTAGTCTGAAACTGTCATCCAGCGTTTTATAGCCATCTAGAAAACAGGGTTCTTTCAATAGATGTCTTACATTACTGAACTCAGCAAGTTTAGGACTAGTTAAAGAAATGTTTCCTACTGATTAGTTTCCATGTAAGATTGTCTGAAGTTCAGATCTAATTAACATTGATGTCACAATGCTCTAAGATATCAGTGGTAGTTGTTATAGAAAATTCCACAAGACATCTTATAGCCCTAGGATCAATTAGCTTAGTTTGTTTCCTGATTTAGACAAGGGTATTAACAGACAAAGCATGAAAGATTGCATTGATAAATTTTTGTTTGTTTCAACATTTTCATCAAAGTGGTGTGGATCAGTTGACATTTACATGTAAAGAGCTGTTGAAAACTTCAAAGTGACTTTTTAAAATTTGCACCAAAGATGGTCCTTTTTATGTCCGTAGAGTTGACAGTCAGTTTAAATGATTTGGAGTACTAAAACGTTCTGTGTATTACAAATTACGGTACAAAGCTGTATCTTACATCTACTCATATAAATTACTATTACTACATTGTAGGCTCTATGATACTGGTTGAAAACAAGAAATTATTGCTGGCTGTGGTGAGTGCTGCTCAACACAGAATGATTCAGGTCAAATAACAATAAGTGACATTTTAAAATACTGGTATAAGAAGAGTAGGATGTAAAACTCCATTCATTTCATTTCATTATCATTTTTATAAAATAAAAAAACTTCTTTAATAAGATGTAGAAGATTTTTGTGTTGACTCATCAATATGTTCCTGTTACTGAATTATTAAACATATTTGAAACTTTCTTTTTTACAGTTTTTTATTTTGACTGCTGAGGTGTTAATTGTGATTAGCCTAATGATGGTCAAATCAATTACAATTTTGTCTATGAATCTACTAACATCTGGATAATCTAAACAACTTTGGTCTAATTTAGTAACACAGTCCTTTTATTTTATGATACTAATGACCTGTTAATCCTGTCTACCAAAGACCATTCGTTACAATATTTTGCTGACTGATCCATAACCTGTTGAATAAATAATTGACTTTATAACTTGATTTCCAAGTTTTGACAGTCCTTGAATCAAGCTTAAAAAGATAGTAACTGGCTATTAAACCTTTTTTATATGTATTCAGGAAACTGATTTGAAAATAACAGTAATATCAACAGGCATCACATATACAATAATGACAGTATATAATATGGGCTGGGACCATTGACATCTGAGTGAAATTTGGAATATTAATTGCCCTAATAAATATAACTAGCTTTCGATGTCATGGCTTTTCTCCTTGTAATTCTTCTTTTTCAATATAGATCTTGGATGAGTTCATCTCATGTCATTTAAAAAGAAGTTCATGGCAGTTACCCCGACTCTGAATCTTGAAAATTAACTTACCATTGAAAGACTGACTGATATTCCAATAAAATTTTGAGGGTATGGATAAAGATAGTAAAAGCTAAAAGTCTAACTTTTCCTTATTAAGTGTCCGCAACTTTGTGAACAAAGAAATCATTGGCCTGAATTTAAATATTTTTGGGATAAGAAACAGGCCCTTTAAAAATATCTTAGAAAGGTTTGGGTTTTAAAAGAAATTTTTAAAAAAAATTTTTAAACCAATGGTGTGAATATTCTCTAAGAATAAAATTTAAAACCCATGGTGTAATATATATCCAGGTACAAGAAGGGTACCATCAAGACCCTAAGAAGAGCATGAAAAACACCACATCTCTATGTCTGCTTACAGAAACTCTACCCATGTTCTTTACCTCTAGATTTGCAAGTCAGCAACTTGCTTGTTAAAACATATGACTTCAGTGGACCAAAGTTTAGTGACTAGTTTTGAATTTAAGCAGTCATATCATTTTCTGTAACATAATTATGTTGAAATATTAAAGAGACTTGAACAATTGAATTGGAGTTAACAGTTAAACTACTGAGTACTGACTTGATTGCTATAAAACCCTTTGGGAGTTTCTACTTGTTGTAAGAATCAAGTCATAAATCTGTCGTTAGTAAAACTCTTTGAATAATTGATATTATTTAAGTTTGTTATAAGGAAAATATAGTCAAAGACGAACTAGAAGTAACATAGTCTTAGTCCCTGGAATATATCGATGTGTATTTGAATAATTAATACAACATTAATTTGTTTATTGTAAAACTTCCAACTAGTTAAAGACACCCTGGAGGATTTTGTGTCATCAAAACTGATTCAGTGTTGCAGAACAATATTGTCATCATGACTTCCTGATTCTGTATTGAACTATCCTTCTTAGACTACTTGACTGTTTGACTGAAGACTTGAAAATATTGATGACTTATTTAGACACCGTTAATAAACCATACAATTGATCGAACATTTTATGGAAATTGTGACCTATATACATTTTGTTTTCTCTTATATGGAAGAGATTTGTGACCATCTGCTTATGGTACCTTGTCAAAAACCCTTTGGTAATTGTATCACTTGATGATTAATGTGCTTGAAGATTGTTTGCTTAAAAAAAAATTTTTTTTTGTCAATTTTGTTTTTTACTCTTTTACATTGTAATGCTTTCAGGATGATACAGATCAATCTACTGATTCTAACAGTAATATTTGTTCCATTTATACTGATTAATTTGACCATTTGACCAGTGGAATGGACATTGTTTAGGCCAAACTGATTTCATCAAAGTTGTAAACAGTGTCATTAGCCTGACCTTCCGTTGGATATCTGGTAATAATAGGTTTAACTATGGTGCTGGAATCTCAAACGTGATCTGAATACCCAATCAGATTACAGCTAGATAGTTTGAAACAATTTCCTTGTATTAATCTCCCGTTTTAGTCAGGATCTTTCAACCATATTGTCTCACATTGAAAAGAATTTATTATAAGTCTCTAAGGACTGTTAATTAGTTGTAGTGATGGCTCCATTTTGACACAATTTAGAATAATTTGGATATTTTATCCTCCATAGATTTTTTTCAAATTTTTGAGTGAATCTCACATCTTCACCTCAATATAGGAAACAAACAATAGGCTGGTTGAAGCGGCCAAGGCAATAATAAATACCAGCATGTACAAATTGATCTTATTGTACCCTTCATATCCAAACCACTCTAAATCAATAAATTATTGACATTTACTATTTCTCGAGATATTTTATTGACATATTATCATAGTAATATTTAATAGACAGTCATTATTGGCTTCCAGTTAGTCGGCTTAGCTAGCCTATATCAATAAAAATTACTTTGCAAAATATATATACTAAATCATTCAGATACAGTACAAGGACACTTGTGATCAAAATCAGCATTTAATTTGCAGATTCACCCTGTCACTATATAATTCAATGAAATTTAAAATGAAAATACCCCAAAGGTGTGTCTGAATGTCTGAACTTAAATATTACCATAATTCAAAATGCTGGAATACTAATGCCTTTATACTGAAAAAAATAAGGGTTTACCACTATTAAATCTGAATTTAATACTAAGAGGAAATCGATCAATGATGTTTAATGTGTTGATAGTTTTTCTACTCTTACAATTTCTCATAAATGTTGGCCATTAGTCAGTTTCTTTCTTTATTTTTCTGACAGCTCATTTCACAACTACTTCTACTCTGACACAATTAAATGACACAGATTCATTGATTGGCCTAATTTTCTGTTAAACTTTACAAGTAATATGGATTCACTGCTTGGTGTTGTAGAAGTTAAAATTTACAAATGTATTTTGATAAAACTGAGCATTGGAATTGATAATACAGTGGTAATTATGGGGAAGACACAAACAAAGCCGAAAATGTCGCCATTAATTTCTTGTCTTTTATTTATCTCTTTTGTTAAAATGTAAATTGATTTATCCATAGAAGATTAGGTATTGAATCATGTCAGGAAATCCTGAAAGGATCCTAGAATAGACATACCAGTAGTGGAGGTAATCCTGTAAGGGAAATCCTGATCTATCATTAGATTTAAACTCATTGAACCAGGATATCTTGTTATTTTGTTGATTATATTCAGTCTTTTTATCAACAACAGAAACAGGTTTCTGCTATCCTTTTGCCCTCTTTATATATATTGCCTCACTGAAGAAATAGGTAATGAAAGGCTTGAAATTCAGATGGTGTTAAACTTTTTCTTTTTACAGTAAAAAAATTCCTGGATATAGGCCAAGGAAAGCCTGAATTTAGCATTCTTAAATTAAACTCTCAATTTGTTAAGGATCATTAATAGATAGATGTTTAATATTTTAATTTTCTTAATTTCAGGTAAGTTTGTGCTGTAGTTTAATCATACAGATTTGGAGAACTACTGTGAAGGTCAGAATTAAATATACGAACATATTTATGGTGTATCAAACCATTAAACTTCTTTTTTAAAGAATATAAAAAATATATTAAACTGGGATTATTTTTAGAACTTTTATCTGATCCCTTGTCAAAACTCTTCAAATTGTTCAAGCTATCAATATTAGTTCTTCACATGACGATTGAAATTAGTCAAGATTGTGACAATTTATTTCTTTCCACTGTTTATTTTTCATTCTAGAATCAATGCAATGTTTTCAAAACATACAAAAAACGACAAAAAAATTGATTTTTTTCGTGGTGGAATTTCCACACATCAGACATCACGTCCATTATCAGTTGTTACTGAACTCAATTAATTGTAAAAGGAAAGTGAAAGTATTGCAGTTGATTTGTCGTGTAATGATTCCTGGCTAGCCAAGCGTATGATATAAATTTGATAATAATTCACTTCTCTGACAGAGAATTCTATTCTCCGGAAATCTTGAGAGATTTTGAAAGCTGTCAATTTCTCTCCTCAGTTCACGAAAAGTGAGATATTTGTAAGAGTTGTGCTGTTTCTTTTAATGAAATTTTTAAATTTGGGTCAATTGGATTATGCTGACAAATTCAGAACATGTCACCAGGAAAGGCTAGGTCAGTAGTTTCCCTGATGTAATAAACTTTAGAAATGATAAAACGGTCTTCCTATTATTGATTTAGATATGATTATTAAATCTATTGCTAGTCCTGTCATTAACCCAGATTTGACACCTGTTCATTCTAGGAAACTTTGAGACATTTGCACAGAATTATGTATCAGAATGCACAAAACGATGATAAAAATCTACCATTCATTAACAATTTGATTCAGCTCTCCTTTCTGCTGCAGTATATACATACCCTTTTATCTAATCAAATTAATTTATAATGAATAAAAACATAATTCTTTCAAATATTCCTCAAACTAGAAATTTCACTATCTATTTCTATATATCACTATCTATTTCTATATTTTACTATCTATTTCTATATATCACTATCTATTTCTATATATCACTATCTATTTCTATATATCACTATCTTTTTCTATATTTACTATCTTTTTCTATATTTTATTATCTATTTCTATATATCACTATCTATTTCTATATATCACTATCTATTTCAATATATCACTATCTATTTCTATACATGTATTTCATATATATCACAGAATGGTCATTTTAACTATCAAACTCAAATAATTCTGGACATACAAAAAGTCACATACGAATTTGAAGGCTCAAATTTTGACAGTGAGCTGTGCAAAATATAAATTCAATTTTTGAGCCTAAGGCAGATTGGGCAAACAAAAGGCAAACCTGTCACTTCAATCAATAAATTAGATAAGAGTATTGTATTTATGACCGGATATTACTGTATTAATAACTATAAAACATGGAAATATAAACATGGCCGATAATTGTAGACAATTTATAACCTTGTAATTTTGTGGATATTAATTTTCTCAGGTCCTTTTTGATTCTTATCAGTTTTATGACTATTTGATGGGCTTCATACTGTCAACTAGAATATATAGTAGGGGTGTGTTTGTGGTGTGGAAGGTGATTAGGTTTGAAATTGTGGAATCACGGGAGATATTTTAGTTTGGGTGATATGCCACTTAAGTATTTCATGATTTAATCTGAATCATTGAGCAAGATATGTCTTTTGCTCTGCAAATAAGATATTTTCATTGCAATTTGTTCTGCTCCTTTTCACTGAGGTTTATTACTTTGCTTAAACATTCTACGAGATCTGGCAGTAAGGAGTTAGGATACTCCAGATTTAATACTGTATTTTGCTCCCACAAACTAATATGGATTTTATTTTTGACTGCAAGAAATTAAACGCAGCACTTTTAAACCCACTTTGTGACGATTTGTTTGATGCTGGGAATGCTACTTTCTCCATCTTAAAATACAGATGAATATGACCTAAAGAGACTGATAAGACCATGTAATTGAAGCAGGTCAGACTGTTTTAACTAAGATTATTTTAAGGTAAATGAGTATAACCTTGATTTTATTTACACCTGTTGTTTCAAAGAAAAAGTGTGTACCATTTTCACTTGCTTGATGGCATTGGTTCATATTTTGTTGCATTTGTTTTGGCATTCTGAAAGCAAGCCTCCATGCCTTATAATGACTGTCCTGACGATGTCATAATAATTAGTCATTCTGCCATTCATCTGTAACGTTTTCTTTTCAGAGTCTCTTACTGAGTAAAAAGCCTTGAACTTTATTAATTAAAATTAAATATGATATATGTTGTAGTGAAGGGTTTGACTTGTCACTGTATACTTAATGTTTCATTAAATGTTGAATAGAAAGAGAAAAGAGACAGATGTTTGGAGCCAGAGTCTTTGGATATTAAGATATTAAGCCTGATGTCAATTTGACTCTATAAACATGAATATTCATTTTCTGATATCTTGACTGTATATTCTTGAGTATTGGTGCAGGATTCTATTATTTACATCTTGAATGATTTGACTCTTTTTGCATGATTAATTGATTTTCAGTTTTTTAGCAATGGTGAGGCATAAGTGAAGTTATCATTGATTGATTAGGATATGATTGCCATATTTTAAGAATTGTTGTAAGGAAAAATGAGTTTGACTTTGGTTTAAAATTTAGTTTAAACATATTGACAGTTATCTCTTTATGATCTGTACATGTATATTCGGTGCATCTAATAAATAATAACCAATATAAACCATACCATAACTTAAAATTTAAATAATAGCTTAGTCTGCATGAATATCTTCATGAATAACAACATTTAAAACTAGGATAACTGAATAATGTCTATATTCAGATAAAAAAGGGAAATATTTTAAAGATGTCAAGACTATGCTACACTAAGTACTATATAACTATTTCCAACTGTAAACTGTATTTTAATGCTTTTGCTCCTCCTGTAAATTCTGTAGTTTGGCCCCCTGACCTGATGTATCCTAGAAATGCTAGTGAATAAACATTTTATGTATTTCTTTGTCCGTCTGTTGAATTGCATGCCTTAAATAATGAACACCTCAGCCGAAACCTCACCTGCTGCAATGAAGGTAAATTGCTATTATGCTAGCGAAATGTAAATGATATATGAAAATTGTTAATATAAAAGAGGAAGTTGAAGCTGGTACTTTCTTATCTACAATTATTATTAATAGTTTGTACATATTTCAATCTTTATTGCCAGGAAAACTGTAATCTTAAAATGAAATTATATTTATTCTCTATTTTTTTCTCCACTCCAATGAAGACAAGCAACACAGTTGTTGAGCAGAATGGATATTTGTGTTGAAGACCTAGAGATCACAAGTATTCTTTCTGCCTGCTTGTACTTTAATCTTTCTTAGTCTATCTTCAACCATTTGGTTTGACTGGCTTACAGCACTAATTGGTCCAAACACTAAGGTGTTACATATTCTGCCAGTTATTTATCTGGCAGATAGAACAGCCATGTCAGTAGAAGGAGTGAATGCTCACATTGGACAAACTTCAAAAAGACTGGTCATTGCATCAGATTTGCCTATTTAAACTACTACATCAGATTGCCTTCTAATCAATAACAACCTTGTTAAAGCATAAAAGTTAACAGACTCGACTGGACTCAATGTCATAAGCACTGGTCATGGACATGAGAACTACCTGATTATAATCAACAGTGTAATCCACAGAAGTAATATGTAAGATAACAATTTTATGGCCGACATTTTTTCTTTACAATACTGCCAACGATTCTCATAATTATTTTAATAAAAAATCATTTCTTTAAAAGACCTCCATCAAATTTAAGTTGAGTGCTGAGTTATTTATCCTGAATCTGCTATCTATGTAATTTACTTGAATATTGCTGATAAAATAACTGTTGATTTACACGACGATTTAAATCTAAATTTAATGACTGTTTTTATTTCAACCATAAATTGTAACTAAGTTAAAGAGTTAAAGATGCATTAGATTGCACTATTTCTGTTTACCTGTGCTTGTTTAAGTTCTGGTGGTTTTATTTAAATAGGCTGGGAGTAACGATAACAGAGATTTTGCTGCAATAAGTGAAAAAATGAATTAAAAGTCATTCTTGAAATAAAGTCAAGTGCCTGATAATGTTAAAACTTTTAAAATATTTAATGATATGTTGGAATATACCTTTGTGAATGACAATGAACAGTAATTTTAGTTTGATGCTGTAAATTGCAAAGCATTGAAATTTTAAAAACATTTGGATTAGGTAATCATACTTTAAAATGAAATGCTCATCATATACTTACTGAAATTGTGTAATTGCCATCTTGAAGGTAAGAATAATATAACCAACGACAGATTGGTGCCAAACTATGCATTACCTGTATAGAATGATTTATTATGAGAATGCGTTTTCTATTGCTAAAATAAACAAGTGGTGTTTGATCGAAATCATAAGAGAATTACTAGTATTATGCCTGTAACAATCTGCTTCTTTTGAATGATAGTTAGATTTTATAAATGGGACAGATTGTTCAATTTGACTGGATTAATAAAATGAAGATTTTAATATCAGGGGTTTCCCTAAATCGTTGGCAATTCCAGCTGGGAGGAGGCATCAGAATAACTCTTGTTTTCAAAACCAAAACCTTGGGATTGTAAAGAGGTTTACTTATTATAAGTACAAAATAATACACATACTAATTTAGAAAAACTCTTTACAATCCCTTTAATGAAGAGTGGAAACTCATAAGTAGTATATATTATAATTTATTAAATTATTTATTCTGAAGTGTATGTTTGTTAGAAGGCAGCATAATTCTATATGAACTACTCTTGATTTCAAACATTTAAGAATTTTATCAAATACAAAACATGCAAGAATATGCAATTGCTCTGGAGGAATTTATATTTTGTTATCAATAAAGTGCTTGAACCTTCTCCAGGGAGATGATGGGAAGTTTAAATATAATACTAGATGTAGAATCAAGAATAAACAGTATGCTATCAGCTGGTATAATTATATTTAGTCTAACAAGTATCTGTTAAATGTCTTCATCCTGTTGGAATTTAGATTGCAGAGGACATTTCCTAATGTTTATTTTGCGTAGAAAGTATAACTGTTTGTATTAACAAGTGTTAAATCACATTCAACCTGCACAAATTTCAAACAATTTTTTCAAAAATGTCATTAATCTGAATATTTTAAGAAGAATCTAAGCTGTAGCATATAAAATACTATATATATATATAATATCATTGAGAATTCTTCTTTTTAACAATTATAAAGTTGACAGAAAGTTCAATTAAATGTCATTGGCAAGTTTTATACTATTGAAATTTTACTATTCCTTGCAAAAAATGTGCGTAATTATATAAGTTTTATCGTTCTTTTCTGCTTACTACTAGGAAATGAAACAGTTACTATTTAAAGACAAATCGGAAAGACCGCGAGAAATTTTTTTACCGTCATTCAAAACCCTTTGTTTTTCTCATGTTTAACCGGAAGTACATCGTCGGTGAAAGTTTACTAAAAATATTGAATTAAACTGTAAATATTTGATGATCGGATTGTTTTGTTATTGTGATGAGATGTATGACAGTATGTTCAGATAATTAAAGTCCCAATTATGATGAATATAACTAAACATTCATGTATTGAAATACATTTTACAGTTGGATACTAGTTGAATAGTACTTAGTGTAGTAGTTTTGACATCAACAAAACATCGTTAAAAAATGTCCGGCTGGGAAAAAAATAAATCAACAGCCCTGCTTCAAAGCCATGATATTTACTGTTTCAGGTGTCATATTGAAATTCTGTCTCAGGTGTCATATTGAAATTCTGTTTCAGGTGTCATATTGAAATTCTGTCTCAGGTGTCATATTGAAATTCTCTTTAGGTGTCATACAAATTTGTAACTAGAGAAGGAAAAGAAAAATGTGACAAACTTATTATATTTCATCGGAGCATGATGTGAGTTAAAGACTATAGGTCTATGAAGAGGTGGTCTTTGAACAAAGGTTTAACTGTATTGGAGCGACACCTATTAATATGATCTGTTTGTGGTTGCAACAAAATACATATTTCTTATCCTAAATAAATACAATAAAGCTTACAATCAAATAGAAATATGTTTTTGAAATATTATAGGTTTAAGAGGATCAATCAGATATTGTGAAGCTGTTACAATTTTAGGTGTGTTAACTCAAATACCAGAACTTGTTGATGTAGCTGTAGGCCTATTAACCAGTCTTGTCTGACTGAGTTTTACTGTTCCTGATCCTGGAGAACAATTTCAGTGTTTTGATGTACACGTAATGAAGCTGAAACTTAACTTTAGTTGAAATTTAATTTGTCCAGTAGTCACTGCTTTACCCGTCTTATTTCACAAATTGCACACTATATACATGTATACTGGAGCAGAAAAACTGGAAATACAACTATATTTTCATTGATTGTATTTCATTTCTAATCAGGTTTATGCACTTCACCTGTGTATAGAGTTTATCACCCTCATTGAATCCTGATAACTTTCCTTCTTCTTCTCTCTTGACTTTTGTACAAGTTCCCTCCCCTTTTTGACACACCTGTGTTAATGTGTTTAACATGTTGTGTAATAAAATAAAACCTGCTTTTATATATCATTAGCTATTATTTGCTCAAATATCACAGGCATTTGTATTACATTATTTTCTTTCTTAATTCAATCTTTGACATTTTTTCCAAGTGGTTGAACTAGAAGGGTGGAATCAAGGGACATTTATCAATGAAATTAAGAAGGTTGAAGATAACAATGGAGTATTTTTCAAGGAGTTATTTGGTTAAAACATGTGTCAAGGTGTTACAAATCTCGACCTGCATTATTCACAGGAAGTGAAAAGAATATATAAAACACATGCAGGCTATAGCAATAAATCTATCAGAAATTATAAGACTCCTATGGGTTTAAGTTTAACTGATAAAATATGTTTAGAAATGTTGAATGAATAGTGAACTATGATAAAAGTGTATACTATCATGAAAAGTAGTCATATATATCTATATATATATATAAGGTAACAGTGGGGTTGGGGCAGAAAAACCTTGTTCCTTTTTTACTTATGAATAATTTTGTTCCAGCACAATATTTCTACAGCACTTAGTAAGCATGTCTTGTATTACCAGCAACTACTATACTATAATACCTGTGACATTTGTTGTAAAATGGAAACAAACTCAGCCATTAAATAACATTTTTACACCATTTTACCGGAGACTAAATACACTGTTGGATAGTTATCACATGTCAAATGACTCGTAAGAAGTATTTTTGGCAGCCATGATTATGTTATAACATGTTGGGAAGGGAAAGAAGGAAAGGAAATGTCTTGACCTGTAAAATGAATAGCAGGTATGCTAACCGGAGACTCGCCCAATATGTCGTGTAGCTCAGGTGTAATTATGATGTAGTAACTAGTAACACATGTACCATTTCTTTTTATCCAATATTTTCATGATTTATGAAAGGTTACAACAAATTGTGATGTTGGGTGGGATTGAAAGGAGGGGTAAAGCAGAATTGTAACGTTGATGCATTTTGTCCATTGACTGTCTTGGTTCTGTCATTCATTCCTTGAAGAGATTTTAATTATTTGATTAAGAAAATGTCTTTAAGATAACCATTTTTAAGAATCTATCAATTAATTAACATCACTAACAAATGATGTCCTGCAATAAAATGAATTATTTATGTATGTGTATGTATTGAATGCATATATATTGACCAGCATGTTGCATTGATTTGGAAGTCTCTGAACTGAAATTGGGAATTCATTATTATGTAGAATATCAGCACTTCAACCTTTAATATTTATGGTCAAGAGATCTGATAGTATGGTCCAATCATGGTGACCAGATGGAAGGATATGGCTTAGCGTCTGCTTCAGATCATAGTTTCTCTAAACACAAAATAAATGTTTTCTTATGATGTCCATGTATTTCTAAATAGATTGATGTGTAACATACCTAGAACAAATTGAACATGGTGGTCTTAAATCACTTCCATATGACCGCCATGTTTTTTTTAAGTTTGCATTAAAGAAGGAAAAAGGGATGAGGATAGGAATTGATGGAATTTGAAGTTCAAAGAAAAAAACATGTAGCATTTTATAGTGATGAGATTTAAGGAATTCAACACTTAAATATAGACATGTAAATGTCTCTTTGAACAAAATTCAAAAAGCTTCTGAAGGGAAATTATCTTCCCTTGAAACGAAGTTTTTTTTGCTATAAGTTCAATTAAAATGAAGTCTTTCATAATTGGAATTAAGTTTGATGGCAAGCAATCTAATTTTAATAAGATAACTTTATACATTTTTTGTCCCTAATATTTGTCTTCCCTATAATCTACAACACAATACAACAATACTTTTTGATGGAGCTCCATTTTTTCAAGGCAAATCCTCAGAAGTCTGTCATATATTAGGCTCTACTGGTCACTGTAATTCCTGGAAGCTGACAAAAATCACATTGTTTTCACATCAATACCAAAATGTTTATTTTATGAATGTGTAGAGTTTGTATAAAATAGAACTATTTATTTTTATTTTATAACCATAGCATTATAAAACAACATGGATTATTTATTTATTTGATTTATATATCAGAGGTTGACCTTTGTACCTGGGGATGTTTTATTTGTTTTGTTAGTTAAATGATAAACAGGTAGCTCTAACCACTGACAGCTAGATATTAACACTAGAGCAGTTCAGTGAAAACAATATACCTTTCAGTGTACATATTTTTGCTATTCATGTTCCTTTTTATGGCATACAAGTCATGTCTATCTGCTTCACTGGTCATTCTTCAATTTTTGTTCATATGATCAATTTTTCACTTTCATCTTACTGTTCAAACATTCTGTAAATTTTTCTATCCAATGCCATGATTACACTGTAGTCCTTAACTCAGCTTTTTCTTGGTAGATATCTTAATGTGCTGATCTACTTGCTTTAACCTGTGCATATTTCTTCCACTTTATTCAATTGATATCTGACCTATTGACCTTTATATCTTATTGACCTATTGACATCCTGACTTATGTTTAATTATATATAATTATCCTGATTATAATGTATAGAAATGTCTATATGTAGTGTATCTGATATGAAGAATAGGCTTAGAATTATGTAGGGGTTTAGGCTACTATTTAATAGAATACCTGACAGTTATAGCCGATAGAAGGAACCTTTAGGTTCCGTGGCCAAAACTTTTGGCATTTATCTTTCATGATCATCCATACCCATTTACATCTGGGTAGAGGAATTCTTGTTGTGTCATTCAACTTTTGTCCAATCACCTCACTAAGGCAACACTTTCATTTGGTAACATAGATCTGGGTTTGTTAATTAATAGCAATTCCATACAGAAACTAGCAGAAATCTGCTAAAGAAATTTGGAATTTCAGTATACATTGGAATGTAAAGAAGTTAGTCATAATGCAGTCACAATACTTGTAATATATCATTAGCATAACATTACCACACGCACTCTGACAGGGTATATCTATCTATATTATAATCTATAAATCAATGTCCAAAACACACGGAGAAAATTGACTTAAATCAAAATCACAATCCATAACTACTTTTACACTGAGAATTGTACATAGAGCTAGATTCATTTTAGTCCAAGTAGTTCTCAGAAGACTTTAGCTTCAATCATAAAGTTGCACATTATTAACAAATAAGCTTTTATTCAGTACACTAAAATTGCAGAATGCAAACTGCAATTTGCCTATTGAAGACACACTGAAGCTAGCTCTCCATCTGTAGAAACACAGTTATTTAGTCAATGTCTAAAACACTAGGAGAAATCTATATAGAAATTCTGCACCTATTAAGATAGTAAGATTTATCTAGTATAAATTTAGCCATAATTGTCATTTTTAAAAGAAGAACTTAAATCAATCATTTTCAAATAAAATTTGTTACATTTTCAATAAATCATCAACAGACTAGTTTAATATTAGCTCTAAAATAACAAATTTAATGAAAATATTAAAAATTTTTTGATAATATTTCTAGGATGGTTAATAACACTTTTCTGTGATGAGTTACAAAAATAAAAGTATAGTTGAATTCATGGTTTACAGAAATCAGTTTAGAATTATGTTCTATAATTTAGACTTCCACTGTACATCTGATCAAGATGCATTTATTTTAAAGCTGTAATTCTAATTCCTTGTTACACAAAACTATAAAAGGAGAAATGGTTCAAGATCACAATTTTCATGGTGTATGACAGACAACTGTCCTGATCAGATGATGTTTCTAACCACAGAAATGTCAAGACTTTACACCTCCTACTGAAATTCTTGTCAGTTTCTAAAGGAAGAGGAGTGTGAACTGATTATCCACATGGTTTTCCAATTCATATTCCCAATTTTGTTTTTGTACAAAAAACAAAACTGCAACCTCTAATCTAACGTGCATATTTATCAAGTTTATCCATCATGGTAAGAAAGAGAGACAACCATCATTTACAAGGACAACAACTTGATGAGAATACTTTCTAACAATTGGCCAGTACTGTTTCTTTATGATGAATGCTGACCCTGCCAGCTACAAAAGCTTCAGGCAATTACATGCTTTCTTGAATCTCAATTAGTAACATCAAAGTGAAGGCAAATTTAGTTCAAAATGTAGGTTAGTATTGTTGTGCACAAAAGTCTTACCAAAATATTATTTGGTGCTTCTACAGTTCCTGGCTATCTTGTATCTGATGACTATGTGCATGAATCATTTTAACAGTCGTATAATGTATGTAAATATATGTATAAATATAGGTGTACTAAGTTCTGATATATACAATCTTAAGTAGAAATAACATACCAATATGATTTATTACATAGATAAAGAATAAACAAATAAATAAACAATATTTATGATACTAGTATTTATTTAGTAATATAGGTAATGTAGTTCATTTATCTTCTTAAAGGTAAAAGGCAAAGAATGTTTTTACAAACTAAGTTTTGCACAGTGTTTAGATAAGAAAGATTTTAAATGCCATTCAATGCACAATGATACAGTGCAAAAATTATGATTCTCTTTCAATTTTACAGTTTGTAGCACTTTGAAACCTGTTTTTTGCAACTGCTTGACTCACTGAAAACAATCTAGAAAGAGTGAACAAAAGTGAGTGACTAGTAGATATCTTGATATGAAGCTCTACAATAATGGCCAACTCAGCACTAATGTTCTAGAAGATTTTTATGAGTGTTCCATGTTGAAAACTGCACCTTAAACTATTTTAACTTGATGTTAAACAAGAGTATCACCTGACCTATACTAACCTTCTTATCTTCATATATAAATTGTCTTTCTGACTCAAAAACAGTTTCATCTTTTAATACCTTCCTCCACCCAATATATGAATAGTAAATCATAGGCTAGAGAATGACTAAGTTCTGATGGAAGATGGATGATGGTGGAAGTAATCTCCACCACTGGCAAAGGATGGAATTCATCAAACAAGAGGATGCTTAGTTAGCAATAAAGCATGATAGTTAAGGACTCTCAGATACAGCCAAGAGCCACTTTACTTCAAAATACCTTATATTGTATCATGGGCAATTACTCCAGAGCAGCTCCAAATGTTGCTTGAGTCAAACTTGAGTTAAACAAATTTATTTCAGCTCCTTAACACACACTCAGATTTAAAAATAGCTCAAAATAAAATCGATAAGCTATCAAATTTGAAATTATTTAAATATTTCAGTGTTTTGTCAAGTTGTTATCTTCATTACTGTATGATTAAGGGAAATAGTTTTGCTATCTTTTTATGACCAAACTTTAAGATAAATATATTAAACTCTTAACCTAATTTGGTCAATCATGATTACATGATGATTATTATGATGCAGGCATTAGGCATTGATATTTTTCTCACAATTTTACGATACTAAGTTTAGTTGTTTTTATGATTTTTGATTGAATTTTCTTTTACGATACTTGATTTGGTTGATTTCATGATTTTTGATTTGGTTGTATTTAATGATTCTTGATTTGGTTGTATTTCATAATTCTTGATTTGGTTGTATGTCATAATTCTTGATTTGGTTGTATTTCATAATTCTTGATTTGGTTGTATGTCAAAATTCTTGATTTGGTTGTATTTCATAATTCTTGATTTGGTTGTATGTCATAATTCTTGACTTGGTTGTATTTCATAATTCTTTATTTGGTTGTATTTCATAATTCTTGATTTGGTTGTACTTCATAATTCTTTATTTGGTTGTATTTCATAATTCTTGATTTAGTTGTATTTCACAATTTGTAATTTGGTTGTCTTCAGTGATACTTGAGTTGGTTGTAATAAATGTTTGTAATCACCTGAGAATGATCCCTTGAAAATCATAAAAATATTAAAAATGTGAGTTATTGTCCTGGTTCTGGGAAAAGCATTCAATTTGACTGAAAACAGAATATTTCATACTGGTGATTTTTAAGATAGTGCCATAAATTTATTTTATATCTGCCAGTGAGTGTATATTGCCTTGCCTTGCAAGTTATCTTGGCTGTATTTTGTAATATGGTTCTTGATTAGGATGTATAGCATGATTCTGAATCTCTTGTAATGATTCTTAATATGTCTGACTTATCAAAACATACTGAGCGTGAATTTGATCTAAAATCAATGAATATAAGCATGACAGATTGAAGAAATGTGTTTAAACATATATATTATTTTGATAGCATTCAGGTTTAAATAAATAAATGAATAAATATATAAATAACAACAACTAGAAAGATTCTGATGAGATGTGAGATGTAGAACCAAATCTTATTCATGAATGAATCATACTTGTAGTAATGTAAATGAATATATATATATATATATATATATGTATGAATGAATACAAAACATTTTATTGAGTGAAATGCATGATCCCATTCAGTTACAAAGAGTGAATGAATAAATGAATGAATGAACTAAAAAAGGATGAATGAACTTTTAGTCTGCGAATAGCAAAAACGAACTATCTGAGTAAAATATGAATAAATAAAAGAATGAACTTTTGATCTGCAAATAGCAAACATGAAACAATCTAAGAAGAAAATGAATGAATAAAAGAATGATTGAAACTCTCAAATGAATAGCTGAATAAATAAAATAAGTCATGAATGAATGAAAGTTCTAGAGGAAAGATATGACAAAGTGACCTAGTAGAAGGATTGTAAGTGAGGTGGCGCGTGTCGTGAACACTAATCTAAGAATGAAACATAAATAAAACACTAGAAGAATGTAAAACTACCCACACATCACATAGTTTGCTATATTCAGGTCTATTCAGGTCGGCAAACCTTGATGATAAGTTGACACTAGATATATATAGGATTATGAGTTATAATGTATGGAATTCCCGAAAATTACGTCAGGATTCCCCACCACTACTATTATCACGTGTGGTGAAATCTTGTATAAATGGTAGTAATGTGGATGAATTATCAGTATAATATAGTTTGTCCAGTGATAGAAACTAGTTAGGATTCTACAATAGCCTTGTCATGATGAGTAACATAACATAATACGACACTGCAACTCTACTGCAACAGGATTAGTGTTTTTGATATTTCATTCAGGATTCTCATTCAGGAAATATTGTCAGCCTTAAAGGGATATATATCACACATTTGTCGTTCATTCAACAGATGAAAGTATTTCATATGATAATCAGTTACAAAGGTAATATTTAAATTAAATAAAAATTTAAAGTCATTTAGTTATGTTGAATATTTAGGGATTACAATTTAATCAAATTTAATATAATATGTGCAGGAAGAAATAACTAAAATATATTCTTCTCTACATAATAGAGATAAATTCATGTAATATTCTATCATATTGTTAAAACTTTGTATACATTCACTTGACGTTGACAGTGCAAATTGTGCGCAGAGTAAGTAATTTGTTATTCTTTACATATGCAAATATATTTTTCTTTTTATTTATTTAGTCTCAAAGAAAATCACATGAGATTATCTATCTATTTGTTTATTACATGTAGGTCTATGATTACAAATAGAACTAGTACTACAAAATTTACTATTAAGAAATTTTAGGTAGGGAAATTAGCATCAGTCCTTTATTTAAAATTTATAGAAAAATGTGCAACGGGTTGAATCCTCAGAGCTAATGAGCAATGTTTGGTTGTTTAATTCAGTTACAAGTTTGTTAGTTCTTTACAAGACATCAGGAGATCAGCCCAAATATGTAAGATGTCATGACACAAATTTTTCAAAAGTGCACACATTTTTATACATAAACTTACAGACATACTTTATATAAAATAACTACTTAGTAAGAAAATAGGTGATGTGGAAAATATATTCATTGAAAAAAAAGAAATAAAAAATATCACTGTAGGCCTAAGATTTCTACACTAGTAAACATGTTTCAAGGTGATTGATATTGATTTACAATTTCTTATTATTTTTTTTAAATCTTTTTTTATAGCAGAAGAACCTATTAGATATTAAAGTGAAATAAAATTGATAAACAGTAACAATATATATTCACAATCAAGATAATTGACAGCGAATATTACATTGATGATAAGTGTATTGATCTCAATATTACAATCGTGACATTGGATATTACCTTTAAATTGCAAAGTACTAGACAGTGGTCTATATAAAAATTGTGACCTTGGTCAGTGCTAATACAGCCTCAAACATCAAACTTTTCTGAATAACAAGTTCAAAAATACAGTGATAAAAGCTGTTTTTTTAAACATTACAATTGTGACCTTGGCCAGTGTTTTTCTGTATAACAGCATTGATAAAGCTGTATTGATTTAGGTTGTGTCAAGTGGTGTAAATTGAAGATAAGAATTTTGAACTGTGTCAGAGAGTGTAACTTGTAATAATATCTAACCATGGAGTTACCTTACCTGTGTGTAACTGTGATATTTTTATTATTTATTAATATATCTTGTGTTGTGTGTAGAAATATGTTGTTACCTGATGATGTCCATGGTGAGTTTCTAATTTTTGTTATTTCTTATTAGATAAATGATTCATTGCGAAGTTGAAGTAAGTTTTGTAGTAACTATACGCATAACAAAATGGTGCATATGGTTCAGTGTTTGGTCAAAATTTGAGAAAAAAGTAATATTTTCGGGTATCATGACACAAGATGATAGTTTATGCGGAGAATGACAGAAAAATATATGCGCAACTGCTCAAAATTACAGGAGGGTCATTCTTTTTAGATAACCCACACTATATCGATGCAAAGGAAAGGGATTTCCCATTTATAAAAATCTCTTTGTCCTCTTTGCCAGGCCTATAACAGGGATAATCACTTTTTAAAGTGAAACTGTATTTAAGCCTCTCCCAGTAAATGGGTTATCCAGATTTATATATTTTATAAAAAGATATAATGAGTAAATGAGTCAGTTAACCTGATTTGAAACAGTTATCATAATATTTACCTTAAATAGTGTTTAGAATACCATTAAACTCACCGACCATATCAGACAAAAGTTGACAATCGGTATATTCCAATGTTATTTAAATCATAATAATATTATTAATTTATATAAAACAGACATTAGGACTGTCTCTTCACAGGACTAATATGAGGAACACTGTCTGGTGCTTGCTTCCCAAGGTTAAAGATTCAAAACCAAATTGCTATGACCTCCAAAATTTCACAATATGATATTGAATCATACTCCCCCCCCCCCCTTTAGAAACACCTCTGATTAAGTGGAACTAATATATTTTAGACCTCATTTCTAAAATTAAAATGTTAAATGTTGTATTATTACCAGTCATTATGGAGACTTGTTAACTAATTAATCATAATTAATGATATCATAATTATAAAAAAATATGTATGATAATGAAGATGTCAAATTTACATAATATTAGTAGTAATTAGGCCTAATTTACAGTATTCTTGTACAATTAATGTGCATAATTTCACATTGTGGTATGATATGTTAATGTTATTGACATGATAGTAGAAGTTTAATGATGTTTTTATTATGATGAGACATGTTCATAAATTAAAATAAAACATTAAACTATTAAATTAATTGCACTTGATAATCAAAAAAACATTTTAGTAAAAAAAATTATGCACTGCATGGGCTAATTAGCAATAAAGAGGAAATTATGGCACAAAAGCGGCAGTAGTGTCTTTTTCGATTTATAACTGTTGAGATAATTTTGTCCGCAACATATATGACCTCGGTTTATTGACCCATCAAAATGGCTAGATGCTTATTTCATGTTAGTCCCTCTGACCTGCAGTCAGAATTTTTCTTCAAAAATTCCTGTTTTTTATCATTTCAGCGTTAAGTTATCGTGTCTGCACCAATGATGATATACCCACCATGCAGACAGAGTGTGCAAAAGAAAATAAAGCTTTTACTCAGGCCAACAGTAATGACAATCACACAGAAATATGTCGGTAAGTTCATTTCAAATTTTTCAAAAAATATCTAGTTGATGGGTTAGAGAAAGGACATTGTCAGGGCTGTAAATGGTAGTGAGGCAGATAACTTTCCAGTCTTATTAAAATTAGTTAAAGCCGAGGTTATTGGGTTATCATGGGTTGAATTTCAGACAGGACCATTCACTTGTGTATTGGCCCTAATTCTGAAATAAAGAGTTATTTTATTTTTATTAAGTCAAAGGAATGGTCAAAGAATGTTCATTAGGGCAATTTGAAACACTAGCTGTAGTGGCTACAGTAAAACTAAAAGATAATTAAAACAAACTAAAATTGGTTAACTTTTTTACCAAAAAAAATAAATTTGATTTTTAAAGCAATTGACATTGATGAATTACTGCTTCCTTAAAAGTTGTAAGTAATGGCCCTGACTGGACTGGGATAAAAATCAATTCAGTATCGTCTGTATCATAGTGCCCTTGAAACATGACAGTTTTGTCTAGGTCAATGAGAAGTTCTTTCAAATATGACATAAACTCTGCTTGTCTTGTGTATTTAAATTGGCACAGGCCATCAGGTCTAAACGCAAGTTAGATTGCTGTCATTGAGACGATTTGGTCCTATAAGTTTGATTCTACCCCACAGCCATGTATTAGAATTTGAAGCTCCTAATTACGTCTTAACCTACTATAGTCAATAAGAAAACCGTTTGAAAAGTGCTTTGAATAATGAATGACTCAAAGTGATTAATACTTTTCTATGTTTTCCTCCCAAAATCAATCTTGTTCTTAAAGCTTGGGTTTCTTCATTGATTGATATTCACTGGTCATTCCTGTCTATTTCTGACTATTAATTTATTGTGTAATATTACTGTTCGTTCAAGGTTTTTGATCTTTTGTAATTGATGGACTAGGATTACTAGACATTCTAGACTCTAGATTCTATTGGTTATTATAATCTGGAACGTGCCAGACCGTCATTACAGTATTTGATTAGTGTGGAGTTTCAGGCTGGATAATTTATTGGGACTGGTCGTCAGTAAATAAGACTGATAAGGTTATCCAAAATTATCAGCACCAATTAATCAGATTTTTGATATAATCTTTGAGAATGAGAACTGTCATACAATGTATAAAAACCTAAAACATCCATAGTTATTAAAGCCTTGCCTCTTATCAATAGATAGTTGGTACTGCAGTTCATTTTATTAAAATAGTTTTGATGAGCATTCCTATAACAGTTTTATTAGATCAAAAGTCAAAGTACATAATATCACATGGGTACAATACCACTAATTATCAGACTAATATGTTACAATGATTGTGTTTAAATTAAATACCGGTATTATCACATGAAATTGATTTCTTCAAGTTTTCCTAATATAAAAGATGTTATAACTGTGAAAACTATATGCAAATAAAAAATTCTGAAGAGTGTAAATTCTAAACTTGAATTTGATCATTTAGTTGATAGAGAAACTCCAGATACTTCTGACTTGTTACATATTTTGGGTAAAATCTGAAGATACTAGCCAATTTAATTTATTCACTTCAAAGAAACTCTCCAGACATTTTCAGTCTGAAACAATTTTTATTTACATTCAATTTTTCTGACTTCTTCCTAATTAAATTTAAGTACTGTGTCAAAACTTTATGCAAACAGAATAAGGCAGAAATAAAATCTGAAGCACTCTAGAATTTATATTATATCAACAAGATCCTACAGACATGAGATTTCCAGTAGAGAAATTTCAAACTAGTGAATTGTTTTAACTTCAAAGGTATATGTTTCAATATGAGAGAATATTATCAACTTGTTATATCATTACATCATAGACTACTCCTACCCTTCATTTAGGTTTCACTATTATAAAGCAGTTTTTAGAAAGAGTATTGCCTACCTTCACTCACCTACTGATATAAGATGTCATACTCAATAGAAAACAACAAATGATTGCTAAATGTTTTCAAAATAAGTCATTTTGTTGGAAGTTTTTTTTGTTTGGATAGAAAGCTTTCCCTGGTTCATCAGCTAATGCTGTTTTTGCTTGGGTTTGTCAATACATCATCTCTTTCCATGCCTCTACATACCATAATACTGTTTCTTTGTTATCTATTTTATTCAAATTTAGATTTTGAAATGTGAACAATTAATTATAAGTTTTACATGATTATAACCAATGTTATGTTTTTTTTTATTATTTCAGGATGTTGTATCAAATGTGGTTTTGTGTAGCTCATTCCGTTCCTCAATGTTTCCAAAATTATACATTTTTTTATCAATCGTATTTACATTCGCCTCATAACTGTAAACCTTCGCATGAACAACTCTTGAAATTACAGAGTATTCGCAAAGAGGCCTTGGATCGTATTGAGGTTGTTACTATAGAGACATCTACAATACCTACAGAGGATTGGACAGATGGTGGTCATGTGACCGATAAAAGTGATCAAGTGACTGTGAAAAAGGATGAAAAAGGGGAGGGGGGAAGTGAGGGGTCAAAACAAGGAGGACATTCCAGCCATAGGGGGGAAAATACAGGTAAAAACAATTTTTGTTTGTTTCAAGAATGAAATAGTTATTTAAAACAATGCTTATATAGTAGTAAAAAATGCATTGTACACTTTATTAAAAATTGTTGAGATTTTATGACTCCTAATTGCCTAGAAAATGACAATCCAAGCCAGACAGGTTTCTTTGAGTTCAGATTTAGAGACCAGGTTAAAATATTTTAAGAAATTGATTAAGTGAGGTATAAATATGTCTAGTGTTTGTAGCAGGAGCCATCTTGAATGAATTCCCTACGATGTAATCTTACTAACTAGTGTATTGATTTGATATTGAAACTTTAGACAACTCTCTTCTGAAGTACACAGATTTTGCTGACTAAGCTTCAAATTGGCCTGTATGTAGAATTTGCTGACCTCTGCGAAAATCAATTTACTGTAGATATAGTTTTCCAATTCTGCTTTCAAATATTGAAGGCAATAAATGCATCATACTTCTCGATATTCATTTCACAAATCTGCAAATCAGTTTACAATTCTTATTGGATGGTCACCATCCAAATTGGTCAAGTTAACTATATAGTATGAACTCACTGAGGTCAGAATAATATTTGGTTAGAAACATATCTAGACTTGTATTATGATGTGTTCACATTAACTTGACTGTGCATGTTGCTATTGTATGGTAGTATTCTATAGTATGTTCACATCTTGTTAACTTGTGAAACTTATCAATAGTAATATCATATCTTATTTACTTCAAACTTTGATTTTAATTGTCCAAATTTATAATTATGAATTTGTACCAACCCATTAGAACTGTTTTCAACCCAATGAAATGAGAATATATTGAGCATTAAGTTGTCATAACACACTCCTGATAGTGATGAAGGAAGAAAAATAAGATTAATTAGGTATCAGGGGATTTAAAACATTTTATTTCATCTAGCTCTAGTACCCTACTTATTCTAAATCATTATTATCATTTATATCACAGAATTTGGACTGGTTATTATCTAAAGTTAAATGCCTGGTGTATTTATTTCACAAGCACATGATTTCCAAATATTTTGCTGGAGACATTTTCAGTTGCTATGAACTCTGGTATGAAAACACAACTTATTGCTGTTTTTAACAAAAATTGTTATGCTAAAACTCACATCGCAACTCACACTGCATAACATCACCCATCTTCATAGGTTCAATTTGAAGTAGAAAAGTAGGATATAAAACTTCATTCCAGTTTCCACATTATAATGATAAACCACTTTAAGTTGATAATAGAAGATGGTCCCTGTAGACCAACAGTACTATTGTAATTATACTAATACATCAATTAATGTAATGTCTTCTTTAGTAACTAATCTTACCCTAGTGATATTGTCAGTTTCTCTGAAATGATTCTGAGAGATTCTGATGGATTTTTGATTCTATTTGATACAAATATATTAGATTTTGTAAGTTGTAAGGAAATTTGGATATAAGATAATATAACTTAGTATGTATTTGTCAGTCATCTTTGTGCTATCAGTAATTCATATGCACCTATTTAGTACATTGTAACCACAGTCTATAGAGGCTGGCACCACCATTGCATGACTCAATTTATCTATTCTTTCACTTCATTATTGCATAATTGATAATCTAATCTATTTGGTAGATTCTGTGACCGAGACATGCAGAATACCAATTAGTGTAATGTGAAAAAAAAAAATATATTATTGGTGCCAAAACATAATGAATAAATACTTGTCCTGGAATATGTAACATTCATAAAAGAAAAAATACAAATAGTTATCATTTGAAAATTGTTTCTGCGTTTCTAATAAACAGAAACTGGAAGTCTTTCAAAGTAATACCATTGACTAAACTAATAATAATTTTTTTCAATACCTTATATTTTTATATTCAATTTATTTTGACTCAAAACTGCCATGTCTGCCAACCAGGATTATTATAACCATAGAATAAGGAATTGGGAATCTCAGTGAATAGAGCTTTCTAGGTGAATCTTAGTGCTGCTTACAAATCCTACTTTGATACCATGTCAATAATAATTCAATTGAATTAATGATTATATTTTTCTAATTGCAGGTACATATTTGGGTATGAACAGAGGTTTAGTGGTGTGTTTGGTTTCCATAGTAACAATTTTAAAATTATTTAATCCAAACCATTGATAATGAACAACATTGAAACAAACAACAGTAGCAGATAGACAAGATGAGGAAATACTATTAATTGATGGTCAGGTTTGATAAATTGGTCCAATAGATTTGGGTGTGGACAAAAACAATGACCAGTGAAAAATCAATGTGAAAATATATGCTTTAAAATGAATATATATTGCGATGTCAAATCAAATGTATTAGTCCAGCTTACTTTCATAAAAAAAATGTGACTTAAATCTTTTGATAAACTTTAAACTTTAGTGATATTGAACCTTCGGTGTATTTCCTTGTCCTTGAAACAAAAATCTGCTACCTTGCCTTCATAACCAAACTTCAGATTATTCCAATAAAAAGACTTTGTTGAAAGAAAGTTGATAAGATATGGTAATAACCAGTGACTCCTTGCAGATATAAAATATGTTATTTTTTATTGTGTTTCCATAGCAATTACACAAGTGCTTCCATGGTTACTTGATAGTTGATGTGAAAGCTTTCATTTTGAATGATTATCCTTACATAGACAAAGCTTGATGTGACAATTTCAAGCAAAAATTTAAAAGTTTGCTAAGCAAATATTGTGATCTTTGTGAAATTGTTTTTTTTATTTGTGATTTTATTTGATAAAATATGCTTTTGAATTCATTTTATATTGATATAAATTTTGAGTTTCATTTCATCATCATATTATTTTAATTTTCAGATTCATTTGTATCATTGTAGAAACATTGCATACTGTATTCCATCATTTCATTGTTTCTTCATTTGTTTAAGTGAAATTTTCAGATTTTAAGCAATAGAATTCGCTGATGAAATATTGTTTAATAATAAATGGAATGACAAAACCTGGTGTAACATTTTAATGAGAACTTGGTTGTATTTGAAAATAATAATTTGGATATTTTAGTTGTCACATTAACCTGAGATGATTTGTTGTACACAATATTTACTTGAAGGGTTTGTTGATTTAGAAATAATTCAACCATGAATGACAAATATTTGAGTTAGTACTACATATGGAAAGATTTAGCTCTGTATTTAAATCAGATTGTTAAGTAGGATTAAATACAATTAAATCAACAGCCCTTTTTGTTACCTATCTTTCTGAAGTCAGCTGATGGTTTGTTATGTTGTTATTTAATGTTGTTGGTTTCCAGGATTTTATTAATGTTTTTGTTTATGTAAAATGTTGAGTTAGGTTGTATACATCTTGTTATACTGAAAACTTAATGCTTACCCAAAATAGCTGGTTATTTAAAGTGCCAAATGAAAGATCAACAAATCAATTTGAACTGTTGAATTTTACAGTTTTTGGATTCTTTTGATGAGTTTTGATGGTTCAGTTTTGAAACCTCAAGGTGTAGTGCATTAAAAAAAATTGTGGATTTGGAACCAGAAATTTAATAGAAGGTTAATTTGGAAATGCGCATATTAAATGCAATTATTACAATTACTCATGAATGTATACAACGTAACTTTCAACATTCATTTCTGTTAAACTGTTTGTTTGTATAGAAATTATTTTAATACATGTAGTTGAGCCAAAATTTTTAAGACTGCCAAGAATCTTACTACTTAATTTGTTTGTTTGGAATATAATTGTTTACCATAAATTCAAGATGGCCTTTGAAAAGGAACTTATTTCAAATGTTTATATTTGTTTTTAAATTCTGCGATTATAATGAATATTAAATACAATATTTATTTATGTCAAAACTATTATTGAAATTTTCTTCAAATTATTTATACTTTTCTTCACATTCCATAATCAAATTTCTGGAGTTTTTCAATATGATAGACTCTTATTAGAACAACTTGGAAGAAAATCTTTAAAAAGTGGTCACTATGTTGAACATGCTTTTAATGTAATTAATTAAGCAAATTTAAAAGTATTAAATTCAGCTGTTTCCTCAATATATTATATAATTTAATACTTTATTTGATCATGGTTGTGACATCATTCATCCTAAATCATCATATCAATTTACATCATCAGAATTATATAATCCTAGTTTAAACTTGGCAAAGGTAACATTCAATATTATCTATATCCTATATCTTACTCTACATTGTTCTTTATCCCCTTGCTCTGTGATTCAAATCGATCTACAATTTTATTTCCTAGAATGTATTTTCCTCCTTATACAATTTAGACATTTCTAAATCTATACATTTATTTTCCTTGCTGTACATTTTGGGTTATTCACTTGCTCTACAATATAAACTGTTTCCTTACTATTTAATTAAATCGTTCTAGCTCTACATTTTAGGTTGGACCCTCTCTCTATATAGTAGGTTGCTTTCCTGCTTTACATTTTACGTTGTCCCCAGCTCTACAGTGTAAGTTGTTCCACAGTTGAATATTGAATATTTTGTTTACCTTTGACAAGTTTATGAATTATTTAATAAATCCTATAAGATTATTTCATGTGATAATTTTATATCTTAACATTCATGTTTAATCAAAAATCATGTGTAAAATATCAAAAATATATCAAAGCTTTAGTATTTAATTTTTCATTTTTTTGTCCCAATTTTATATTTTATATCATTCTGTGAAAGAATGCTTGTTTATTCTTTGTTTTGTATCTGCTGTATTTTTTTATTGTACTAAATTTATATTACTTGTGAAGTTCTGCTTTGCGTTCAATATACCAAATGATGTGCAGAATTGGACACAGATGTCGGCACCATGATATGAGCTGTACTTATGTTACACGTAAAAAGTTTAGCAAAAAGTTTTTTTCAAAGCATTATTTGTCAAGTATTTTTGTGATGATGATAAAATGCAAATTCTAATTGTACTGTAAAAATCTATTGATTAAGTTCAGGGTACATAATTAAGAAACGTTTGCCCTTAAAAAACCTAAATTCTGAATTTGAAAAACCTTCTGAATTTAGTTCGATTTTCATTTTCTAGGATAAGATTATAATGATATTTTCTCAAATATTTTGTCAAATAAATTTGTTGTTAGTATTGTTAAAACTATGCACTTCTGACTTAAGTTACCAAGAAACCTCTTTACTTACAATTTTAAGGTTTTTTTTTTAAAACTGTATTCTGTTGTTCATGTTTAATTGTGTCTGCTCTTGTTTTGTAAATAAAATGCAGTATAAAATCAAAAATTAAAATTTGAAATTATTGAACTTGTTTTCAATTTTTATTTCTATAGCCAGTTTCGTTACAAACTTACATTGGCTGTCAAATGTATTGAGAAACTTGACCTGATTCTTCCCTGTGGAGCTCTGAAATATTCTCTATAGAAAGATGCCTAATGGATTCACTGTTTACTAAATGTTTATCATATAATCAAAATAGATCACTTTCAAATGACAGATCTGTCATACCATGAATATGATTATTTCTAGTGAACATGAGTTTGTCTTACCAAAAGGAAAAATAAATTAAGGTTCACTTAACATTTCACTTAAAAGGTCCAGTTATACCTGTCATATTCCTTAACAGACTTAATAGATCTAATAGGTTTTTATATAATAAATCTTTCTATCATGCTGAAGACTAAAGGGAGATAATGGGAGAACTACAAACCACTTTGTACAAATGTTTCTGTGATGTGAAATGTTCCATTTAATAGGATCTTTTGGTTACTTGAGTGAGTCATTTACAATGACTACATTTACATTGCTATAAGTATAATATATAGCACAAGTTTTTTGAGTAAAATTATTGAAGTCACAAGGGTGATGTTAGCCCCCCGAATTAACTTGCTTTAAAATACTTGTAAACATATTGATTGACAGGTGATGTATAAAGAAGTGAGTTGTTCTACAAAACTACACGTGCATAACGAGCGGTGAACATATTAAAATAGGTCACACGTATACATCAGTTGATATATTTCAGATTACGACGTACAGACGCAATGTCGCAGAGTTTATCTAGTGATAACGATGATGAAGATATTATTCTTTCACAAAATTTAGACGATTTAGAAAAGGAACAAGTCCTGCCAAGACACTCCCCAAAAATGTCCACCAAGCAACAACTAGTGAAATTTCGAAGTTGTAGCACACCTAAGCTCCTCCCCATGAAAATTAATGATTGAAGCATGGTATGCATAAGAAAAATTCGTCTGTAATTGCAGTGACATCCAGGTCTGAAGACTAAAGGGAGACAATCTATTTTATTCGGTCACAGACCACATCTAAACTATTATCTTGTCCAATTACAAATCTACCTATGAATTTTGGTATGCCTCCAACTTTGCAGGATAAAAAATCATCCACACCGACCATTCATCAACATCCGGTAAGAAGTGGGCGTGACACTTGTTCAAGAAAGTGATCAGAAGTTAGTTTTCTTAAATTTAATCTAAACTGACATCGTGAACTTGACACTTCATGTCAAGATTACGCTTGATAGTGAGAACCGGAAATTGAGGTTTTTTGCTCCTGCATCTTTATTGTCAGTTCGATTTCGATCGGATTTTCATATTTGAAAACATCAAAGTATTTGTCAACAACTAGGCCTAGCCTAGGCTAACAACAAGTTTTATGCAATTCCTCTACCCACGAGTTGCATTTTAAAATTGAAAGGTAATCGGAAAAAAATTCAAACCCTGATTTCTCGAAATGGTTGAATTTTTAAACGTCACCAGTTGAAAGGCGATTTAGGAAAAAAACTTTTCAACTTCCGGTTTGGCCTCAAATGACGTTATTACGTAACTTTCAAGTCCTAATTCAGGCGCTGTTGATTGACCGATTTCAATGAAATTAAGCACATGGATACATTTGATAATTGGCCACATTTCTGTGAAGAGAGATTTTTGAATTTCGATTTTTTTCAAAATATTTGAAATTGAAATTTTTCAAAATTAGGTCACTTTAACGCCTACGGAAGGGTTGACCCACTAAATCTATGACCTCTAAAATAAGTTCATCGTTAGGCTATGTTTGTCGCCATCTTTAACAACTACGGGAGATGAGACCTAATTAGTTTATCACTTTGAAAATTAGAGGCGTTTTTATTTAAGCAACTCGTATCGACACGTAGAGAATTGTTCGTTTATTTAAGCAACTCGCTTACAACAATTTGCTTACAATGCCCAGTTATTTAACCAACGCGAGTAACCTACTCAGCCAACTCGTTCATCTCGGCAATTGGATACGATTAGCAACCATGGCGGCATCGTAGGAAAGATAGATTTTTCTAAATTCTGAAAAAATAGCATTTCAAATCATGAATTGTCATTTATGTCTCTTATTATCAACAGTAATCAATTAAGATAACTTATGTTGAACATATTTTAATGAATCAAAAGTACAGGAACTTGGCGATAGATGACTCCAAACAATACCGGTAGTCGTTGTGTTACCGTTAGCCAGTTAGGTCTATCTTGACGGGCCTAGTCTTATGTCTTAGCCTATTTTGAATAAATCAAACTTGACATTAGTAAGGTAGGCTCTCTATTTTTGTATTTCAAAACTAGACATATTACTTGTTTCGATTTTTAAGAAATTTTTTATTGAATTTGGATAATTCTGCCATGATGAACTCAAATGCAGCATATTCGTGTCATTTATTTCAGAAGATTCGATTTGTACCATGTGATGGTAATCGTTAGAGCAAAGCGATTAGATGCGAGTTGCTTCAATAAAAACGCTACCCGTATAGGTCATATGAAATTCAATTTATTGCTTAAATGTTAAAGGGATACTGAGCCTTAGCATAAACATAAAATTTTAGTTCTCAAGAATGGTCAATATGAGTATATATTCATCAGTCAACTTTCCTGATGTCATAAAGTAACATAATACATTAATATCTAGAAAACCCATAAAAAAAATAAGTCATTTTTGAAAAATGCTTAATCAATTTATTAAGCGTTTTTCAATAATCAAATGCCTCACTATGGTTAATAACATAGTTTTTCTTTTTGACATTTATTTATTTTTTATGCTATTTGTGGCAGCAGGTATATTTACTGTTGAATATAGCTCTTATTGGCCAAGTTTAAAATTTTCAGGGGGTAACTATTTGTTTGATTTGCACTTTCAATATACATACATTTAATGAAGCAACCATCTTGCCTATGTAGCTTATTGTTATATTATATCTGAAGCAGCGAATGCTGACAGATTCAAAGCCCTATCTATGGCTACAGCAATGGTCTAACAGGCAAATCTTGATGTCGAACAACTATTTATCACAGATAAGTAATTTCATTTTCAATTTTTTCAGAAAATGGCGGAGTTTCATGCCATCCAAGACAATCTAGAGAAGGCTATAGAGAAGGACGAGAACACTAAACCTGCAGAGGCAGTGAAAGGGAAGGAATCTCGACTGGACAAGCCAGACCAATCTTTAAGAGAACGCCTTCGCTGTATCGTTGAGGCCCATAACTTTCATGTTGTTGTTATTATACTGGTCATTATTGATGCTTTGTTGGTTATTTCTGAACTGCTCATAGACTTGGATATTGTAAAACTAGAAAACAAAGAACATCATATGGCACCCAAGGTGCTCCATGGTTTCAGCATATGTATTTTGTCAATATTTATGATAGAAATCGGTATCAGAATCTATGTTTTGAGGTTGGAATTTTTTAAAAGGAAATTAGAAGTATTTGATGCATTGGTGGTGATAGTATCATTTATTTTGGATATTGTGTTCCGTAATTCTGAAGGAACTAAGTCTGGTATTGGTTTGTTGGTTGTTTTACGATTGTGGAGAGTTACACGAATCTTAAATGGTAAGCTACTGGGATGTTTGAATAAGAGATAGAACCTTAGATTGAAATTTGTATTAGAATTACAACTTTGATTCTCATGCATCCTGTCCACAGATTAGACAAACTCCTTCCTTTTTCATGAGTTTAACATTTTGGGTGTTTGTCATGACTTGATTGCAATTGCTAAGGTGATATTGATGATATTTATTTCAATTTTTGTGGCATTTACTCAATATATAATGTTATCTTATAGTAATACTTAAACAAAAACATTGAAATTTGAATCAAATTTAAAGAAATTGTAGGGGTGTTAATTACTTTTTCCCAATGAGACCATCAGATTAAAACATGTTTTAACCTGGGAAAGGACACAGATAACAAAATATAAAATATTTTTTGATTGTAATTGTCAATTTTTTCTTTTAGGTATTATTATGTCTGTCAATACTGAAGCTCAAATAAAAATTGACAAAGAAGTGGAGAATAGAGAAGCTTGTGAGAAGGAAAATTCAAAACTTAAACAAGAAAACAGTGACCAAACCAGAGAAATAGCAAGGCTTAAAGACTTGTTGGATCAGAATGGCATAAAACATTCATAAATTGTGGTATATGTGGAATTTAGAGGGTTCACTAGGAATGGTGAAGGTTTATGGGTCTTAAATTTTTGCTTTCAATTTCTGCTTTGGATATAAGATTCTTGTCATGGCATCTTTTTAAGATGTGAAATATTGAGATTAAAGGAAAATTGATATTCACTGAAGGAAAATGACAATCATCAAAATCGAAAGTATTATTTCTATTCATGCATTATTTCATCAGATTGTCAAGGCTATTGTTTTAGGTAGAGCCAAATGTGTCCCACAACTTAGTAATGATATTAATCTGAACTGATATTAATATAACATTCTCATGGATGTAAATTTGTATGAAATATAAAATTTGGTTAGTTATTAGGTTCTACAAAGAAAGTCAATCCTAAAACCTTACAAATAATTTGTCTTTCTCTTAAATTTGTTAGCCTATTTTGATAAAGTAATAATCTACATTGAATGTCAAATTCAACTATTGTGCCCAAAATTATTTCTTTGAATTTAAAAATCTCCTCTAAACAGCTGAATGGATTAAAAAATCTCATATGATATGCAGTGATACTTTATTTTAAAATGTAATTGTAATTTGTTTTAATTTTTATTTTAATATAAAATTTCACACTTACAACAGATATTTTGAAATATAACTATATTTTTAATATGATTAAATAATTTAAACAAGTAACATACATTTAAGAATACATACTAGTAGTCAAATACTTCTGTATTTTTGTCATAAGGAAATTCCATATTTACAATAGATTATGTTTTGTTTTCATACGCCCATATTATAATGTGGTCATATTGTGGCCAACTCTGTCTGTCGGTCTTCAGTCTGTCAACAATTGTCTTGTAAACGTAATAGACTACAGTTTTCATCTGAATTGAATGGAATTTGGTGTGATCATATATGTTGATTTCGGCAATTTCTTTTGAAAAACAGTTCCTTGCTATTACGCTCGTTTTATTAAAGAAACATCAAAATTTGTTTGGGAACACTATAGAGACTAGAGTTTTTATCTGATTTGAATGAAATTTGTGTGATCATCTATTACCTAAAAATCTTTGTCAATTTGGAATATGGTGATTATTTAATCAGATATTTTAAGTTATTGCCCTTGACTTAAAGAAAAAAGAGACTACAGTTTCATCTGATTTAAATGATACATTTTAATTATGTTAAAATATCTTGGAAAATTTAGATTTTTGGTACAATATGACACAAGATTGCCTTCATATACTGAAAATTTTACAAGGGAAGTGGGCATATCTTGCTAGGCAACCACTTGTTTTTGTTATAATTACAGTATTTTTAATATTTAAACTAGGATTGATATGAACAGTAAAATGCCATAATACTCTTTATAGATTGTTTTCTTAAATGCATTATGCTATGTTTTTAAAATCAAAATACACGATTTATATGTTGTTTTGTTTTTTTTTTGTTACAAAAATTATATTATAGTTTGCTGATTATACATCGAAATCATGTGATATTAGTTAATAGATTTTGAATTGGTAACTGATGATTGATGTTGAGCTCTTTTAGCTTGACGTGAATGATGAGATAATGGGTATTATCAAAAATATATAGTGGTTTATTTAGAACATCTATACTACATTTATGATAAAATTTTCTCTTTTCCAATTATGTTCTAATTCTCATTTTGTCTTTTAGATAAAACAAGAATTAGAACATAATTCTGGTCTTTCAGAATTCTGATAATTCAGAAGAAAATTAAATATGTCCTCAATGAACTGCAATATTAATTATTAATTGTTGATCCTTATTAAGTATATTTTTACACTTTAAATTTATTATCTAAGGTTATTAAAGTATTTTCAACATAAAGTATTTATTCTTATATTTGAATTATAGTGTATTATTGAGGAAATCTAGAAATCTATTCTAGAAAGAGTTCTGGAGACTCAAAGCTTTAAAATGATGATTTACCTAATGGCAGACTCATGCATTCACCCTGAGACTGTCACTTTTAGTCTAAAATTAGAAATGACTAAAATTAATCAATATACAAAGTCTCAGGTGTATGAAATGGACCCCCTCCTTAGTAGTGAATGAGTGAGATTAGTATTAATTAGGTTAAAAAATTATAAAGCTGTTACTTTCAACTCCCACTCATTGCCTCATTATTAATTATGTATCTGCATGTAACATTACTTATTGTCATATTTTTAGAAATGATGTACCTAATAATTTGGCCACTAAAAACAGAATTGACAGATGTTAAAAATATACCTAAGTTATATTATTTGATTCCAAAAATAGATTCAAGTTGACAAACCCAATCACATAGCAACATCAGGTGTTCAGCAGAAGGGTAAACACCTCTTTGCTGGCACTAATTACCATATCATTAGTAAGAGAATTAGATCATCTACTGGGTTGTTTTGTTTAATCTTGGACACTGGGACACTGATTTAGAACTGGTCAAGAAATTTGATGGCGTGCCAGTCTATTTGTGATGTTATGACATTGAAGGCAGAAACTCTGGAAGGTGCTAGATTACAAAATGTGACTCTCAGATGTGGTGGCTATTTATAAAGCTGTTATAATATTGATTAGGAAGAAGGGTTTATAGGATGCCAACTGATTCTTTCTCTAGAACATCTGATCCTGAAAGACTAGCTTTATCACATAAAAGGATTGGGCATAAGAAAGGTAAGATTTCTGAATGTTAAACAGTTTTCACAAATTTTTTTTTCTAAATTTTATTGAAAATAAATTTGATTTGCTAGACCAATTTTTTCCCAGAACTAAAATATGATGCACTATTGATATTTCATAACCCGAATTTCAGATGTTAGCAAGAAATTTTCCGCTGTTACATAAATCAAGAAATTTTGTTAAAATGTTCAGTTCTGGAGAGTAAGTGCCTTTTTTATCTCAAGCATTTTCTATAGAAAATCTTTCTTAATGGTGATGCCATTAAACTTTGGAGAAATTTTTAAACATTTTACATTTATTTTCAACAGAGAATATAGAAGCACCAAAAAATGACACAATTATAAAGTCCCTATATTTAGTGTTTTATACAAACACTTTAAGAGCTAGCATTGTGAGTTGGCCAAAAGAAATCTGAATTTATTATTTACAATTACAGAGTGCTATTACCGGAGAAGAAAGAGGTGGTAGTTATAACAGGTGGTTCTGGGTTTCTAGGACAACACATTATACGGGAAATGCAACAACATTCAGCAAATATCAGTGAAATAAGAATACTAGATATTAAACCTCCTGTTAAATTTATGGGTAGGTTTAGATCCATCTGTAAATGAGGTATCACGTGTTACGCTTCTCATAAAAAAACTAATTTTGGGCTATTAAAATTCAGACAAATGATTAAAACAATGAAAATGCGTTCACTTTTGTTTAAAACTTTATTCGATCCACCCGAGCCTGTATCTTATTAAGTGAGCTTGTCATAAAGTTTTCAACATTTTTTGTTTCATTATGATATTGGGAATGGATGGATTAAAATTGTTGGTTTATTCATTGTTTATCATAGGTAAAAGTGGAACCTCTTATACCCAGCTTGAATGTAATTTACATTTACAATTTGTACATAATGCAAAATCATCAATATACATATAAAAGTCAAATTTAAAACCCTGAAAAACATTATCTTTTCTTTCTGTAGATAGCAGTTAAGGCCAAGGTTAATATTTTTTCCCCGTCATATTATGTCATATAGGTATCAAGCAGCCACCTAGGATATATGTGTACATACATCCTTGTGGATTTTTGTCACAGTTATATGGTATAAAAATGTCTCTTTATTACAGAATATGAAGATTTTATACCTATCAAAACAATACAATCAAGTATCAACAATTTGGCTTTAGTGCGCCAGGCCCTTCATGGCGCAGATAGTGTTATACACGTTGCAGGATTAATCAGTTATGGTACCTTCCCTGATTTTAATAATATGGAGAAAATAAATGTTGAAGGTAAGGTCAACAAACTTTGTGCTAAACTTTTATAAGGTTCCAGAATCTTTTATCCAAAAACTTAAATTACTAGGAAATGTAAGATCAATGAATAGCTTTAAAGCAAAATTTGTTATAGGAAACATTTGTCATTTGTTTAACCAATCATCTTAATCTGTTAGCCACAACTCAACCTCCAGATTTATGTTTGTCCAGAATTATCCATGTTGAAAGTAAAGGTTTTTGTGCATTTCTAGTATTACTGAAGATTAATTAAAAACCCTGAGAATTGAGAATCTGTTCTTTTATTTATTCACTAAAGCAAACCTGTTTAAGTCTGTTCACAGCTTATTCAGAAAAAATGGACATCATAAGTTAATGCTCTTGAGACAACTAATTGCTCTATATATGTTTTAATTTCTTTAATTTATGGTAGATAGTGGTACAATAGAAACACTTTTTCTATTGACTAATCACAATGATACATTATATGAAACATTCTTACTTTAATTCAAGGTACCAAAACAGTAATAGAAGCCTGTAAAAAGGAAAATATAGAACGTCTACTGTTCTGTAGTACAGTTGATGTAGTTATAGGATATGAAGATATTATAGATGGTAATGAAGAGACTGGTATACCTAAGACTTTCCTATTTCCAGGTTATCCAGAGACAAAATATAGAGCTGAAAAGTTAATCTTAGCTGCTAATGGAACAAAGTTGTCAACAGGTAACTGAAAATTTGTTTACTTGTCATGATTGTTTCAATAACGCCTTTTTTGTTTTTAAATAGACTACACCTGTTGCTACTTCTTATTATCGTTAGTGAAGAGAACACCTTCTTCTCCAAGAATAACAAAGAAAGTTGAATTTTCATAACTATCATAGATGTCTTATATCTACTATTATTAAAGAGGCTGAATCAGTTTCCACCATTTCAATCTCTGTTCTTTCACTATAATAACATCATGGAATGCCAAGAAACCCAGATGTCTGACTCAAAATCAAAATGGTGCGGTGGTGGTGGTAATTGACGAGTTAACATTTGCTTCCAGCAATGGCTGATATCGCAAACTAGGTAGTTCAAATCTGAGACCCTTATATACGTAAAAGCTTAGAAAACCTGTTTACCCTATAAGAAGATAGTTCTCATCTGTATGTTTCATATCAATCTGGACTTTTCTATATTTTCTAGGTAAACAGCTTCATACCATATCACTTCGACCTAATGTCATGTATGGAGAAGGGGATCCCTATTATGTTTCTACAGCTCTTCATAATGCTGACCAAAATAAGGGTGTATTAATACGTGTGGGAGATGGAACTGCTTTATTTCAACAATCCTATGCTGGTAATGTGGCTTGGGCATTTTTGTGTGCTGACACTGCCTTAAGAAATAATCCAGGACATATTTCAGGACAGGTGTTCTTCGTACCTGATGACACTCCTCTTCAAAATTCCTTCCTGTTTATGAACAATTTCCTGACGTTACGACACCAGAGATTATCATCTTTCTACTTACCATGGAGATGTGTGTATGTCATGTTATATTGTTTAGAATTAGTACTCAAAGCATTATCTCCCTTAGTGAAACTCTCCTTACCGGCTCAGTCTTGTAGCGTAAAGTATATAAATATGAATTTATATTTTAGTTCATATAAATCACGACAATTATTAAGCTATAAACCATTTTATACACCACAAGAATCCATACAGAAATCATCTTTATATTATAAAAATTATAAACAATAAAATAATATTTACATGAAGGATGTCTTTTTTTTATATTGGTCTTAGGAAAAAATACTTACAAATCATATCACTGAATAACGTTTAAATAATATAACCCTCTAAGACCTCCATCGGAAGTATCATTGCATCATATAACATTTTGGTTGAACTAGGTGGTGTCATAATCTTCATGAGCATTTGTAGCCAACATGAGCCAGTATGTAAAATCACAGTAAGAACACAAATTGTGCTTAGATGGTCCCACTAAGATAGTTGCCAGCTACTGGTGTTTGTCTGTCCAATAATTTCCACAACCCTTTTAAAGATTTATTACTGACCATTTTCATTTTCAGCGATTTTGTCATAATGTCAACAAAGCAGAAGTTGTTGCTTTAAATTTAGTGGTATCTCAAATGGTTTATCATAAAAATTTGTATGTAAACTTGGTAATTCCTTTAATTTAAATAACTCCTCACTAGGGTCTGTTATTTTCTCTAAAGTCATTGTTAAGGAAATTCACAAGGGACAAATGGACAGTATAAAATGGAATTAAATCTGAGATTAGAACCAAGAACCTTTAGGTAGATGTACCCTAACATGACTTCATTGAAAATTTGACTACTTTAATCAACTGAGCTTCTCAAAAGAGAATAATTTTTATAAAAGGATACTGGTATATGTAGACACAATTTCTCTCATATTCTTAAAAACTTTTATTTTTCCACACACTTGAATACAGTCACCTAGTTCATATACAACAGGCACACTGAGTTCATCTAACCTCTTCACTAACAGACCTGGGAGTTTATATTTACCATGTTGTTGTCTCTCAGTATCTGGTGAGAGAAAGTAACAACTTTAACACATCTTTGATGAATCCAGTCTAATAGGACTAGAACTAGTGTTATTCAGATTAATATTCAATTTTTTTCAACAATTCTTTTTTAATACAAATTTTTTTCATTAGACTATAAGTCATTTACTATAACTTAAATAGTAAAATTATTGTATGTATTTGTGAATTGGCCCATTCACTTTAAACAATAATAGTTATTAATTTTCAAAGAAAATATTAAGTGTATAGACTTGATCATTCTTGTACCGAATGTACTCTTCAATGAGTAAGGTCAAAGATGGGAAGAAGTGAATTAAGTCTTGTCTCACAAATCAAATTAGAAGTTATGATCATTTACCTAACAGGTTATTCCAGACTACACATGTGATCACACCAGTGCCATCATCAACTGAAATAAAATGAATTGGTAATGCATTATATTTTGTATATTGCTTGGATAATTCATTGCTTGTCAATCTCCAAATGTAAATTAAATGACTCATAAAAAGGTGTATACATTCATTCTGTTTAACTTTCTATAGATTAAAGATCATGGATCATAAACAATGTGAAATATTTGCTTATTTTTGACATTTCCAGAAATTAGTAATATAAAGTAATACATTAACCAAAATACTTGATACCTATATATGTGTGACATTTAGTTCGTTCGTCAACCCCTACCACAATTCCAATTATATCAACTTTGTAAAATGGGTGAGTTTTATATGCAAATACACCTATAAATAATCATATATTAAGAGAGAAAGTCAATCAATAAGAACAAAATATTACGAGAATCTTACTTCTGATTAGGAAAGGTTGTCATACATAGTACAAGGGTATCTCATTAAAGTTAGCGGGTTTCTCATTAAAGTTAGAGGGTTTCTCATTAAAGTTAGCGGGTTTCTCATTAAAGTTAGAGGGTTTCTCATTAAAGTTAGAGGGTTTCTCATTAAAGTTAGCGGGTTTCTCACATCTCAAATTCTCAAATCTTACATCTGATTAGGAAAGCGTGTCATACATAGTACAAGGGTATCTCATTAAAGTTAGCGGGTTTCTCATTAAAGTTAGCGGGTATCTCATTAAAGTTAGCGGGTATCTCATTAAAGTTAGCGGGTTTCTCATTAAAGTTAACGGGTTTCTTATAAAAGTTAGCGGGTTTCTCATTAAAGTTAGTAAAATCAAAAGAGGCGGTCACATTTTTCGACTTTGGCTTTCGCTATCCCACAATTCTTCATCAATATCAAGAAACAAATTCACCAAGACAAGATTACATTGGTTAACAATAATGTCATTAGAAAAGGACTTTCTAGAATTTATGATAGATTATGGAATGGAAACAGAAGGAAAATAAAAACTCAATTGTAATTTGATTTGGGTAGAGCTGCAGACATCTTGACAAAGTGTGGATGTCAACTTTTTGCAACCATTTAGGTTTCAACTCCAATTCCAATGTAGCCATAGCCTACCCATTTTGTCTAAAACAAGCACTACGGCATACAATATCCATGCAAGTCATTCCCATCATAAAAAATGTTTCATGCCATTCTTTGAAAAGGTTTGTCACCTTGACATCAGTTACTGAAAGTCCACTTAGTTAATTTTGTACCACTGACCTTGAAATGGGTTGTTATAAGGAGCAGCAAGTATTTCAGATATGTACAATTTTAAACAAGATCTAAAATGATGGTCAAGTCCCCACAATTCCTCTGGAGGAAAGTCATCATTTACATCTTCTTCTACTATCAGTGCTTCAGCCATGATCGATTCTATGAATAAAATTTATGTACTAATCAAAGATAAATGGTCATAATAATGGTTTTGAATCCGCTATGAAATTCAGTGTGCTTACGGTTAAGAGCACTTGCATCTATTCACAATCTGAAGCACTTGATGTAACATTTTATGCACTTTTGATAGTATCAATTATCATTGCTATATTTTGATATATTAAAACAACATTTATCTAATACTGAACGTCCCGAACATGAAAAATATGGAAACTGCAAATTCAAAACTCGCTTCATTCGTGTTACGTTTCAAACTAATTCTAACCAACACCGCTAGTCAAGGTTGTCATAAAACAAATTTATTGCATGTTTGACGTTCAAGACTACTACCGGATGTTGACAAAATGGAAAACATGGCTAACCAAAGTGAAAAGAAAGTGATTGTTGTGAGCAGAACTTCTGATTTACAACGACTAAAGCTCGAGAAGTTGATGAAAAATCCCGTAAGAGATTTAAGTTTCCTTGGTTGTTATCGTACGGTTTTCTTATCTTTTATTTATCTTCGTAGATCTTTTCAAAATCAAAGGATCCATTTCAAACATTCATACAGGCTTGCCATCTCATATGGGGGATGCCGTGGTTTCCTCCCTCTGCGAGTTCCTCCCCAGTGGTTTCCCGCAAACCACTACATTTCATCAACATCCGCTTTCCTGTCACTGCACACAAAATCACTATTTTAAGAAATAACTTCGCCAATAGAATTTCTCATTATATCTCAGCAGTTCGACAGAAAATGGACTGTTAGACATCAAATTCCAAATCTAGAACACATATTAGTCAAAAATTGGCATGCAAAAACCCAAAGGGAGGGAGGGAGAAGCATAAAATGTTTTAATTGGACTGAGTCCTACATAGCCAGGATGCAGTGGTTGCCTCCCTTTGTAAATTCCTCCCCAGTGGTTTCCACGTGTATTCTTGGCAATGGAAGTCAAGCTTAACTTATGCGGCAAGTACAATTATAGACACTGCATCTTGCAAAATATTTTAAAATTCTGGGTTCGTCGTTTCTTATCTAAATGCGGTTAGGTTGGGCATATTATCCTATCCACACTTTATTCATGACTACACATTTGAAATAACTTACTGACTATACACAGCATCTGACAGATATTTGGAACAGATATGGTCAGAAAAACTAGAAAAATAGCCAAATGTAATGCAATTGAAAATCATTCAAAATTAATGTAATGTAGTCATATAAATTTTTGTAATTGTAATCAATTACATTTCAAAGTAATTGGCCCCAGGCCTGTTTTTTAAGACTGTTTGGTTTTGAATACCAAATAAGTAAGTGCATGCAGCAGCCGTATTGCTTATCTTTTTGGGCTTGAATGCCAAGCAAATGAAGAGGATATCAAAATGAAGAATTGCCCAGTTTAATAACCATTGATTTAATCAGATTAAATTGTATACAGGTAAAGACGTATTTTTTCTTATTACAGGATAAAGAGGTATTTATTCCTGAGAAATCAAAAGATCCTTCAGCTAAAAAAGCACCTGAATTCATACGTAATGTTTGGGGTAAGTTATATCATTGGAAGAAACAGGGCAGTTAAAGGGATAATAGGTCTTAGAATGAACATAAAATTTGAACAATTTTAATCTTCAATAAGAACTCTATTCATGAGTAAATATACCTGCTGCCATAAATAACATAAAAAATAAATGTATATCCAAAAAACTAAGTAATTATCCATAAAGATAAATTTGATTAATGAAAAACACTTGATAAATTTATTAAGCATTGTGAGATTTCCCAATTTTAATGGATTCTGTTACTTTATGATGCCAGGTAAATTCATTGATGAATATATACTCGTATTGACCATTCTTGAGAACTGAAATTTTATTTTCATGCTAAGACGTAGTATCCTCTTAAAAAGAATCCTCTTTTTTTACAGAAACTTCATGCTGCTGACATGTCCTTATGATAAGACTATGCTTAACAGTACCTTTATATAATATCATTTCTTTTTGAATCAGGGTCTAGTGCTGGAGCTGGTAGTGGTGATTTCCATGTTTATAGAGGAGTTAGGAGAAGGGAATATGCCAGACAAAAATTTAATAATGAGAAAGCTAAAAGGGTAAAGTAAATTGATATATTTTGTATATGCTATCCAGGGAGCAAGGTGATCATACAGACTTTTAAAAAAAAGATTAACATAAGTTTGAAGAGTGATTACGAATTGATGGAATGAGATCAAGCAAATTTCCTATCAAGCTGTCAGCCTCCTCAGTGCACATTTCAAAACTACAATTCCTTAAAAATGTTTTATTCTAGGAAGAGTTAGATGATGAATTCAAAGCAAAAGTTGCTAAAATCAAGGAAATAGAAGAAACAAAGGCTGCCAAGAAGAGAGCAAAGAGGTATGGGTACTTTTAAAAACATTCTGGAATGGGAAGCAATGATAATAATACAAGACTGCCCTCATTTAGCTTTGAATCTTTTCAAGATGTACATTTAAATCTCAGCACTATGTGTATGATTTAGGAATAACTTCATACTCATAACTTCATACATAATCATTTCTTTTAGACAAAAATCTGTTTGGTTTTGTGACCTGAATTCTCTGTAAATCAGAAGACTTTATTAAATTTTGCATACATCTGATCATCTAAAATGTATTTTAGGTTAAAAAAGAAACAAAGACAAATTAATGCTAAGAAAAGAAAGAAAGGGGTGAAAGAAGGTAATATACATAAGAGCTTTATGTTCTGGTTTGGGTTTATAATAAGACATACTTTCATTTAATTCATCTTTATTTATAAGAGTATATGGAGCTCATAGTCATAATGTCAAATTCTATTGAATTATATTTGAAAATGGTACAACTAACCAACTAATATTAACATGAATTCTCCTTTTCTCTTATAGAAAATTCTGAGTCATCAGAAGAAGAAGAGGAAGAAGAAGAAGAAGAAGAGGATGGAGAAGAGAAAGACCAAGATACTGGAACTATTCCAGATAAAGACTCTCAAAATTTTGAAAATGATTTAATGGAAACTGACAAAAAGACATTCAGTGAAACAAAAAATAGTCAAAATACTTGATGAACTGTGCCAGTACTATGTTTCTTCAAAACTATTTCACTCAAAATTGTGCAGCAGACGTAATGAAACATAAACTGTGAGATTTGCCAGGACCAGTGGGGGCAAGGTTCATAATGGAGGTTCCAAAACTTCTTAGTTTTTAGAATCATCTTGTGAACAAAATTGTCTGCCATCCTTCCATTTAGAAAATATAGGGTTTTACATGTATATTGTGTGATCATTTAAACAAAAAGAATCATGAAGTGAATTAACCCTGATTAATTTTGTGTCAAATGAAACTAGTGGTGTAGTTGCTCAGTAGGATATTCTCCAAAATTAAGATAAATAATTAATTAACAATATTGATCATCTTAGCCACATCAGCATAATCATGCACCTTGATTAAGACAAGGAACCTTTGACTTCTATTTGATCCTTTGTCCAATGTCTGTGGTTCCTGAATTTCCAAAGGGATCAAACTGGAAAAGAAAAAAAATAGCTAGTCATGGAAACATACATCCACTGTCAGCATGGAATTGGAATAAAAGATTCCAATGCTCAAACTAAGTTTCATCAAAATCCAGTGAAAATTGCACCTTATACTGCACCCACAATACAATTTTTTCCATTGAAAATTGTAGATTTTATTGTGTTTACAACAAATATAGAGGCCGGGTCAATAACTCAAAACCCCAACTTGACCGACTTCTTATAAATACCAATGCTCCCACCAAGTTTCTTTAAAATCCGTAGAAAATTGTAGCTACTATAGTTTCTACAACAAGTGAAGTCATCAGAAAATGGTAAAGTACGGTACCAAAAGTAAAGAATCTTAATGGCATCATGTTTTATCTTTTCACATCATTCTCTGAAGACTTCACTTTGCAGAAAAATGTTGGAGTAACATAGATGCCATAAGGATTATGACGTCATTATTGTAACAGTCATTCACTTTTTATACGCCCACATGGAAATGTGGACGTATATTGCCGTCGCCCCTGTCCGTCCGTCCGTCGGTCCATCGGTCCGTCCACATTTGTTGTATCCACGATAGAGGCTACAGTTTTTATCCGATCTTAATGAAACTTGGTATACATGTATATATTGATAATATCTCGGTCAAGTTCGAAAATGGAAATTATCGCATGAACGGTTTTTGAGTTATTGCACTTGACTTAGTAAAAACGCGTCAAATTTGGTTTGTATCCACAATAGAGGCTACAATTTTTATCCGATCTTAATGAAACTTGGTATACATGTATATATTGATGATATCTCGGTCAAGTTCGATAATAGAAATAGTCGCATGTGCAGTTTTTGAGTTATTGCCCTTGACTTAGTAAAAGCGCATCAAATTTGGGTTGTATCCACAATAGAGGCTACAGTTTTTATCTGATCTTAATGAAACTTGGTATACATGTATATATTGATGATATCTCGGTCAAGTTCGAAAATAGAAATAATCGCATGAGCGGTTTTTGAGTTATTGCCCTTGACTTAGTAAAAACGCGTCAAATTTGGGTTGTATCCACAATAGAGGCTACAGTTTTTATCCGATCTTAATGAAACTGGGTATACATGTATATATTGATGATATCTCTGTCAAGTTCGAAAATAGAAATAATCGCATGAGCGTTTTGTGAGTTATTGCCCTTGACTTAGTAAAAACGTGTCAAATTTGGGTTGTATCCACAATAGAGGCTACAGTTTTTATCCGATCTTAATGAAACTTGGTATACATGTATATGTTGATGATATCTCAGTCAAGTTCGAAAATAGAAATAATCGCATGAGCGGTTTTTTAGTTATTGCCCTTGTCTTAGTAAAAACATGTCAAATTTGGGTTGTATCCACAATAGAGGCTACAGTTTTTATCCGATCTTAATGAAACTTGGTATACATGTATATATTATGGATATCTCGATCAAGTTCGAAAATGGAAATTATCGCATGAACGGTTTTTTATTTATTGCCCTTGATTTAGTAAAAATGCGTCAAATTCGGGTTGTATTCACAATAGAAGCTACAGTTTTTATCCAATCTTGATGAAACTTGGTATACATGTATACATTGATGATATCTCGGTCAAGTTCGAAAATGGAAATTATCGCATGAAAGGTTTTTGAGTTATTGCCCTTGACTTAGTAAAATTCTATTGTGGTTGTGATTTTCAAAGCATTTTGATGGAACTTGGTGTAAGCATCAGAATTGACATTAGTCAAGATTGAATTTCTGACTTTTTTTAACAAATGGTTTTTGGGTTATTGGCCTTGACTTAGTAAAATTGCGTCAAAAATATTTGTGCTTGCAAAATAAGCTACAATTTTTTAATAGATTTGATGAAACTTGGTGTGAGTATTGAAATAGATAAGATGGTGGTCAAGTTCTAATTTGACAATTTTCCATGAACAGTTTTTTTGTTTTTGCCCTTAACTTCAATTTTAATTCAGTGAGTGTATTTGAGTTATTGCTCTATTTATTTTTCAAATTCAATGCTGCCAGTGGGCGTTTGTTACCTTGCCTGGCAAGCTATCTTTTTGATTGTGTTGGTTTTGAACTCCCTGAAGAAGTGTGTTGTTATACACACGAAACATTGGAGGAATAAATGGTTTATATTGACAGAAGTTTTATTATTTAAAGCATATAAACATTGCTCCAAAAGAAAAGATAGCTTGCCAGGCAAGGTAATATACGCCCACTGGCAGCATTGATTATGAATAAAAAATAAAATAACAAACCTTCAATCATATACTTCTTTTCTAGGGTGATAAATGTAAAATATTCCTAAGTTTCATTAAAATCTGTCAAGAATTAAACCTAACAACAAGGCAATAGATGTGCCTTCTAGAGGGTTTACAAGCCAAAATTTTGACGTTTTCAAAAACAAGGGAAATAACTGGATACTAAATATTTTTCTATTTATCTGATTTTCAATAAGGTTCATCCTTACGTGATTACAAATACTCATGCCAAGTTTCATCCAAATCGCTCAAGAATTTTGACTGTAGAGTGTTTACGAGGCAGAAATCGAACAAATTTTATAGAACAAGGGCAATAATTCATAATAAATATATTTCAATATTTTTAATTTTCAATAGGGTTTATCCTTGGGTGATATTAAACAATTTCAGCAAGTTTTGTAAAAATCGGTCAAGAATTGTGCTTTGTTGAGTGTATACAAGCCAAAATCGAATGCGTTTTCATAAACAAGGATAATAACTCATACTAAATATTTTTCGATTTATCTGATTTTCAACAGGGTTCATCCTTAATTGATTACAAATACACATGTCAAGTTTTGTCAAAATCAGTCAAGAATTGTGACTTGTAGAGTGTTTGCAAGGCAAAAATTGAACGCAAGTTAAAGAACTAGGGCAATAATTCATATCAAATATATTTCTATATTTTGATTTTCAATAGAGTTCATCCTTGGGTAATATTAAACAATTTCAGCAAGTTTTGTCAAAATCGGCCAAGAAATGTGCCTTGTAGAGTGTTTACAAGCCAAAATTTGAACATGTTTTCAAAAAGGCAATAATTCATATTAGACATATTTTGATATCTGTTATTATCAATAGGGCTCATCCCTGGGTGATATCAAACAATTTCAGTGAGTTTTATCAACATTGATCATGAATTGTGCCTTCTAGAAAGTTTATCAGCCAAAAAGTTGAACAGGTTTTCAAAAACAAGGGCAATAACTAAATATTTATCGATTTAACTGATTTTTAAAAGGGGTCGTCCTTGGGTGATAACAAATACTCAAGCCAAGTTTCATCAAAATCCATTAAGAATTATTCTTTCAAGAGTGTTTACAAGCTAAAATTGAACGCGTTTTTCAAGAAGGGCTATAACTCAAATTAAATATTTTTCATTTTTCGCTGATTTTCAAAAGGGTTTATCCTTGAGTTAACAAACTCTGCACCAAGTTTCATCAAAATCCATCAAGAATTGCACGCTGTAGAGTATTTACGAGCCATTCAAGAACAAGGGCAAGAACTCATACTAAATATTTACGGATTTGGCTGATTTTCAATAGAGTTTATTCTTGCGTGATCATAAATACTCGTATCAAGTTTCATCAAAATCCGTTAAGAATTGCACCCTCTAGAGTGTTTGCGAGCAATTGTGGACAGACTTGGGTGACGACAATATTCGCTCCCCCATTTCATGTGGGCGTATAAAAATCATTATTATTTTGCTTAGTTTTAACTGAATGGAAGAGTTGTTTTTAAAAACTGTGAGGTGAACAATTGGGTAAGGCCCAGTTTATATGTCGCTCTTTTAGTCGTGTCGTGCTTTCGGTAAAAGCATGATGTGAAGCGCCACGCTGTCTGTTTTGATTTATACAGTCGTGCTTTCCAGAGTCGAATAATACGGCGGCTTTCGATTGTCGCTTATTGTTGATGCGGATTGTGCTGCAGAGGCAGAGAAATGACGTGTTTATCTGATTGGACTGTTGGTTATTTTCGGAGAAATTATTTGATAAGAATTAATGCCTGTATTTCCGTGATAAAATGTCTGTTAGGCCTAACTTGATTTAAGCGAAATTTGACAGAATTGTTTTGCAGGAAATGTCGGCTTTAAATGAGCTTGGCATTATAACGACCTTGATTCTTTAGGATATCATTCAGACTATTCAGATTATTTTAAATTGCAGTCATAATCAAATTGAATTATTTTGTTTGTTGGATACAACCCGTCACTGTTTGCGACTCAATGCTGCATCAATATAACGTTCTAAGGCCATTTTCGATAAGAAAAGATAGTTTAACAATGTTCATTTATCTGTCACTCAATCTTATCTTCTAATCTGTAATAATTCTAAATAATAACCTAATGTTTAACCTTGACCTTAGTTTTATGCTACTGCACAGACTCGGAGCAGGAAGATAGGCACTACAAAAAACGCGACATATAAAACCAAGTCGTGCTTTTGCTTAAAGCACGCAACGCCAGGAGAGTTTTCACTTAGCACGACACAAGACGTGTCAAGCTAAATCTTTTGATTTATATGTCGTGCTTTTCTTTTCTTTTTTGGAACTTAGCCAAATTTAGGATGAAAAAAAATTAGCACGACACGACTAAAAGGGCGACATATAAACTGGGCCTACATCAAGTCATTTTTTGTGGTCTATTGGTATAATAGTAATGAATTCTCTTGAGAGAGCTGTTTCATTCCTGGTAAAATCTTTCTGGAACTTCTTTCACATCCCTTTAAAACCTACTGAAGACCTCAATCATGAGCATGTAATGAATTTTGATTTACAGGTAGGCTTTTTCAGTTGATAAATACATCTAAAGCAATAACAAAATTTATGTGACTACACAATTTGTCTTTATTATCAAAATTTAACTGACATTTGAACCACAGGTTTTTCATATCAAATATTTTGCAATATATAGACAAAGGAGCTATCTGCTAATAATTGAGATGAAACACAGATGGAGAAATTTTTTAGACAATGCATAAAAAATTATTTATCATTTCACAATAACATCTATTTTTTGCTACCACTTAATTATATGCAACAAAAAAGATCATTTAGTTTTCACATAAAATGTAGTTTCTAAACTTTTAGTGTATCTTTGAAGTTAAATTAATGATATGTGTGTACACACATAATGTAACTGTTCAAAAAAACATGTGCTCTGAAGACTTGTCATGATCATTTGAAGCAGAATAAATGTCTTCTAATTGATAATGACATTTAGTTTATTTAACAAACCAGGCCCTTGTTTCTAAAAAATAGTTAAATTTTCCATTTTTGTCACAAGTTTGTAATTTCTGTAACATTTGCAACTGATTTTTTAAAAATGAGAAACAGGATGCTAGGACACTGAATTGTCATTTAATATCCTTCTTCAGCTTTTTTTTTTAACCTTTTCTCCTTTGTATGATTCCTTCTTTCTATTTCGAATTCAACTGGGTTGTGATCTGGCAAACATTTAGAGACAACTCCATATCCAATGGTTCCACTACCATCTCTTATAGTAAATCTTTGTCCTTCCTCTATTACCATTTTTTTAAACAAATTCAGTTGAACAGTTGCATTTTCTCCTGGCATGATAATTTTATTAGCCTCCATTTTCAACACTGCAGGACAATCCCACGTCCAACTGAACATATGGAATTGAAAAAAGCTTGTCATAGGCTTGGCTTTCTTGCCACCTTCTTCTTTTGAAATAAGATAAATCTTGGCCTCCACATGATTTCTTAATTTGGTAGTTCCTGGCTTTGCTAATATGGCCCCTCTTCTTAATTCCTCACGTTTAATGTTTCTAATCAAAGCTCCAAGTTGATCACCTGCCTCTGCTCGATCCAAGTGCTTATGGAACATTTCAATTCCTGTGACAACAGATTTAAAACTTTTATCGTGACCCTGGATTTCACATTCATCTCCTTTCTTTAAAACCCCACGTTCTACTTTTCCTGTCACCACTGTCCCTCGACCAGGAATGGACATTACAGATTCAATGGGAAGAAAAAATGGCATCTCCAAATCTCGAACTGGAGTAGGCATATATGAATCAACAGCTTCTAACAGCTCCTTAATCTTCTTAATTCCTTCTTCATCTCCATTCAATGCAGTCAAGGCAGAACCACATATTAATGGAGTATTATCTCCATCAAATCCAAAATCAGTTAGTAATTCTCTTATTTCCATGACTACCAATTCTATCATCTCAGCATCTGCCACATCTGCTTTGTTGATGAAAACAACCAATCTCTTGATACCAATTTGTTTTGCTAATAAAAGATGCTCTCTAGTTTGGGGCATAGTTCCATCAGTTGCAGCAACCACTAAAATGGCACCATCCATTTGTGCTGTTCCTGTGATCATGTTTTTGATGTAATCTTGATGTCCAGGGCAATCTACATGACCATAGTGACGAAGCTCAGTCTCGTATTCAATAGTGGCTGCATTAATAGTGATTCCTCTTGCTTTTTCCTCTGGAGCCTTGTCAATATCTTCATATTTACTAAATTTGGCTTTGTTTTCCAATGACAATACTTTTGTTATTGCAGCGGTCAAGGTTGTTTTTCCGTGATCCACGTGCCCAATCGTTCCTATGTTCATATGCGGTTTTTCTCTCGTGTACGATTTCTTTTGTGAAACTGGCTGAGCAGCATATCTGAAACTTTGAGAAAACTGCCTTTCAGATCGTGGCAAAGGTCGTTGGGAGGCAAATAACCTTGATTTGTAAGAGTTCGACAGAACTCGTTGTACGAAAGTCGCCATCTTGAAAGATTTGGACTCAGGCTACAAATTATGTAAATCATCAAGGGTGTGACTAAGTTTCAAAATGTATACAGTTTACAAAATTATCCGGAATTGTGACGTAATACTATTTTATTACATGAAAACAAAGTACATGTATTACACTAATATCTATACCAAACATTTGTTGACTGCTTACCAAAAAAAAAAAATATCTGAGATACATGGTAGATTTTATCCCCTTTCATTATCTCCCTGAAGTAATCACTTTGCATTTATTATCATTGCATTATCTTGTAAATTGCTCTGGAAGCAGATAATTTCTTATCGAAATGATGCATACTGAAATTCATAGCATGTATTCTCCGTGTCTTCTGACTTTGGCCATTGCTTCTATAGGAGAGAATCCCTCATAACCTTGGAAAAATTCGTTTTTGGTAAAACTTGGTAAAACCTTTCTGCTGACCAAAAAGTATACACAAATGACCTCTATAACCATTCTGATGTCAACATAGCCTGAATGACCGATAGACACTGCTCAATAAATATTTCCATTATAAAAACACACTTAAGATTGCGCTTACAACTGTCTAAAAAGAGTGTCCATTCATTTGGACAATATATGGGAACACCCAAGTCTTTTAGAATCCCTTGGATATCACGACAGTAAATATAAATATACATGTATATGTATATAAATGTATCAAATCGCTTATATATGGTTTATGTACGTTCACAATTTCACAAACCTCAAACAATTTATTTCTGAGTCCCAATATGATTATCTTTCAGCGAAATCCGAAGTCCGCCAGCGACACATTTATACTTTACCGAAGATTCACAAAAACCAGGAAACTGAATGGTCTATAGCCAATAGGATTCCTAAAGGCAGGCCTATTATCTCAGATTGCGCGAGCGAATCCTACCGAGTTTCAGAATACATTGACCATTTTTTACTTCCATTAGCGTGTAAGCATCCGTCATATCTTAAGGATACCGCCGATTTTGTTGACAAAATTAAAAGCTTGAATGTTCCTCCAAATGCTAGATTCATCGCATTAGATGTTACGAGTATGTATACAAATATTGATAATAAATCCGGTTTAGACGCTGTCCGAAAAGCCTTTCTTCGAAATCCCTGCGTAGATAGACCCGATAAAGAAATATTGGAACTTTTGGAATTATGTCTAACGCGAAATGACATTGTTTTTAATGATGAAATTTATTTCCAGACTTCAGGCACCGCGATGGGCAAAAGATTTGCCCCGAGTTATGCAAATATCTTTATGGCCGAGTGGGAACTGGAAATTTCTTCCATTTCCTCTTTTAAACCTTTCTTCTATGGAAGGTTTCTTGACGATATTTTTATTATTTGGACCTAGTCTTTAGAAAATTGTTGGCAATACTTTGTAATTTTAAATAATCACTACCCTTCTGTAAAACTAACTGCGAATATTTCTGAACAAAGTATGGATTTTCTGGATACTACGGTATTCAAAGGACCAAATTTCTCTCAAACAAATAAATTAGACATCAAAGTATTTTTTAAACCAACGGATACACACCAACTTTTATATAAAAACTCTTTTCACCCAAAACATACTTTTACGGGAATAATCATATCACAAATTTTGCGTTTTTTTAGAATTTGCACTCAAAAGGTAGATTTTGATGCAGCGTGTAGACTAGTTTCCAGCAAATTAAGAGATAGGGGCTATTCCAAAAGATTCCTGCGCAAAATTAAAAATGACACTGTTTTGGACCTTTTGAAAATTAATGAACCCCCTCCTCTTATAAATAACTTTGGCGCAATACCATGTGGAAGTTCACGATGCCGCACCTGTGAACATATTCATATGTCTCATTATTATCAAAATAAAAAAAAACGGAAAGACATTTGAAATTAAAGAACGTCTCACGTGTACGGATAAAAATATCATTTACCTAATTTCGTGTAAAAAATGTGACAAACAATACGTCGGCGAAACCCAGAACGCGTTACGAACTCGATTCAGCGGCCATCGCTTTGATATAATTCATAGCATAAATAGACTAATTTCTCATCATTTTAATTTACCTGACCATTCCATTGAAGACCTTTTTATCTTGCCTATTGAATCAATTCCTGACTCTGATCTTATCAAACCAAAAACCAAACGATTACAGAGAGAAAGCTACTGGATGGACCAATATTACTTGACCCCTCTCTTTATTTTCTAGCTCATTAAGTATAACATATTCTAATCATTTTACATAGAGTTTTATATTTTCAGAACCTAACCATACTCTCTTCTTTTAGACTGGTAACAAGAAAAATTTCATATTATGGACTATTGTTTTTTGTAGATTACTTGTGGATGTTTTTTAACTAAATACTAACTATGCTAACTTCACCTTATCTTGAATCGAACATTTATCTCCTTATTTGTGACCTTGGCCAGTGCTTTACACAGAAGTTTCTAGGAACTTCTTCACTCTTAACACGAAAACTAGAGCTTGTGGAGAAAAACAATACAATTTCAGATCAGCGCCTAAATCTCCTTTAAAATCAATTAAACCATCCAATGCACCCGTAAGTGAAAAAAATAGTGGTCCCCGGTGTAGTTACACTGTTTTCTATAAAAAGGCCATCTATTATATCATCAAAATCATAGTCCAAAGTTGTAACTTAATTTTTATGTATGGAACGTCGTAACAGCCTAAAGGGTATATACTTCTTACGGCGTTAAACGCTCAACGTTTTTACACGCTGGAATACGGCGTTTGCCGGCGTTCTTCAGCGCATCGATTTATACTTACATCGCCAGCGAGTCACGTCGTATAACGGCGTTTGACGGCGTCACTTTTGTGTTGAACTTTCCAGCGTTTACGCTAGCAAACGCCGGCAATCAACCAATCACAAGTAGCTATTGTACAACACAGACAATGAGTAATTTTCATCTAACATTGACAACGTTGATATCAGTTATGTAATTCCATAGTTTATAACACGAATGCGCTATGTATCCGTCTGTCTATAGGCGGGTCCATTCATATTTCCCGCCAAAACCATGGGCGCGGCCATTAGAGTATCACGTGACATGTCCGCCATTACGAGCGTGAAATTTGCCTAGCCTCGTTCCCGTTTCACGTATTAGTTAATGGCGTCAAGGCGAAATATTTTTTGTTTACATAAATTTTTCGTTGTTCAACGATCAAAGTGAAAAAGAATGGATCAAAGAAAATACACGAAAAGTGGAGGAACATCTTGTACGATCAACAGCTGTACCAATAATAGGCGAAAAATCAACCAGTGGAAGGAAATGGTGTTTGAAGTTCATCACCTTACCTACGAAAAATGTCCATGTTTGTTACCTTTCCGATTTTTATCGATGCCGTCTAATCTTGAACCAGCTCAACTCGAATGGATGAAGGCTATCAATCGCAAATTTCTACCAAAGAAAATTTATGTTTGTTCTGAACATTATATCGGAGGAGTTCCGACGCCAGAAAATCCCATTCCTAAGTTAAAGCTTGGTTACGAGGCGATTGTTACACCTGGCAGGCGCAAGTTATTGAGGCGTGATGATACAACAGGTGCGGCTGTGAAAAAACGGAAGTTATCGATAGATAGGAACGAAGAGCAGCTACCTGTTTGATTAATGACAATGATTCTTTATTATAAACGGGTGTGAAGAAAGAGGTGTTTTTTTTTTTTTTTAATTAGTTGAGTGTAGGACTGCTTTCAATATTTTCACCTTTTAGGCCTAATTAGATATTGCAGGTCAAATATTACTTGTTCTTATGAGGCTAAGGTTAATTTAATATTTATGTAGACGCCTTGGAATTTCTAAAAGTCTTGCCAGTAAAATATTTAGTTCTTAGATTCCTGTTCTTGCTGACAAATTGAAATCCTTAATTATTTGGCTATTTTGAGGGATGATTTAATTCGAGAAATTGACAATGATGCTTATTTATTATGTAAAATATGGATAGATCAGATATTGACTTTGTTATATATATTTTCCCACCCGCATCATTAAATAAATGCTTATTACCTTCTGTATTTCATTGCATTTGCACTAACTAGCTATCCTCATTTATTCAGACCTCGAAAATTATTTGTCAATTAACTTTTCTTCTCAGAAAAAAAAATTATAGTGCAAAGCTAAGACTGGGATCTAGCTATTGGTGAAGACCACAATCCCTTACAGATTTAGATTTACAGAAAATTTTTTATAAGCCTTGTCAGAATGTAAGTACAAGAATATCAATAAGTGGCTTTGGGTGAGACATATGAGTGATAGGTGAAGGGAATGAGGGATTAACATGCTTACTATTTAATTTGACAATTTATTCTTTTCAACAAATCATCAAGAGAACAAATCACGAAAATTAAGTGAACTGCTTTCATTAAAATTCTTTCAATTATTCAAGTAGGGCAATCATATTTTTATAAATAAAACTGGGTCACAAATGTCAACAAACATAAAAACTATCCAAAAATGCGATATGACGGGTAATATCAGCCCGAATTTCAATAAAACACTGCCCACGTAGACAGTCAGTAAAATAGAGTTAATTAAATATAAATTGGATCAAATATCTTCTAACGGCTAGTGAAATGGCACAAAAATGACGATCAGATTAGGCCTACTCGAAGTGAAATTTCACTCTCGTAATGGCGGATTTCACAACAGCGCCCTTAGTGGCAGATATTTAAACTAGGGGCGACAGCTGAAAAAAAACCGTCTATAGATAGAAAAGACATATATAGAAAGAAGAAGAAGGTACATTTGAATTTGAATATTATGCGATTTTCGTACATTTCTTGTACTTCTGTAGACTATTTAGATATATTCAAGTCCCTAAAAAAGATCGGCGCATGCGGACATTAGCGCGCGTGTGTTTACACTTATACCAGTGCGGTCAGGTCTGGCGTTTTACGCAGCTAACCGGCGCAACGTTTTACGGCGTTAAGCGGCGTTTAACGGCGTTTGATGGCGTAAAAAGTATAAACCCAGCCTTACGTTAGTATTTTTGCTGGTTCTTTGAATAAGCATTAAAAAAAATATATCAAGATGTAGTGATGCTTTCCCTTTAAATCAGCGATGATAAATAACCACGTGATATAAAAACGTCATTTCTTTTAATAGTAGATTAGAAATTCAAATACGTCAGAAAAGTGGGTGTGGTACACTGCTCACCTGTAATCAATAAAGATCTTAATTACTATACTTTTATACCTTGTCAGCATACTTAAACGTAAGTTTTCTATAATTATGCAATATTACAAAGGACTTTCGGGTTGTTACCTTATATTGGGAAAATATGATATAGGCCTGTCTGCTAACATTATAAAATCAACAAGCCTATGTTTAGAAGCTTTCATTATGTCTGTACAATTCTTTTTCAATTTGCTATGGTTCTTTCAGGGCGATAAATCAACTAAAACGAATCGATTAATGTTAATAACAAAATTCAAAAGAAAACTAATAAAAAACTTATTTCATTTAGTATAATTTTGGATGCCATAGGCGCCTTGGGAGTTCATGTGTTGGGGAGTGTCAACTTTTGTCCCCCTAATATTGAAATCAGGGCTTTTATAAGAATTTCCATTGGCTGCAACATTTAATAGGAATTTTTGCAAAGAAAATTGGGTGGTCTTAGTTTGTCATTTGGTTGAAATCTTATGCAACATTGTATCTGTTCCGTATAGATTTGCATGCAATGATTCAATGCATGATATCCCTCAACGTTAAATAAGTCTTGCAAACTAAACCTTTGAAGTATATGGGGAACGCCCATATATTTTTCCATTAAAAAGAGTAGGGCATAATTGATTTAGTAAACTATCTTCTATGTACACATACCACACTACAAGGATACTTAACTACGGTAAATATATTGAGCGAACCTTGTCACGCTCTACATCTCATAGAGTTTCCTCAATCGCATGTTAACGTCTTTATCTAATCAATTTTCATTTATATAGACGGGAGAATGTCATGATTGTCATAAATATTTATCACACATGTACATAAGTTAGGGAATTAAAAGGATAAGAACAAAATTCGGGTAGTTCGGATGGGAACATGCACCTGGCTCTCGCTGTCTCGTCGTACAAGAAATATCATGAGTGATTTGGATGAATTTGTTTAAATATTATGTTTCAGTCTATATGGACAAAATTGATGATCTGCTTCGACCTGACAATATTGTTTTATAAATGGTCACTACATTAATTTTACGCGTTTATTAGTTGTTATGGAGATTATACAAGCTGATATAGATTATTTTGCTATTATTAAAAAGGGGTATATTCATCTAATTAGCCTATTGATATTGAGTTAATAAAGATCGATTACTTGTCAAGGAAATTTCAAGATTGGACTATGAAAGATTCGAACCCAACTCCCGACTTACAAACTTAACTGCTGGAAATTGCCGCACGTTGACATTTATTGTAATATCATACTCTAACTGAAATTTCTGCCAGTGCTTTACAACATAATATTTAACACTTTGTAGTATGTTCAGAATTGCGGAAATTGCCCAGAATTGCCAAAAATGCTAACACCACACCTCTTATGTCTATGTAGGCCTAATTAATAAGATAGTATAGAAGTATTGTGCTATCTGGTTTTATTGTCTAATCTAGGATAATCCGATCCTCTGCTCTGCACAACAAACATTTTTCAGCAAGCATCTGAACTTTCCATGGGTTTTCTTTCTATAGACATCTTTAAATCTACCTCATACGAATTTGCGCTGTTAGTTAACATAGTCAGGTTCTATTTTTATATCTTTGCAAACTTGACTGGGTCTCTTTAAAACGAGTTGCGACATGAGATGAAATATTTTCTGCTGACGGCTGGAATATCTTGACCAATAAAAATTCTCCTTTTATCATTATTTGAGATTATCAAGTCTGAACATAGCTGTTTATAACATAGTAAAAACGTTAATTATCACTGGAAGATTACGACTAAAATTGTTATTGCAACTGTTTTCGTCAGTGATCTAAGTAAGCATTTTCTGAGCGATTCGAAGTCATCAGAATAAAAATTTGGGTTATAAAAGAGGTAGGAAACATCATTTTACTATTACTCTCTAGGATTCTTTGTGACAATGTTATTCATTGTATGATACTTGGCATGGAAATTGGATTACAATTTTAAGCCGACATTTCTTGTCTTGGCGGTGTTTTGATTATTTGATACTGCATAAATTATTTAATTCTGGTGCTAAATTTCATAGTTTATCTAGTCAAAATTTTTGTTTGGTAAATATATTTATATTTAGATTATTTATATGTGTAACAAAAAAGACCAAATATGTCAAAAGACATTATGTTCCAATTTAAGAACAATATAGTGACTAAGATTCTTAGTAAGAGCTCATGTTTATCAATTTTCATTTCAAAATTACTTTACATAACATTTCAACTTTTCTGAAACCTTAATTTTTTTTTCTAGTAATATTAACTAAACAAGATGTCTATACCACGAGGCCGTGGAACAGAGGAATCTATTTATAGAATCCCTCCGTATTATTATATCCATGTATTAGACCAAAATTCCAATGTTACAAGACTAACAATTGGTCCTCAGACTTATATCAGACAGGACAATGAAAGGTAAGAAAATGTTTTTGATAATTTTCATTTAATAAGGAAGATATGATTGTAGAAAATTATTGTAAAATTATTGTAAACTTGCTGATTGTTTAAGTCCTAATTTGCAATATTTTATGTAGTAGAAATCAGAAATTTAGATTTAGAATAAGGAGCTTAAAGCTGAAAGATACCATATATTTTGTTATGGTGAAAAGAATTGGATTGGATCTTTTAAGGTGTACTGGTATTAATTTCATATAAGAAGATATAGTTATATCCAAATGTCATTCTTTGCAGAATTGTGTATGGACCAGAGAAAATGCTGGTAGTGCCTCCAAGACATTATTGTGTGATAGAAAATCCTGTAATTAAAAATAAAGATGAAGAAGTTGTATCAGATTCCTCAGGACAAGTTAAACTTTATCATGCTGACCAGGAAATCCGTCTTGCTCAGGAGCCCTTTCCACTGTACCCCGGTGAAGTTTTAAAACAGGTAAGATTATCAGCATTACTTGTATTGAGTTTGCTAGCTTTTGAATTTAGGAAAGTGTTCATAGTGGTTTATATAATGAAACAAGGAAGATTCTCAGTGCTTAACATAGCAAATTAACTAGCAATGGGCCATAAAACATTTGTTCAGCTGAAATGTGTGTATCAAAATTCAATGTAAGTATGCCCTTGAGTGTCTTTCTAGATTAATACTTAATTTAACTATTATTATTTTCGTATTTCAGCCTGTAACACCATTAAAGATAGTACCAGCCAACTCAGCCTTGAGATTACGAGCTATTCTAGATTTTGAAGATGAATCTGGGGAAAAGAGAATTGCTGGTGATGAATGGCTGTTTGAAGGTCCAGGTTTGTAGATTTTTCAGGTATCCTGCTTTTTGGATAATGTGGTGGTAGGACTGGGCATTAAATTCTTTATTATTATTACCTTATACACATTTATATAGCTCCATCCTCCACAATCTGTACTTGTATTTGTTGTAACCAGCTAAACATATTTCACGATAAATATAAATCTAGGAATTGATATAAGAAGAAAATATTGCCTTATAAGATGAGTTTTGAAACTTTAACAGATGTTGGATATGAATCCATATAACTTTATCTGGGAGGATTTCTATTAGGGCTAATAATCATGATAAAAAAAGGAAAAGAATTTGAATAATCACCTGATTTAGAAATATTGAAATATCACCATAGCCTACTGTTATACAGATACTCCTCATGAAATATCAGTAAATTTTTTATGATATTTCTTACATTAAAGAGTTTTAAAAGAATGTTTTCTATTTATTTCCAGGGACATATATTCCACGAAAGGAAGTAGTAGTAGAGGAAACAATTCGAGCTACCATAGTTAAACCTAATCATGCTATAAGATTACGGGCTCGTAAAGAATGTGTTGACAGATCTGGTCAACAGAGAGTCACAGGAGAAGAATGGTTGGTTCGTAAGACTGGAGCTTATTTACCTGGTGCCTATGAGGAAGTTGTGGATGTTGTCAGTGCCTATGTTTTAACTGATAAGGTATGGTACTTACCTATATATCTGGTTGTTTTGGAGAGAGTAGTAGTCACATAGTCAATTTATGCTTGCATGCTGAGTTTGAGGATTCAATCCTGGCATAGGTCGAGATAATGTCTTCTGATTTTTAGGTTTACTTCTGTTAGTAACACAGGTTGGAGGGTCTAACATGGGAAAAACATATTGTTAATATTTTATCTTCATGCTTACATGGTTCTGTATGTTCAATATTCAAATACAAGATATTGAATGGTGATTGAATAAAGTCTGTTTATGTATTTTAATGTAACAGTGTTATATAACTGTTTTTGTGTCCTAGACTAGTGCCTCTATAGGAGAGAATTTAATTTTTTTTTTTACTTACAGAAAGCATTACACATGAGAGCATTACGAACATATGTGGATGATTTTAAAGTTACACGCAAAAATGGAGAAGAATGGTTAATTACTATGAGTGATACAGAAACACATATACCTAATGTTTATGAAGAGGTCAGTTTGATTGTTAATTTAACAAATATCGATTCAATGGGTACCAAAAGTTTTAGAATTTGATTGAAAATCATAGAAATTTTAATTAGGGATCAACATCGTTGCTATGAATCATTAGGTTAGTTTGGGTGCTCAGTTTGGGTAACACAATTAATAGTCAAGTAAGAATATATATATGTTATTGTGTTGTTGGATTGATTTACTAAACTATTATTACAGGTAGTAGGGGTAGTAAATATCACAACCTTAAACAACAGACAGTACTGTGTTGTCCTCGATCCAGTTGATGAAGGCGGTAAACCTCAACTTGGAAAACGTAAACTGGTAAAAGGAGAAAAAACCTTCTTCTTAATGCCAGGAGAGAAGTTGGAGAAGGGAATACAGAATGTATATATTTTAGGCGAGGATGAAGGTCTCATTTTACGCGCTACAGAATGTTTCAAAGAGGGCTCCCAGGTGTGTATGACTTTCATTTTCAAAAAGGCCTACATTAAAATATTTACAGTTTTGGTTACATACATTTTTAGTGGATATGTTTAACTCTATAGTATATTACTAAAATATACTTGAAATCTATTTTAATGGCAATTTATTTCAATTCAAAATAAAAAATTTCTTTGTTTTGCATGATAGATGCAAGGCATTTGTAATATCTATAGAAAAATAGAATTGTATGGTACCGTACACAAGTATGATTTTGCAATGAAAAAATTGGAAATATTTAAATGTGAGTCTTTTTTTCTAACCTTATTTTGGTAAAGGAAAATTATATTATTATGGACACTGTTATTGTAAGAAAAAAGCAATATTGTTGGGTAGTTATTTAACTTGATTGAACTGAAACTGAGCTGTCTGGAATCAGTATTATCAGCTCGAAAAGTGAGATAACAGGCAACTACATTCCTAAAACAAGACAAAGGTTTGTTATCTGTGACCATGAAGTATATTAATACCTTTGCACACAATTTCAAGTTCATATCATGCAAACAGCATCAGCAGTCACTATGTATGTATTAACAAATTAGGTAATATATCACAAGGTGTGGTTTATAGTGACAGTTTTTCCAGATGTATTTGAAGGTAAGATGGGATACATGTTATATACTTAGTAGAGGCAATTAGCAAGAGAATCCTTCAGATTGTGAGAAATTTGTCACTCTGAATTAATTTTTATATGCTCTTTCAAAAGCTTAGAAATATTATTGACTGTCATCATGAAATTCAATATAGCGGTCATAATTGTGATTGGATCACATGTGTCCTACACATATATTAACTATTGAGTCAATTTTCACAATTTTCTTGCAATCTGGATGATTCAAGCAAAATTTCAAAGTAATTAATTCTACCAAATACATGCATACGAATTTGCAATTCTACTCTATGATTGAACATGTTGAGTTTATCGTTGAAATATCTCCTTTATTAATTAAAGGAGCCGCCATTATCTAAAAGGCGTAAAAAGGATGATACAGAATCGGCTTCTACTAGTCAGGTAATTACAGTTGGCAGGTTTCCAGATGTTTTTTTTTAACTTGTTTGTTGTTGTTGTTAGCTATTAAGGCTATATAAAATAAATAAATAAATGAAGAATGAGATGGTTTTCAGAATTTAGATATCTAACTCAAGTTTCTTTTACAATCAGTGTAAAAATAACACTTTGTTTAAAGTCACAAAACTTTATTTGACTCCATGATCTGAAAGCTTATTTACATTAGTCATTTGGAATGACTTCTATACATGGTCAAACACCCACATTAGAATGTGGTTGTATATTATTGTCACCCTGTCTGTCCATCCATCCACAATTGCTTGTGAACCCCATAGAGACTAAAATTTGAATGAATCGTATTAGTAAGATCTTGGACAAGTCGAAATTGACTATTTTTCGAGTTATTGCACTAGATGTGACAAAATTGGCTTGTAAATGCAATTCAGTTTTCATTGGATTTGAATGAAATTTGGTGTGATCATTTATATTGATGAGATCTTGGATTAGGCCCAGATAATGTTAGAGTTTCTGAATGTGTTAAAAAAGAAGTATACATTAAGGTTGGCGTAGCTTGCTAGTCAACCACTTGTTTAAGATCATATCAAAGAGAAATATTTGAATTTGTTAGAATTTTTAGCTGAAAGTGTATATTGTGTTAAACAGGTACAATCTGTGCACTAATTAAAGGAACGCATATTATTATCTATTTACAGGGAATTGAAAGAAAACCAGGAGATAGGTGGATGATTCGTGGACCTAAAGAATACGTGCCTCCTGTAGAGGTAGAGGTCATGATGAAACGACAAGCCATACCATTAGATGAAAATGAGGGTATTTATGTTCGAGATATTAAGTCTGGAAAGGTGAGTGTAAACATGAAAGTTACTAGCAATTAAGATGGACTTAAGACTACAATAGATATGAGGTGTATCCATGATGCAACATAACATTTGTCATTTGATACAAGAAAATAACGACAATAGGATAGGATTGATAGCAGCCGAGATCCTGAGATCATATGTCAATGTCTTGTAAAATATCCTTGCTTTAGACTTATGATTAACTCCTTCAAATCAAATCCAGACTAGAATAGAAGGATGTAAAACTCCATTTAATTCCATTTTATTTAATCTATAGGTACGCTCTATAACTGGAGTCACCTACATGTTGAACCAAGATGAAGAATTATGGGAGAAAGACCTACCACCAGTGGTTGAAGAGCTCCTATCTCAGGGAAAAGACCCATTAGCTGATCGTGGAACACGTGGTAGTGTTTCTACAAATCAAAAAGCCAGAGACAAGACACGAGTTGTTACGTTCCGTGTACCTCATAATGCCTGTGTACAAATTTATGATTATAAAGATAAAAAAGCAAGGTGAATATTTGCTTTTATTTATATCTAACATTTTATTGTCATGTTGTCTTGTGAATTGGTTTTGTGAGATTTGCAGTCCTGAATGACCAGCCCATGATGTTTGAACTACTGAAATATTGTGACCATGTGACAATCCATCTGTCTACTTTTCTTGGCTGTATTCGCTAGCTTACAATTCAATCAAATCACTGCATTTGTTTGGGATGAGGAAAGCTGTTGGAAATGGGAAATTGGACTGGTTTGTTTTATTACGTAGAATTTACCAAAGTAAGCTGTATGCTTACAAGTACATATAACAAATTAATTGAGTTTCTTAATCAAAAGTTTTCTTTGTAAAAATTTCAGAGTAATATTTGGACCAGAGTTAGTAATGTTGGGACCTGATGAGCAATTCACACAACTCAGTTTGTCAGGAGGGAAACCAAAAAAACCAAATGTCATCAAATCTTTATGTTTATTACTTGGACCTGACTTCTGTACAGATATTATTACCGTGGAAACCGCTGATCATGCCAGACTTCAACTACAACTTTCATACAATTGGTATGTAATTCATAATCTTTCACAGACAGTGGACAAAATTAAGATTATCTGCATGGAACCTTAACTCCCGATGATTTTAATATTCAGAATAAAGTGTAATTGATGAAGAACCAGGGTCCTATGTCCTATTTATTATAGGCTACACATATTATTCCTTTAAACAGGAACATAATATCAACAGTTTTTATTAGAACAATGTATGATGTAGCACATTTTCATTTGTCCCATATGGTACAGAAAACTAGGATGTAAAATTCAATATTAACATCAACAATGTCTATGCAGATTTCATTGAGTTTTCCTGTTTCTAATTTTGGCACCCTTTTTACTAGGCATTTTGAAATAACAGATAAAACTGGTTCTGAAGAAGCAGCTAAATTATTCAGTGTACCAGATTTTACTGGTGATGCTTGTAAAGCCATTGCTTCTAGGGTTCGTGGTGCTGTCGCTCAAGTTCAGTTTGATGATTTTCATAAGGTAGGTTCACTTTTTTTTTACTTTCATTAAGGTTTGCCATACTTGTGAGCCATTATGAAACTCTTTCACTTATAGCAAGGTCCCATCATTGTCACAATATTAAACGGGCTTGAATAACCAAAGTAAACAAAAATTCAATATATAGAATATCAGCAAAAAAAAAAAAAATTAATCAACTCACAATATTGATAATTATTAATCATGTTTTAAATGAAAAATATGTGAGATTTAACCTATTATTTTCTTCAATTATAGAATTCAGCTAAGATTATTCGATCCGCTTTGTTTGGTTTTGACGAGAAGAATAAAGTTAGAGACAAGTTCACATTCCCCCAGAATAACCTAGCTATTACCAGTATTGATATCCAGTCTGTGGAACCAGTTGACCAACGAACACGAGATTCATTGATGAAATCTGTTCAATTAGCCATAGAAATCACCACTAACTCACAAGAGGCTGCTGCCAGGTCAGTCAAGGCAATTTTAATAGCACCTTCAACTTTTTTGCAAGGCTGAAATAATGTAGGTTGAAAGCTGACACCTGAGCAACTATTGAAAGCACTTGTCAGGACAGGTGAATTCTTACTTTGAGGATGGCTACTGAGTATAGCAAATTAACTACATGAAAGCATATTTTCAACTTCCAGTTTGGATGCCCATGTTCCTTGATTTGTGCTTGCAAGAATACTAGAATGCTAATCTGTTCCAAATGCAATACTTTAAATTTTTTGTTCAGCAGACACAAACAAAAATATTTTATTGTGACAATATTAACATATTTGAAACCTTTTTTTGTGATTTACAGACATGAGGCAGAAAGACTTGAACAAGAGGCTAAAGGTAGACTTGAACGTCAAAAGATTATGGATGAAGCAGAAGCGGAGAAGTCTCGTAAAGAACTCTTGGAGTTACAGGCCAACAGTGCTGCTGTTGAAAGTACTGGTCAAGCCAAGGCTGAAGCTCAGTCACGGGCAGAGGCCAACCGTATCGAAGGTGAAGCTGCTGTAGAACAAGCCAAACTCAAAGCTCAGGCTATGAAGATTGAAGCTGTAAGTATTGTTTTTCTTACACTGAGATAGGAAACTATTACTTGTGTTGGATATCAACCTATACAAATTTATCTTTGTTGACCATAGCATTTCGAAAATTTATCATAATTGAAGGTTCCCTGATATAAGAATTCCAACTTCTGATGGATTCTGGATTTGATTACAAAAAAGTTTTAGTGTAGATGAGTGTATTTATATCTTCAGTTTACAATTTTCTATGTATCTCAAATTTGCCTATACATTTTACATAAGGCTACATATCAAAATTTTGCAGGAATCTGAATTAGAAAGATTAACACAGGCTCGTGAGGCAGAACTGAAATACATCAAAGAACAGAATGAATTAGAGATCAGTAAAGCTAGTGAGTCTTCTTCTATTGAATCACGTAAATTTAAAGATATGGTGGATGCCATTGGGGCTGGAACTCTACAAGCTATGGCCAATGCTGGTCCTGAAATGCAGGTCAAATTGTTATCATCTCTTGGTTTGAAGACTACATTAATTACTGATGGAAGTTCTCCCATCAATTTATTTAACACTGCCCAGGGTTTAATAGGAGGTCTGGTACCTGCCCGACGTAAACCCACTGATGATGACGACACTGACAGTATTTAAATGACGTCAGTGACATAATGGTTGAATAGATGCAAGTGATGCTCAAGTAAAATGTTTTGTTTGAATTTAATTGTATTAGATATATTAAGATACAAATATTTTTTATTTGATGTTGTATTAAGCTTGATTTACAATTTTTTGTACATTGACTTTATCTGAAAGCATATTATGTTGAACATTTTTTAATAGATTTATAATATAGTAAAATAGCTGTATAGTTTTCATTCATGAGAAAAAAAAAACAGGGTTAATGATATATTTAAAAATATTTTTGTTCATTTGCCTGTTTTGAAGGCAAGATTGACTTTATAGGACAGTACTTTCGCAAATGTCCAATATTTAATTTTGAAGCAAAAAGCTGCTTTATGCTTAAATTTTTTTAAAAATATAAGCAGGCAGTCTTGTAGTTCATGTAGTTCACACATGTTATAATGTATTTTTTTGCACTCTATGTTTGTATATCAGCAGACCCTGTGATCTTTAGACTAACTTTATTTGTATATTTTTAAGTCCGAAAGGATGGACCACTATTTGTTATTATTTAACTTGTTTATGTTCTCAAGATATCTTTGAAACTTAATTGTATTTTGATATCCCATCTCTATCCGGTCTTTTCAGTCATAGATTAACCCCATGCAGTATGCAATAAGGAAATTTTTCCAGTACAACTGCATTAGTCTCTTCTTTAACATGCTCAGTTATTGATTGAGTAGTTCAAACCTTGAGCCTTTTTAAGATGACTGCAAACACCTATTATTCTGATTATCTGCTATCACTGGTAGTATATGATTTCATTATAACAGTCTCTAATTTCCAGTCTGTCTAGATAAGCTAGAGAAGTACCTTGGTTCATCATGTGTTTCTTTATTTTCACCCAAATGCTTTCTTACCAAGGAAAATATGATAACTTGAAGTTTCATTGATTTTATGAAAAACTATTACAATTGATAATGAATACATAAAATTGATCATTGAAATGCAATGAAAAAATTGATAAGAGTTACAAATGTCAAACAACTAAACCATAAATTTTTTTATATTTGTTAACTTAAGAATAAGTATGGCTTTGAATGGGGGGAAATTATAAAAATGCCACTGCATGGTTTACATATGGATTAAAGACAAAATTAGAATTCAGATTAGAATTTCTGTTCTACATGATTTCTATAATCTACCTGAAAACATAAATTGTCTATGTACACAAAGCAAAAGCAGGGACACTAATCAAATGATCTTGGCAATGGTTTACCTTAATTTTTTTTTAATATTATAACCTGAGACTTATAAATTTAACTTACATAAAATTATCCCCAAAACTAAATTACCATGCAAAAAGAAAGCCATAATTCAAAATTCTTTGAGTGTACACATCTTGCACATGGCTTTATAAAAACTATAGTGATTGTGGTAACAATGATTGTGGTACAATAAAATAATGGAGTGAATAGCATATGCATAGTAATGTACATATCAAAAACAAATCTTCATAATGACTATGTACTGGTAACCTAAAGATGGCAAACCTGTGTGATTTATTCAAAATGTTGTAGACACTCTCTGCTGCTAGAAGTATGAATATACAAGTACATGAGTTCTATAGCCAAGTAATGGTATAAGTGCACAGGTTTGAATCAAAAAACAAACAAGAACAATAGTAATTCAACAACATAATGTCTACGTTGTAAATTTTGCTACTGAATATTAATGAAATAAACTTCACATATAAACAATCAATATAATATACTGACAATCTAAATGACACGTAACTTTTAATTTATGAACTCCTTACTTAGAAAAATGAATAATAATATATACATTGGACAGTTAAAATTTAACTGGCTAGAAATCATCATGGTTAAGAAATATGTAAATTGTAAAATTTCATCTAAAATGATTAAGATGAACTAGGACTGGGTGACTGTTACTTCAGTGGGGCATAGATAATTTATCACCAAAGTTTGCAAATGTAACGATATGATTGTACACGATCAAATACAGCCAATCAATAAGGATGTGTATGTTGAGGGCTCTAGTTGGCTATATTTGATGAAATGCAGCAAAGTTATCAATGTCACATAAACTGAATGCACATTTGACTTTACAATAATATCACCCAGTCTCAGTCTTAAGACTTTGTTACAAGTCACTCCATTGCCCCAACAGCAGCTGTAGCATCTCCATCTCCCTTTTCCTCACCCTCATCTAGATAGAAATAGGTTTCAAGTAAATTGTTGGCTTGTTCCCGTGTGTATTCATCAGCGTGGTATTCTAGACCCTCTAATCTGGCCACACCACCTTTAGCTTGGAACTTGTCTTTTGCCTGAAATATTATATCAACAGGTAAATAACACAAATACATGGAGATCTGGAAGATTTATTGTACTATTGTATCTAATCAGATCTAATTTTTCAGTACGACAGTATCTCTAGGGTTCGCCATCACAGATTTGTGTTTGTTACCAAGAAATAGCTTCTACATTACAATCCTTGATTGGTTAAAAACAAAATCATCAAAACAAGAATTTGGTCAAAAAACTAGACCAACATAATTTATATTAGAGAAACAAGAAAAAAAATTGTCCTGTTTTTATCAGGTTGAATTGATTATGATTTTAACCAAAAGACAAGACAATATCTTGACATATAATGACACTATTCTGTTACCGTACCTCATCAGAGAGTCTGAGCATCATTTCACAGAAACTGAGAACTAAATTGAGTAATTCAACATCGTGCGACTTTAACATGCCTTGTACTGTATCCATTACACCCTTAGATAATAATAGGTCACATTCCTCTTTACCATGGCAACCCAGATTACATAGTAAATAAAGAGCCTGAATTAAAGCAACATTATATGGATTAAATATTTAAAAAAATCTACAACATTAAATTCATAATTTCTGCAAAAAGATCAAAAGGAACACTTTTATCAAATATTCATATAGCAAGAATATGATGGAATTTACATTGAGAAATACCATTTATGACAAAATTGATCATAAGACTCACACTCATTACAGGTATTCACTAGTAATAGTTTCTCTTGTTTATCTCTTTTTTCTTACTGATATACCAAAATATCGAAATATTTACCTCTATTTTAATGTCATAAGCTGAATGAAGTTTTCTTAAGATAGGGTCTAGTAGAGGTCCATTTATAACTTTATCACACACCGTATTTTCACCTGAAATATTTACAATACACTCAGTGGTTTTTATCATAAGAATATCCAGCAGCTAATCAAATCAATATTCTGTAATCAAGCAAATCAAATATGGAGCGCCGTTACTCAGACAGTAATGGTGTCTAAAATGTTTACTAAATTTCTAGACTAGCCCTAAATGGGTTGACATTTATATGGTACTATATTTGTACCTGCATCTATACACAGTATGACAGTCTGTCATTATAACACATCCCAGTCAGATTGTATCCCCAAAAGGGCAATAAATACATAAAATATATATTTATTTATTTTTTAGGGTGGCGTGGCGTGGAGTGTGGCAGGTTGTAAGCAACCATCTTGAAAATATTGTTTTTAACTATCTTGCAGACAAAAGTTGATTCATATTGTGATTATGGTAATTCAGAAATGCCTTAATTATTATATCAAGTTCTGACATATTCTAATATTAAAAATTAAAAAGAAAGATGGAGAGCATGAATTATGATGATGTCAAAATTTCAATGAAGATTTAGGCAGATAGTCTAAAAAAATGTCATAATTTCATTGAGTGTGTCTTATCTTTGAATCCAAGCCATCCAGGAAAACTCAGTTAGCAACAGTACACAAAAAACATATACAATGAAACCATAAAAATAAAAAAAGATAGCTTGCCAGGCAAGGTAACATACGCCCACTAGCAGCATTGAATTTGAAAAATAAATAGAGCAATGACTCAAAAACATTCACTAAATGGATATTGAAGTCAAGGGCAAAAACTCAAAAACACCAAGTTTCATCAAAATCCATTGAAAATTGCAACTTCTATTGAACCCACAATAAAATTTTGACGCAATCTTACTAAGTAAAGGGCAATAACTAAAAAACTGTTCATCGAAAAATCTTCACATTCAAACATGACCATCGTCTTATCAATTCCAATGCTCACACTAACTTTCATTTAAATCCATTGAAAATTGTAGCTTCTATTTTGTCTACAACAAATATAGAAGCAGGGGCAATAACTCCAAAACTGTTTATTGCAAAATCGTCCAAGTTTCATTAAAATCCATAGATAATTGTAGCTTCTATAGTGTCTACAGAAAATGAATTTTTACGCAATTTTACTTAGTCAAGGGCAATTACTCATAAACTATTCATCAAAAAATCGTCAAATGTGAATTTCTGATAAAAACTGTAGCCTATTTCATGGATACAACCCAAATTTGACGCGTTTTTACTAAGTCAAGGGCAATAACTCAAAATCTGTTCATTCGATAATTTCCATTTTCGAACTTGACCGAGATATCATCAATATATACATGTATATCAAGTTTCATTAAGATCGGATAAAAACTGTAGCTTCTATTGTGGATACAACCAAAATTTGACACATTTTTACTAAGTCAAAGGCAATAACTCAAAAACCGTTCCTGTGAAAATTTTCATTTTCGAACTTGACCGAGATATCCTTAATATATACATGTATACCAAGTTTCATTAAGATCAGATAAAAACTGTAGCCTCTACCGTGAATACAACCCAAATTTGACGCGTTTTTACTCTTGCGATAATTTCCATTTTCGAACTTGAGGGAGATATCATCAATATATACATTTATACCAAGTTTCATTAAGATCGGATAAAAACTGTAGCCTCTATTGTGGATACAACCCAAATTTGACGCGTTTTTACTAAGTCAAGTGCAATAACTCAAAACCGTTCATGCGATAATTTCCATTTTCGGACTTGACCGAGATATCATCAATATATACATGTATACCAAGTTTCATTAAGATCTGATAAAAACTGTAGCTTCTATTGTGGATACAACAAATGTGGACGGACGGACGGACGGACGGACGAACGGACAGGGGCGACGGCACCGTACGTCCACATTTCCATGTGGGCGTATAAAAATCATTTTTAAATCACCTTGTTATCAACGATTATAAAGAAATACTTACCAGTCATATTAGAGAGAACCCATAATGTTTCTTTAGGTATATGATGATGTTCTGAATTTAAACATTCAACAAGAGCAGGAACAATAGCAGCATTTTCAAAAGCTTGGATGCTAAATTCATCAGGTCCACTACAAATATTACCTATACACCTTAATACCGGGGTCAATACCTAAAATAGTAGCAAACAATAATTTTATGAAGACCTTAAAAAATGTAACACATATAAGACCTAGAAATAGTAGCAAACAAATATGTGTACTTTACAATTAAAGAAAGACTAGCTCCATATTTAGAATAAACAATTCCAATTGAGTCTCACAAGAAAATATAATGGTTTGGGGCTGAATTTGAGTAAACCCCCGCAAAAAAAACAAGTGGCAAGACACTTTAAAATATATTTCTGGTTATTTGAGCCTTATCCATGATCTCATTAATATACCAAAATTCATTCAAATCAGACAAAAACTGTAGTCTTTATCATGTTCACAAGCCAATTGTGGACGGAAGGACAGACGGACAGGGGTGACGACAATATATGACCACATTAGAATGTGGGCGTATAAAAATAAAGAGGAGAGGAGTGCAAGAAACCTTCTTTATCATAATTCAAATCTAATCTTACAGAGACATCCTGATCTTTATACTGTTCTGTTAAAACTCTAACTAAATTCTTTAATACTCCATTAGATACCAACTGATTTGTGTAATCACCACTGAAAGAAAAAAAGCAGAAACATTTCCAGAAGCAGACAAGAGACTTTGATTTAAAAAATCATTTTGAAATGAAAGGCAAATTGAACAACCTGTTTTCTTAACTGCAAAATAGTGTTTACGAGTTGTCTGTAAGAGTATTGGGCACAATTATAGATTAATTTGCACCATTCTTATCTTAACTAACTAAATCAAACTTTGCTATCATAAAAACTTGAATTGAAATAATCAAATGGAAGCTATAAGTGTACCAAATACTTTAATATAGACTTGAAATCTATAAAACTAAATCACCATAAATAAATGAATTATAAATGAAATATACCTGGATGAGGTAAGATAAACGAAAACCCATGATATCTCAGAGATTAATTTAGGAGAAACATCAGTGTCCTGTGTCCTTGATACTAAGTGTGGAATAGCTCCAGCATCTACGATCTCCCTGCAGAATAAAATTCAGATATCATTAAACAAACCCTTTGAGCAATGAAGATAAAATACCCTGTACCCCTTTAATTCACATTCTGAAAGCTGAGCTGCTTTATGTTAAAATTTTGCAACCTCACTCCTGTTTCAGGAACCTGTTTCAGAAATTTGAACTTTAGTTAAATAACATTTCAAAGAATTCACCAATTGGATTTGATTGGTTAATGAAACTAGATAGAAAATTGATTTTGAATCTTGTAGAGATATATTTATTCAGAAGGTTTCAACTATTATTATTCAGCCAAAAAAATGCCAAATAGTATAACCATCTTAATAGCTTGATTAAAGATAGCCTGCCAGGCAAAGTAATATAAGCCAACTGGCAGCATTGATTTTGAATAAAGATTGCTTGCCAGGCAAAAACAAAAACTTGGCAGTAAAGTAACAATCACCGGAATGAAATATTCATACACTTCTTATTTTGGTTGATATCAAACAATTTCTGCAAGTTTCATCAAACTTGGTTGAAAATTATGACATATAGAGGGTTTAAGAGCCAAAAATTGAACGCATCTTCAAAAACAAGGACAATAACAGATACTTAATATTTTTTTGATTTACTTTTTTGCAATATTAAAGCTTGGGGGTTTAAAATTGGGCCCCTTTTCAAAACAAAAATAACCCCAAGAAATTCAATTTATAATTTTGCCACAGATTCATGTGGGCGTAAAAAATTGAATTGTTCAAATTTTAATCTCTTTTTAATCAATTTAGTTTACAGGATGTGAAAAACAGGATGTTTAAAAATATTGTCAGATATAATATTTTAATTTAAGTTTTGTGAAAAAAAGTTTTTTAAAAAAAAAATTTAAATAATAAAATACTAACCGAGAGATATCAGGACATTCTCTAGCCAGATTAGAGAGAGCAAAACAAGCTGACTGTACTACATTTGGAACAGATGTCTGAAAAAAACATTTAATTAAAAAAAAATTAGCAAATAACAATGAAATATTTTTTGTTGCTGCATTTATTTTTGCCTTGTGGACCATATTTCTGATGATGGTTTGAGAATAACATATTAAGCTTCAGAGTCATAATTTTCTGGAAGTATTTATCTGTTCTATTTATCCATTTATATATAGTTCCTTTAAGTTATTATTACTGAAACATCTACAGTTAACATCAAGGTAATGTTTTATTACAAATAATGAGTGACAAATTTATCAGGGCCTTTGCAATAGTGATGTTTCAGAAATATATTCAGTTTTAGTGGAATTGATGCTATCATTGTCCTTAATATATTCAGAAGTTAAAAAACATCTTTACAACCCCTTTAATTTCATGTCAAAATTGGACAAATTCAAATTGTACTAATCAAAAGTATATATTAACTGAAAGTATTGCCATTGGATACTGATATTAATGAATTAAACACCAACCTCAAGAAGCTTGACCAGTGGAATAATACAGCCTTGTGAACTGAGCAATTTTCTACAGTCAGCACTGTCTCCTGCGAGATTACCTACAGCCCAAGCACATTGATCCTAAAAATAATAAAGAATAACATAATCTCAAACACATACAAATTATGTTAGCTGTTAAACTGACAAAGCAGGAGATATAAATTAGAGTATATATTTAATAGACTAGACAGGATGAACCAGTACCTACTTGAAGATCAGTGCTACTACTACTAAGGTAGGTTATAAGATATGGTGCTGCTGATTTGACTACTAATAGCGCCTGTTCATTTGATCCCCCAGCAGCAATATTGGTTATACACCAGACACTTTCTAACTGTAATTCTGTATCATTTCCAGTTAATACTCCAACTAGACTGGTTAATGCATTTTCTTGACTGAAATACAACACATTAGGATTTAAAAGTTTACTTTTGTGTTCTTTCAAATGAAAACTGACTTAAAAAATCAGAGTTGCTTGTGTGCTAGAGGCACATTGATTCCGTCACAGTTGAAAATCCAAATGATTACAGTATTCAGTATGACTTGAAGAATGTCAAACCTTACCCAAAGAAGATATCAATGAAAGAAGAACCTTGAGCAAATGCTCTGCGTAAATTCTGGAGAGCTGCAAGTTTTTCTGGTTCCTTATTGATTAGTACATTGGTTGCATTCAAGACCTGAATATAAATAGGTAGAAACATATTATACATGCTAATTCATTTAAGTATGTTCTATAAGCATTCAACAAGCCTAATCTATAAGCATATGAATGTGATACATTTGGTTAACAGTGCATCATTGGTATTCTGAGGGGTTTTCTGGTAGATAATAGTTTACATATCCAGCCACCACAAATAGATGATAGAAATTGAAAAAGTTCAAAAGTTGTACTGCCACAAAACTTTCAACTTCCATTGTTTACACAGTTGAAAAATAGGATGCATTTAGTAAGAAGATATCATGCAAGATTGAGATTTTCAGAACGAACTATTAGTAATAAGCCATTACCTGTTCATCAGTAACTTCATCTCTCTGTTCTTCCCCAGTTTCTCCATCAAGTGAATCTTCTTCACATTCACTATGACGGAATCTCTTAGATGTCACCAATTTCTCTCTTCGAATTTTTCTTTCATCTGCAACATCAGGTAAAAAAATCAGGAATTTCCAATGGGTTAATGCTCATACTGGAAAAACATGTATGTTACTCCGGATATCTCTGGCGTGGCATAAGTTATATTGTTGCTGGCGTAAAATTTTTATTAAGTCCAAAAAATTTGGAGTAAATCTCTGTTGAATGAAATCTCAATCGGCGTGGCATTTATACTAAGACTAATGTTGGAGTAAATCTCTGGCGGATGAAATAATGGCCTACAAACTTTCCAGTATGGGCTAATGGCAAATGACTAGGGCTTCCAACAAAGATTTTGGGAAATTGATTAAACTTAAACTATGCCTATTAGAAAATGAAACTGGATAAACACTACCTAAAGCATATAACATAGGTTTTAAGCCGACCGAGGCTAAAATATGAATTCACGATTTGATTAATGAGTGTAACGATTAACCAGACTATTTATAAATACAGTATGACAATGTGTAGACAGGACTGGTAGGTCAAGTCTACCCACGCGCACTTTGTTTACTATCCAAGAAATTCGTATAAGCCTATACTTTTTCTTGCATTTCAGCGTTGCAAAAAATGTGATGCATGTTGTCAAAATATGCCCGAAGGTAAAAACAAGACGGAAAAATACCTATGGTTTCTTGACGCCGTTTGTTTCTCTGGTCTTCAATAGAATCGGTTTTATGTTTGTAAAGCGATTTTCTCTCCATTTTGTTTAAAACCGGAAAAGTTGAATTATCACCCTTGAAATTTATGTTGGGGCTCTTGTGCCAAAAGCAATTAATGCACGAATTTCATTTCAATGAAATTTTTATCCATATTCATGACATTATCAATATTTTCACAGACTCTTATAAATTTTTTAGAATGTACTGTAAAGAATAGTCTATTTATTTTATCTCAATTTTAAGCGAGTCTTTATGTTGGATAAGGTTCGCCTTCCATACAATTTTCGCTTTACCCCATTTCTCGCTATCTGTATATTTTTCGATTATCCAGTGATTTTTTACAAAGAATTAGTATGGATATGTGTAGTCTGGTTAATTTCGACTTAATTTATTCGTTGTGTTGAGTATGTGGTGATATTGCGGGAAATTTAATCAAAAGCTGGCAAAATGGTAATAAATAAACTATTCATTGTTCTGAGTTATTAATGACAGTTGACGTTCAACATTCAGATACATTTCAATGTCCACTTTTATTAGGACCTCAAGTAAATAAAAAAGTTTTAAAACATGAGACTTGAATCAAGTCACTTGATTAATATTAATCATGCATCATCACAACAAGTAGGCCTACAAGTTATACATACAGCAATAAAAACGTAAAAGTATATTTCATTTCATTCTGAACACCTATAATTAACACTTTATTTTATTGATAAAATTTGAATTATACTGAAAGTGTGACCAGGGCCACACAGAATACAAAAAAGTTGGGGTCACTCCATCAAAACTAAAAAAGTTGGGGTCATTAACCTTACCCAACTCAACAACTTTAAGGATGATGTGACCCTCAAGTTTTTCATGGATCTCATGTTTTTTTATTTGGGGTGACTTCAACTGGACTGACCCCAACCTAATTTTCTGTGAGTGACCCCAACATAATTTTTTGTGAGTGACCCAAACTTTTTTCTCACGGGAGTGACCCCAACTTAATTTTCTTGGAGTGACCCCAACTTTTTCAGTGAGCTCATCGGTTTGGCTCAACGTAATGTGATATGCTGATATCAGCCGGTGCCAGGTTTCTGCTGTACTGTGTGCTAAAGTGCTATAATATATAAAACCGCTTGTCTCGCCAGTCATTGAGGGCCAAATGTCAATATCACGTTTGATCCAGCATAGCATTGAAGAGCTGGAAAATATTGTTTTTTGTTTTGTTATTTGGTTATTTTAAGTTATCAAGTTACTAAGTAATGTTCATGTAATCGGGCCACAGAAAGCCATTCACTTTTAAATCTAAGTATACTTTCTTGCTGATTACATTGATTTGATATATTTACAAATATTTCATATTTTGGAATAAAAATAATTGAAAATATAAGGTTAGTCTGATTGTGGTTCAACTCATCATGTATTATCAATTCAACTATAGTCATTGTACGAACAGAAATGTAGAGTTTTGGACTAAGTTTTGTATTTTATTTGTTTATTATCAGAAACGCCAGGTAAATAATAAATTCATTAAGTGTTTATCAAAAATGAGTTAGTTTTATGAGTTTTCTAGATTTAAAGGGATTCTGTTACTTTATGACACCAGGTTAATTCACTGATGGATATATACTGATATTGACCATTCTTGAGAACTAAAATTTTAGTGGAAAAGTTAAGTTTCTTGTTTGCTAGGCCTACTGCTTGGTGATTTTTTGCCATGGCATGTAAACTGCTCATATTTCACCTCTATTACCTAACTATTATATCATGTATCATATAATCAATGATCCACAAACGATTTAGCATTGGTAGAACTGCTAAGTCAGTAATGTATCTTTTTTGCATTTTTTTTATGTTATGATTTAAGCTTACTTATGTTAATGACTAAGATTTATTTTCCAGTCACGAAAGAAAGGTTTAAGTGTTGAAGAAAAAAGAACTAAAATGATGGAATTCTTTTATGAAAAGGTGGGTAACATAATCTTCTCATGCATAATTCTTCAATTCTGAATAGCTAGTTTGAAATAAAAAATGAAATGAATGGAGTTTTACGCCCTAGCACCTTATGGGCAAATGAAGTTGGCAACACAGTGTTCATTGCATAAGCCTACTCCTTTTGAGATTTCGGACTGTTGAGGGGTGCACAGCCTCAGTTTATTGTCCAATCCAAACCACTAGACGCTTTATCTATGTTAGTCTCACCGACCTACAAAAGTTTTGCTGGGATTGAACCTGGACCCTTAGGTTAGCAGCTCCATAGCTAGTTTGAAAGCCAGTATGCACAATAAACTGGTCAGTTTTAATGTTTTTGTAGAAAGAATTTTATCAGCTAAAAGAGTTAGAGAAGCTATGTCAGAAAGAGAAAGGAATAACATCCATGTCTGTCAAAGAAATATTAATGAGTTTAGTCTATGATGGGATGGTGGACACAGAAAAAATTGGAACATCAGTTTATTTTTGGGCTTTTCCAAGTAAAGCCAGTCAAAATGTAAGTGTTTGACTGGGGTTTATTTTTCAAATCACAATTAAAATAAAGGAAAACCCCTTTTGTTTTTTACAATTTTTGTCCAATATAAGATTTTCATTTTGTTAAGGAACATTGATATCCAAGTTTAATTTGGTCTGGATTTTCATCCTCTATTTCCCTCAAGTTTAGCCTATTATACTGTCAGCACCCATTATACTGGAAAAAAAATTGATATCAAATAACCAACATTTTTTAATATTTAGAATTTGGATGAAGGAACATATAAGTAGTAAAAATTATTGCTCGCTGAATTAATTTACTCACTTACTTTGTTCATACACTCCTTTAGTCAAATTAGGGATAGTTAACCTAATTGTGCCTAAAAAGAGTGTGCCTTATTGAAGATGTGCATAAATGTCAATGTGCCAAATAGTGAACTTCAGTGTGTCTACCTATCTGACCTGTGACCAAATGAACCTAAAAGTTCTGTGTATAACTGACATCAAAACATTTTATATAGAGAAGAACAAAGATAGAAGAGTTAGAAAAACAAGTAAATGATTTAGATACAAAGGAGAAGAATTTAACAGAAATGGTGGTAAAAGTGAAATGTGGTAAAGAAGACACGGTAATATCATAATGATATGAGGAAATAAATATTACACATTTACTTAACCCTTTCAATACTATTGGTTGCTCTACCAGCAACAGAAGCTATGTATACCCTGGTAGAGCAGGCGTTACTAATTTAAGTCACATGGCATTAACTTTTCATATTATTTAAGAGTTCAGTGTATATAACATCTTATTTCAGTCCAAATTAGTGTTGAAAGGGTTCAGTTTGTTTAGGACCTTCCAGGTTGAAAGGATTGTAAATGTTTGGAGGAAACTTCTCTGAGCAAACAATTACACACACAAAAGACGATTTTTTTTATCTCTTTATTGATTTGTAAATTCAATTTCTTCTTTAGACTGAGATTTTTGTCAAGTATCTTAGAATTTGGCTGTTATATTGGAATTGGTCATATACAAATAATAGTATGTAATCATGTAGGATAGATGACCAATAAAACTAAAGGTAGTCTAACATAGTCTAAGGAACATAATCTTATTTTTAAAATGGAATTAATTTCAGACAGAAAGACAAGAAGTTTTAGCAGAACTAGCAAAGAAAGAGGCTGAAAAGAAGGATTTATTAAAAATGTTAGAAAAATACAGAGAATGTGACCCAGAAGTTATTGAACAAATTAAACAGGAATCTGTTGTTGCTAAGGAAGCAGCCAATAGGTGGACAGGTAAGCAGTGATTTTCACTGATAAGAATGTTTCACATCAGACGAGTTAACTTTGTGATTAATGTTTGAAATTGGTCAAGAACCACTTTCAAAATGTCCGGTTGCAAAACCTAATCAACTATTCAGGATTTATTTTGGCAAATTAGATCTTCAGAGTGTAAAACCCTGTAAAAACATGTTTTAATTCTTTCATTTTTAGATAATATATTTTCAACAAAGTCTTGGATAAAGAACAAGTTTAGTTTTGATGACAGTGTTATAGACAAACAATTTGGTTTACCATCAGAATTTGATTATGTAGAGTAATTGTGACACAATATCACCATTTGTTTGTTAAATTGGATTAATGTTTTATATTGACTATCTCAAAGTGGTTGGAGAGTTACTTTAATTATGAAACATTTGTAATGCATCTATTTGCTTATAAAACAGTACACTCAATAATTGCTAGGTAAATTGTAGAAACCTTATATGTTCAATAAATTTGTTAGAGTTGATAACTTGATCAGCTTTTACCTAAAGAGTGCTGTAATTAGTTTGATTAAGCTCCTATAGAAATAGACAAGAATGTTTGAAAATAAAGAATACAAAAAACAAATTTCACATATAACATATTTTAGTTTCACATATATACACTGGCACGCACTATGGTATGAAGATGGAAAAGCACAACATCTGTACACAATCTATGATTCCAATCATTGTCAAACATTCAGTATAAATAAGTCTTCAATATTCCCTTTTTATCACACAATAATATCCATAGCATCACAAACCTGTAACAAAAATAGTTAAAGGGGCAGTGATCACAAAACAAGACAAGACTGTAAATGTCTTACATACTGAAGTTAAATAAGTAGAACATATTCTCATGTCAACATTTCAAGACAAGTTTGGAAAGAAATTATAAAGATACCTACCTGACATGACATGAGTAAATGTTGTGTACCAAAGTCAGCCATGATACTAAATGTAGGATCAGTAGTACATGCTAGACTATGTTGATAAATAGAGGCTTCAAGCTGATTTTTAACATTACTTAAACTAATACAATCTTGCTGGAAAATAATAGTAACAAAATATAAATATGAAAGAAAAAAATTAACAACTTAGGATTTTAGAAGAAAATGAACATTTAAACTTGTTTAAAATTTGAGGTAAAATGCCTCCTTGTTTTGGTTGTAATTGATTAACAAAGGTAAGTGTAACCTCACTATTCTTAAATAGTTCTCTTTTAGGGGTTTCTTATAACATTAGCAAGTGCGGTTCTAGAGTTAAGTATTACACAAGGTTGTACTATAAAAACAACAAAACTTGTGAGCTAAATGTAAAGGGGAAAGGGAAAGCATACCTCAGTATCTATTCTGACTCCACATGAGCAGAATATAATATTTTTATTTAACAATAAAGTGGATCTGAAAAATACAGAGAATAAATCAAATTTAGATTATCCCATCTAAAGATTTCATCTGAAATCACAGCAACTCATGGGAAAAAACTTTTAATGGAGTTAGATTAATTTGACACAGATTACATTTAATTCTACCAATACCTTTTCGGAAACTTAAACATGATGTCAAATATTTAATTCTCAAAATGAACATTCGAGCTGGTCTATTCGTTCATATTTGGAAAATATAACTAAATCAACAGCCCTGTTGTATATAAAACTGTCCAAGAAATTATATTTGTGCAAGTTTGGTTAGATTAATTTGACACAGATTACATTTAATTCTACCAATACCTTTTGGGAAACTTAAACATGATGTCAAATATTTAATTCTCAAAATGAACATTCGAGCTGGTCTATTCGTTCATATTTGGAAAATATAACTAAATCAACAGCCCTGTTGTATATATAAAACTGTCCAAGAAATTATATTTGTGCAAGTTTGGTATAGAACTCTAAACACTATTCCACTAAGTATAAGTATTACTACTAGTATATATACATATAGGAACCTACTTTTGACAAATGGGACAGATAACTTCATCAGTAGATAATTTTTCTATAGCTGAACATAAAACATTTTCTTCTAATTTCAAACTTTGTTCATATCTATCATGCTCTTCTAGTAATCTTAATTCTTTAAATAAAAATTATAAAAAATAATCTGTTTGGGGTAACCAATGTATAAAGTCAAAATCAACTCCAGATCCTGGTTCAGTGAGTCAGTAAATTCCTGTAATTTTTATACGCCCACATGAAATGGGGGGCGTATATTGTCGTCACCCACATCCGTCCGTCCGTCCGTCCGTCCGTCCGTCCGTCCGTCGGTCCGTCCGTCCGTCCGTCCACAATTGCTCGTAAACACTCTACACGGTGTAATTCTTGACGGATTTAGATGAAACTTAATATGAGTGTTTATGATCACGCAAGGATGAACCCTATTGAAAATCAGCGAAATCGGAAAAAAATTAGTATGAGTTTGTGCCCTTGTTCTTGAATGGCTCGTAAACACTCTACAAAGTGCAATTCTTGACCGATTTTGATGAAACTTGGTGTGAGAGTATGTTATAACTCAAGGATAAACCCTATCGAAAATCAGCGAAACCGAAAAAGATTTAGTATGAGTTATTGCCCTTGTTCTTGAAAACTCATTCAATTTTAGCTTGTAAACACTCTTGAGAGAACAATTTTTAATGGATTTTAATGAAACTTGGCCTGAGTATTTGTTATCACCCAAGGATGAAGCCTATTGAAAACCAGTCAAATCGAAAAAAAATTAATATCAGTTATTGCCCTTGTTTTTGAAAACGCGTTCAATTTTTAGCTTGTAAACACTCTACAAAGCACAGTTATTGACCGATTTTGACGAAACTTGCTGAAATTGTTTAATATCACCAAAGAATGAACCCTTTTGAAAATAGCACATATCAAAATATATTTAATAGGAATTATTGCCCTTGTTCTATAAAATGTGTTGGATTTTTGCCTTGTAAACACTCTACAAGTCACAATTCTTGAGCAATTTTGACATAACTTGGCATGAGTAATCACCTGAGGATGAACCCTATTGAAATTCATTTAAATCGAAAAATATTTAGTATCAGTTATTGCCCTTGTGTTTGAAAACGCGTTCAATTTTAGCTTGTAAGCACTCTAGAAAGAACAATTCTTAATGGATTTTGATAAAACTTGGCTTGAGTATTTGTTTTTACCCAAGGATGAACCTTTTTGAAAATCAAATAAATCGAAATATATTTAGTGTCAGTTATTGCCCTTTTGTTTGAAAACGGGTTTAACTTTTTGGCTAATAAACACTCTAGAAGGTACAATTCATGACCTATGTTGACAAATCTCACTGAAATTGTTGGATATCGCAAGGGATGAGCCTAATTGAAAATTAAAAATATCAAAATATATCTAATATGAATTATTGCCCTTGTTCTTTTAAACGCGTTCGATTTTTGTCTCGTAAACACTCTACATGGCACAATTCTTGATGGATTTCGATGAAACTTGGTGTGAGAGTGTGTTATAACTCAAGGATGAACCCTATTGAAAATCAGCCAAATTGAAAATTTTTTTAGTATGAGTTACTGCCCTTGTTCTTGAAAACGCATTCAATTTTAGCTTGTAAACACTCTAGAAAGAACTATTCTTAATAGATTTTGATTAACTTTGGCTTGAGTATTTGTTTTTACCCAAGGATGAACCCTATTATAAATCAAATAAATAGAAATATATTTAGTGTAAGTTATAGCCCTTGTTCTTGAAAACGCGTTCAATTTTAGCTTGTAAACACTCTAGAAAGAACAATTTTTAATGGATTTTGATGTAACTTGGCTGGAGTATTTGTTGTCTCCCAAGGATGAACCCTATTGAAAATCGAAAAATATTTAGTACAAGTTATTGACCTTGTTTTTGAAAACGCGTTCAATTTAACTCGCAAACACTCTAGAAAGAACAATTTTGAATGGATTTTGATGAAACTTGGCTTTAGTATTTGTTTTCTCACAAGGATAAACCCTATTGAAAATCAGATAAATCGAAAAATATTTAGTGTCAGTTATTGCGCCTGTTTTCAAAAACGCTTTCAACTTTTGGCTTGTGAACACTCTAAACATTCCTTTTTGACAAAACTCGCTGAAATTGTTTAATATCAACCAAGGATGAGCCTTATTAAGAATTAAAAATATCAAAATATTATTAAGGGTGAACCCTATTGCAAATCATAAAAATACCGAAAAATATTTAATGAGTTGTTATTAGGTACAATTCTTGACAGTTTTTAATGAAACTAGAGATCCTAGAATAAAATAGGTTGGTAGGTTGAATAATTCATTCCACTTATTGTAACCTTACTGAAAAGTTTTTATTTGAAATAAATGCTGCCAGTGGGCGTATATTACCTTGCCTGGCAAGCTATATTAATACAATGAACTTCACCATTTTTGAAAATAAATCTTTAACTAAATTGGAAGTAGTGCAATGTACCTTCTCGTTTTAGCTCTTCTTGTATATCCTCAAATAAATTTAACATTAAATCTACTCCATTAAAACCAATATCTTCAAACTGAAATAACATATCATTTGATAAGAAATTTAATTGATAAATAAGTTTTTAAAACTAACACTTCTCATACAAATTGTTTAAAATGTTATAAAGGCTGTATTTAATTTGACAGGCAACAATATTCCCCTAATTTGAAATCCTTAAAACATACATATTATTTGTATTATATTTTTATTAATATATGTTTGTGAGGAAGAGTTGAATAAACAATGTAGTTGATAGAGAAAAATAAGAAAGCTGTTTGGAAAGATAACAAGTGAAATTTATAGCACAGAAAGTTTGATAAGGTGATAAAGGAAAGACCCTTGATTTTATAAAAACGAAATCACAAGATCCTTATTTCCATTACTCTAGAAGCCAACTGAGCATTAACTATTCTAACTATATATGCATTTCCTGGTCCCAGCCTATTCCAATTTGTTCACTTTTGGGTTAAATTTTGGGGTCATATTTAAGGCGCCAAACCAATCTAGCCCAATTACTTACTTCTATATCTAAATCTTGAGTCTGCTCACGTTGCAACGTTTTAAGTTCATCAGCCATTAAATCTTTAATAAAGTCATCTTTTTCACTGGTAATATCAATCTTTCTGAATCTAGTCATTAATTTTTCTCTACTGCCTCGTAGTCTGTCTAAACATCTCTGAATAATAGAATACATTTTAAAAATTTTCAGATTTGAACAACATTTCCCACTGCAAATCATGTAAAATAAAGATTTAATAATCATTATTATTATTGTATTGTTTATAATTAATAAACAAACTATAGACTTCTGGCCCTGGTTCACTAATTCAGCTACAAAATAGCACCAAAGACAAAGCCATTGTTGTTATTTAATATGAATTAATTAATTCTTTAAAGCACATTCAATTTTTGGCTCGTAAACACTATACATGGCATAATTCTTTAGGGCTTTTGCTGAAATATTTAATTATCACCCAAGGATGAACCCTTTAAAAAATCAAACTATAATCAATATGAATTATTCCCCTTGTTCTTTAAAACACCTTCAATTTTTGGCTTGTAAAGACTATACAAGGCACATTTCTTTACAGATTTTGAAAAAACTTGCTGAAATTGTTTGTTATCCCCAAAGGATGAACACTATTGAAAATCAACACAATTGAAATAAAGAATTAATTGAGTTATTGCCATGTTTGAAGGTACAACTCTTGACAGATTTTAATGAAACTTGTCAGGCAATCTATCTTTGTATTTTGTAATGGTTTATGGTTTACATTAATTATTGACATATGCAAGTACAGTTTTAGATTACAACCTTTCTGTATGTCTCTTTCCATGGTGGAGTTCTAGCCTTATACATATCTTGACGTCTTGTTTTCACTGTAGCCTCAGCCATCTGTAATGTAAATTAAATTGAAAGTGTAAATCAAATTGAAAATATAAATGAAGAGTCTATGCACAACCAAACAAAACGAGAAACACAACGACACAAGTCAGGGCAAAGACTAAAACAATATTTTCAGGTGTTTGATACATTGTTTACAGAAAAGAAGTAAATATCTTCTTAATTCTTAAGGTATTTGATAGTTGAAAGATTGATGGAAACTAAAAAGTAGGGCAAACCATCAATACACCAATACAAGAAAGTTTTTCTCTCAATGATTAAATGTTATTGTTTACCTTGAAAAACTTTAGCGCGGTATGACGTTTATTACGCGAGTGCCAGATTGTTTGTAGTATGTATGTAGTCTGGCAAGATTGTAGGCTACATTACACAGAAATTGATGACGTAAACCACAAGAGGATATTGTCATTGGCAAAATAAAAGTAATAACTTCTAAAAACTAAGTTGACTAGGTTTAGCAATTTGGAAAAGATCACCTCTGATCACCAAAGATGCTTTTCTTATATTTTTAATCTTCAATTAAGGGCATAATGTAGGGGTAGCCGGATGCCAAAATATGCATGTTTATACACTTTTGATTTTAATCGGAATGTGGCCTAAATTTAAGTCAAGTAAGTGGGACACATGAAAATATGACAGCTCGGACCAAATACAAATACAACTTTGTAAGACTACTCGGACACCTTTTCTGCAAAGACCAAGGCAAAATTAAAGACAACTCAGCCCAATTTGAAATACTATTTCATTATCATTATATCAAAACTCAATTTAAATCTTTTTGAACAAATTCAAGGAGATGTTGAAGTAAGACAAGCAGGAAGGCCTTTAAAAAGGGGGACTGTCTATTTGCCACTCGTGGTAATTTTAGCAAGGTCGCTATAGGCTTCATTGAAATAAATAAGTGGCACGTTTTTATATACCACGTGCTTTTTAAAAATGGACTTTTATGATGATTTCAATGTTTGAAGCTACTGTGTTGATGTAATAAATGTATTCAAAGTGTAAAATATTAATGCAGAATCTGTGTTTGTTTCGTTAGGACTTCAGAAAAAAAGGAAGCGGTGAAATTTGTCAGCCATTTTCTAAACGGTGTATGGTTACTTTTATCCTTCTCCTAATTGACCGCGTGGCTTAAATATCATACAGTAATTCTATGACTTCTTCTCCTTTACTCTGGAATTATTTTTAGGCTATTAGCCAATTCTATTTTGTGATTTTCAACTAGTGTCGAGGGTCGAGATTATATGTCCATGACGCTCATGGAACATCTGCTAGGGTTCTCCTCTTTCCATATAAATTTAAAAAGGCGTATCTTATTTGAATATTGGTACCATCATTTTATTCGTTCTTGAAAAGTTTTTTTAAGAACTCCCAAAAAGAACCGTAATGAATAAGGACCATATACTTAACCACACTAAAAAGAACCGTAATGAATAAGGACCATATACTTATCCACACTTCTTCATTATTCAGTTTAATTATATTTGTTTTTTGTTTTGATAATGACCTTAGTGATATGCAGATGACACTTCTTTTAAAGTAATTGCTTGGGTATCATTCACTGTAATTTTAAGATTATAATTATTTGTTGATCTATTGAAATTCTATTTGTATTCAAACTTTATAGCCTACTGTTTAATTTAATTTAATCAACTAATCCCATTGAACAGTAGGCCTACACATCTAAGTGATAATTATTACCCAATGATTGTTTGAGCATTATTAAGAAGTGGATCTGAGTTGTCTTTGATATTCGAAAAAATAACCTCAAAATACACAGATCCCATCTTGAAAGATTTTAGATGAAATGTAAAACATACACATAGATCAAATATTATGGATTTAATGCTGGTGGCATTGATTTTTTGATTTTAAACCATTTTCTGTTTTGATGGGGAAGGGAAATTATTTCCGCCTTTCAAATAGCTTATCTTAATTTTATTCAACATCTCCAGAACGTAGGCTCTTGATTACGTTTGTCAGTGAAAATATTCAACTTCAAATTCTCATATATTTACTTTTATTCTAGATTTGATTGTGAATGGTTTCTACTACTAGGATTAACACATCATTGTATTGGTTTTATAGTTTTATTATAGTCAATATAATAATAATACCATATGTAGGCTACTGTATCTACTATATTCTACAACCCGAGTTATCTATATCTAACATGGCAGCTAAAGGGCCACCAACAAATAAAACTAAAGGAGCTTCAGCTAAAAATAAAACTGTTGGGTATGTTTAATTTCTATCAATAAACAGCACTATGATTATTTAATGAACTTCACAAGTCGTACTTAAGCAAAACTATGTTGAGAAATTATCATACCATTGTGTAAATGAATATAGTGAAGTTTAACCATATATATGCTTTGTCTCAATGTTTGTATGTTTTAGCTTATATTTGTTAACATGGAATGTAGCTGAAGGTCCTCCTGTAGATTTATCTGAAGCTTTAGAACTCCATAAACCAAAACTTCCAGAAGTATATGCTATAGGGTGGGTATCATATTCTCAGAATAATCAATTGCAGATTCATACAAAATGTTAAAAAGAAGACTACACATCATCATCTTGAATGTACAATATATAATGTAGTTTGAAGATCAAAACCATATTTAGGTCAATTATGTTGTCTTCTTGCATTATTGCAATTTTGCATCAGTACTCTGATGTCTGTGGTTCCTCTTATGATAGAAATACTAAACTATCCATGACATCGCTATCATATCATATCAGTTTTCTTGAGCCAGCTACGTCATAGAAAACCTTTTAATTTATTTTAATTTACTTATAATACTATTGCATGACATCTATTGAAAAACTCTACAAAAACGATACAAAATTTAACCATCATTTACCTTTTTACAACTCTTTTGATAATGTTTGCCACTTTACAGTTGTCTATGGATGCTTTCACAAAAATATTATTTTTTTAGTTTACAGGAAGTCTATACCAGTAATTCTGAAACTAAGTCTGGTAGTTGGTCGGCAGCAATTACTAAATTGTTAGCTCCTAAAGGTTACGTGAGGGTAAATATATTTTAGAATTAATTAAAACAAAACTTCTTTGCTATTCAATAGCAATGTCAAGGTTGTTAAATTGTGTGCACTTTTTTTCGAAGCATTTGAACAACCCAGTTTAATTCAAGCATAGTTTGAGATAGTACTTTTAGATTTTAAACTGTAAATGTTATAGAGAAAGTGTGAAGATTGATGTAATTTCTTTCAGTGTAAAGAAAGATCTATGCTAGGTATATGGATAATAGTATTCATCAGAAAACAGATCTTACCCTATGTTATTAATATAGAATCAGAAAGAACAAAAACTGGCTTTGGAGGATATTGGGTAAGTGCATCTAAAATTTGTTACACAGAATCAAATGTGTTGAAGATAATTTTTCAAAGAAAATCATTTTGACAGTAGAGATTAAAGTTTTTATTATTGAAAAAATGCAATTGTGAAAGAAAACTGATTTTTCTACTTAAATTTACATGTCCTAACATATGAAATTTGCTTTTTCTGTCCATCCACAATTGCTCTTGAACACTCTACACAATTCTTGAAGGATTTTGACATATCATTGTTGAGTGTTCGTAATCATGCAAGTATGAACCATATTGAAAATCAGCAAAATATGAAAAAATTTAGTATAAGTTATTGCTCTTTTTCTTGAAAGGCTAGTAAACACTCTAGAAGGCACATTCTCGAGCAATTTTGACGAAACTCGCTGAAAGGATGAGCCCTATGAAAAATTTAGAATATCGAAATATATTCAATATGAATTATTGCTCTTTACAGATTTTGCTGAAAGTTGCTGAAATCGTATAATATCACCCAAGGATAGACCTTGTTTAAAAAGAAAATGAAACATATTTTATGAATTTTTGCCTTGTAAGAAGGTACAATTCTTGACAGATTTTAATGATATATTGTAATTTATAACCCCAGAAAAGAAGAGTATAACTGAAGGTTGAATATCTCATTCCTGTGATTGTTATTGTACTGTAAAATTTTTTGTTCAAATTCAATGCTGCCAGTGGGCGTATATTACCTTGCCTGGCAAGCTATCTTTAGAAAAACTATCCAATCCTTTGGTCTATTTATAAAATCAATAGATATATGAATAAAGTAAGTAAATTATGCTGTTTGCAGGGAAACAAGGGTGGAGTGAGTATTAGAATGGATCTTTATGGTGTCAATGTTATTATAGTTAACAGTCATTTGGCTGCTCATATGGAAAATGTTCAAGAAAGAATAGAGGTTTGTATATAATATATCCAAAACTATCACATTCCTACCATTTTATACTATACCATGTTAAATATAATTTAGGGACTAATTACGATTAGAAAATATTTCTGTTCACAGCCATTTTAAACTTTTTTTTTTGTAAGTATTAAAACTGTTTGTGCACTTGCAACCTATTTTGTGTTATGAACATTTTTTAAACATCACATGTGGTGATTCCAATCAAATGATCAAACAACAATAAGCAATCACAGAAGATTTTATGACGGGATCACCACTAGTAGTACAGCGATTTGTCTGATGTATACTGAGCTAATGGATAATTATATATATCTAATTAAAGAATGGTATTACATATGGAGGTGTGTTTTACCATGTAAGAATATACCCCATCATACTAAGCCATGTGTATAATAATAATAATAATGTACTCTTTTTTTCTTTAGGATTATGATAGTATTCTTGATGATCAGAAATTTAAAGATGAAGATGTTGACCATATCATGGATCATGAGTAAGTATTTCCACATCCATTCTGGCATTATATGGATGTTAAATTCAAATAAGAAATATAGCCTATAAAGCAACATAAATATCACCATAATGTGATATATGAAATATTTGTCCATATATCTACAAAATTTTATCAAATTACCTCATATTTGAATCAAACTTATTTTGATACTTTTAAAGACTAAGTCCCTTTATATGAGATATTTTATGTTATTCTAATTAAGTTTGTTAATTGACACTGTTAATAATTTTTTTCATGAAATTATTTTGAAAAATGATGAAATTTTGATTGATCTAAAAGTATCAGTTGTATCAGGTATTTGTGTTATTGGACTATTGTTATTTACTAGTTATGTCTTCTGGATGGGAGATCTCAATTTCCGTGTAAATGGTATAACAGCTAGTGATGCTATTAAGTGTATTGAAAAAGATGATTACAATCATTTATTAGAACATGACCAGGTAGGCCCTGTACTTTACAATATACATCTAATTGATGCCTATTTAACAAAGATGGTTTTCAGGCATAAGCTAACTGATGTGTTTAGAATAACATGGAAGGATTTTAACAAGTTACTAATGTGCTTAGAGCAGTGCTAGTGTTTTGGTTAGTGCTGACCTCTGAATCACAGAAATTAAAGCTCACACATGTCAAATGATTTTACAATAGAAGTTGTTGACTATTTTGATATCTAATGATGATACTATGTATGTACAGTTTAAATGTTATTATTTGTAGCTACTCCTATCTATGAAATCAGGGTTAGTATTTGATGAGTTTAATGAAGGTGATATAACATTTCCACCGACTTATAAGTTTGATAAAAATACAGACCACTATGATACAAGGTAAACCATTTACAACCAACTCTAAATAATAGTATAGTTTTCCTATGGTGGTTTATGTGTGCCTGTATATATGTTTAACGTGCTTGCATGTACATTCCTTGTTTACCTGATTTACCTGATCTTCAGTCTGTGTTAAGCATTGAATGCTTCTAGTTCACCTCGTTTTTATTTGGGTTGTGCGGAGAGCAATCATTATGGCATGTTATCAATTTGCATATGTCCAAATAATACAGTAATACCAGAGAAAGGTGGTAATAATAGCTGAAATTTGTCACTATCAACTAGTAAAATAGATATATAGAAACCTGTAGCAGTCTAATTGAAGAAAAGGGACCATAATCACCAACTGAAATGGTTGATTTATTACAGTGAAAAACAAAGAGTACCAGCTTGGACAGATCGAATACTATGGTACCATCATAAAGTTGGTTATGGTAATTTACAATTAAATGTTCAACAGAAAAAATATAGGAGTCATAATGATTATAAATCCAGTGACCATCGACCAGTTTCTTCTTTATTCCACATTCAGGTATGTCTTTAAATGCATGCTCAAAGAGATTGTTAACACATTTTCTAAACCTATTTGGGACAATCAAGGCATCAACTTGCACCTTTCCAGTTTTTCAATCTTGCAATGTAAAAAGGTAAAATTTCTTCACTGTGCTCTATAGCTTGCCTTGAATAAGTATTAGATATGCGGCCAGAACAAACTAGCCTTTATTATACTCAATAAAAAGAATATTGTGTTTGTATAATTTCAGGTATTCCCCCACCCACCAAGTCAGCCTATATCATTTCTACCTGTTAATGAAACAAAACGAAAATCTGACATGACCATCAACTATACTGTAGATAGTACGTTTATGACTAGTTATAATGATTGGATTGGATTATATCGGGTAAATAGATTACTATATTGATATACTCACAGTTTTTGATATGCCAACACAATGCAGGTATAATTTGATTGCCATTGTGCTACAGGTTGTTCACATTGAGGTTTTTTGAGGGTGATAAGGTTAGTGCATGCCTGTCTATAGAGTAGAACATGTAGAATGTGAAAAAACTTGACAATTTTTGACATTAAACTGGTGTAATTTGAATTTGATTTGCTGATATGTTATTACATTTCTTCTATTGCAGACTGACTTCCAATCATTCAATGACTATATAACATATATCTGGGCTGTTGAGGGTGGACAATTTCAAGTTGATACAGGAGTTACGTTAAAATTTTATAAAAGTTACATGACCATGAAACCTGGAAACTATTGTTTAATTTATCTGACCAGAAAATTCAGTATTTGTGGTATCAGCGCCAAATTTAAGGTAAGCTTGAATTTTACTTATCAAACTCAAAAAAACTCACGAGAAACTTTTGGATGTTTGTGATTTGTGTCTTTAAAACCAATTTGGATACATTTATATATCTTATCATATGGATAACTTATTGTATAACAAGAGAAGACAGTGTTTATAGAATTGGTACCAAAAGTAATGTAAACTGTAACAATTCAGTAATTGAGGTGATCTGTACATTTGTTTTTTTATTGTATAACTAGAGAAAACAGTGTCAAATTTTATGTAGATGTTACTAAATGATATAGCACTACTGTCAACGGAAGAAAAGATTCAAGGTTTCAAATCAAATCCAATTAAATCGAAGTGGTTCTCCTTTTGTAAATATAGTATATTTTGAATTTCAGGTAACAGAATGAAAATAATGAAACCCATGGTGCCTTCAGATGATCTGTCCAAGACAATGCTTACCTTGTCTAATCTATTTTCTTTGAATCAAAGTATTATTGCTCAATGATGCAAGTTGAATTCTGTGATGATGACAGGGGACATAATTCTATTAATTTCCTGTGTGTGATTGAGATTATCAGAGATCACTCTTTTTAAATTGTTGTTTTTTATACGCCCACATGGAAATGTGGACGTATATTGCCGTCGCCCCTGTCCGTCGGTCCGTCTACATTTGTTGTATCCACAATAGAAGCTACAGTTTTTATCCGATCTTAATGAAACTTGGTATACATGTATATATTGATGATATCTCGGTCAAGTTCGAAAATGGAATTTATCGCATGAATGGTTTTCTGAGTTATTGCACTTGACTTAGTAAAAACGCTTCAAATTTGGATTGTATCCACAATAAAGGCTACAGTTTTTATCCGATCTTAATGAAACTTGGTATACATGTATATATTGATGATATCTGGGTCAAGTTCGAAAATGGAAATTATCGCATGAAAAGTTTTGAGTTATTGCACTTGACCTAGTAAAAACGCATCAAATTTGGGTTGTATCCACAATAGAGGCTACAGTTTTTATCTGATCTTAATGAAACTTGGTATACATGTATATATTGATGATATCTCTGTCAAGTTCAAAAATGGAAATTATCGCATGAACGGTTTTTGAGTTATTGCCCTTGACTTAGTAAAAACGCGTCAAATTTGGGTTGTATCCACGATAGTGGCTACAGTTTTTATCCGATCTTAATGAAACTTGGTATACATGTATATATTTAGGATATCTCGGTCAAGTTCGAAAATGGAAATTTTCGCAGGAACGGTTTTTGAGTTATTGCCTTTGACTTAGTAAAAATGCGTCAAATTTGGGTTGTATCCACAATAGAAGCTACAGTTTTTATCCGATCTTAATGAAACTTGATATACATGTAAATATTGATGATATCTCGGTCAAGTTTGAAAATGGAAATTATCGAATGAACAGATTTTGAGTTATTGCCCTTGACTTAGTAAAAACGCATCAAATTTGGGTTGTATCCACGATAGAGGCTACAGTTTTTATCCGATCTTAATGAAACTTGGTATACATGTATATATTGATGATATCTCGGTCAAGTTCCAAAATGGAAATTATCGAATGAACGGATTTTGAGTTATTGCCCTTGACTTAGTAAAAACGCGTCAATTTGGGTTGTATCCACGATATAGGCTACACTTTTTATCAGAAATTCAAATTTGACGATTTTCTGATGAAAAGTTTATGAGTAATTGCCTAAGTAAAATTGCGTAAAAATTCATTTTCTGTAGACACTATAGAAGCTACAATTATCTATGGATTTTAATGAAACTTGGTATGAGCATTGGATTTGATAAGAGGGCGGTCAAGTTCGATTTGGATGATTTTGCGATAAACAGTTTTGGAGTTATTGCCCCTGCCTCTATATTTGTTGTAGACAAAATAGAAGCTACAATTTTCAATGGATTTAAATGAAAGTTGGTGTGAGCATTGGAATTGATAAAACGACGGTCAAGTTCGAATTTGATGATTTTTTGATGAACAGTTTTTTAGTTATTGCCCTTGACTTAGTAAGATTGCGTCAAAATTTTATTGTGGGTTCAATAGAAGCTACAATTTTCAAAGGATTTTGATGAAACTTGGTGTTTTTGAGTTTTTGCCCTTGATTTCAATATCCATTTGGTGAATGTTTTTGAGTCATTGCTCTATTTATTTTTCAAATTCAATTTTGCCAGTGGGCGTATGTTACCTTGCCTGGCAAGCTATCTTTGTTATATTTTTACTGTTACATTTTCTGGTATATAACAATTCTTGGTATTTTTTGGCAAGAAAAAAATCAATAAATCATATATTATTTCACTGAGTTATGAATGCAGACTTTTAAGTCAGAATCTAAAACACTTATCAAATGAAGGGGACATTTTTTATTCTGCATGAACGTTATGTGTCAAATTGTTTTTATATTTTTGTCTTTAGAGAGGTTTAATCTGAAACTTTTTTTAAGCAGTATTATAGTTTTGTTCAGTATGAGCTTTACATAACTATTGTATAAGATCTCTTTTTTATACCTTGAATGTCTTACTGTGTTACACTTTATATTATGTTTTTGGGTTTTTCTTTTATTATTGCACTAGGTAACATGATGGTGCTTTTCTTAATGTGCATAGGGCTAATGAATAACCAGACGTTTATCATTAAGTCAGGTGTTGAAATAACATATTGTCCCATACATATTTAATCAAAGATTACATAGCTCTTAATTCTGTTATTTGTCAATAAAACAAGGATAAAAGTAACAATAAAATCATCTGAAATATACAGTGCAAATTATTTCAGATTTGACCTTGAAGTGTAGCCAAAAGATCAAAATCTCCCTTATAGCCTGGTAGATTAGGACGAGAATTAGTAATTATCAATATCTCACTGTATTTGCAGTTGTGTTTGAGTAGAGGACTTCTATTTTTTGGGATATTTTGTGTTTGTTGATGTTGATAAGAAGGAAATGAAAGTAGACTGTCCTGCTGTGAAATTATTCCAGACATTGACAACATTATGGACTTTTTTTAAACTTTATAGCATTTAATAGAAGGTGTATTTTATCTATTTATTTTATATTCATCTGTATTTCCAACCTGTGCCAATTCTTTCTTTTCTTTAAAGTAGTCTTCCAAGAGAAATCTGATAAAAACATTTTTTTTGTAACAGACTAAAATTATAAGAATAAAGAAATTCTAACTACAACTAGAACAAGTTTGAAGAATTTACATTGAGATATGTGTTGGTGCATCACTTTACTCTTATAATGTTATTTGTTATGCTTTTTTTATTATTTATATAATGTTATAATTGATATTGTAATATTGACAGCAAAATTTACATTGATGTTTTCATTGCGTCATTGGTTATTTTGAATGTTGGGGCCTCAAGCCTGCCATAACTTGTATGGTTTTTGTTATACCAGAATTACTATACAGCTCTGTAGACAATGGGGTTGGCAGTTTTGAAAACAGAAAACGAAATGCACAAGTATTTTCAATACAGAATATAAGGGATTGTTTTGATTGGTCAACTCAATTTATGGAACCTTCCTACTTTACTTTGGACATTTTTTGGTGTCAATGTTACAAGTTATTTATGGCAAGATTTCATGAGTTAAACACAACACTCTTCAGGCTTGACATTTTAATGGGTTAAATCATGAAAACTGTGCTATAAATATAACTTAAGTTACTGCAAAACTTCTAAATCTCCTCTGTTTAATCTATCACAAAGATAGTTATAATATATGATATGATTTTAATATTACACTGCATTGCATGATATTCTTGGCCTAAATAATTGATATTGCTTTGCGATTACAAAGAAGACAACACAATCCCACCATTTACAAAATTTATGACATAAATTTACAGCCCAAATTTTTTGTTAAGATTTATATTTTTTGCAGAAAATCGATTTTAAAGCCAATTGATAATTATCTTTATTTCTGTATTATCAGATTTTTCAAATTTTATCATGTTTCGTTTGAACCTAGAAAAACTTCAATATTTTATTATCATTATATATTTTTAACTTGATTATTTGTATTCATATTATGTGTTGTCTATTTATTTATCATTTTTATTTTGAAAAAAGTCTTAGACATTTATAAATGAATTAATTTTATGAAGGGTTTGTTTAACACTTTGGGAAGCATCATTGGCTCAGTGAATGATATGCTTGTTCACTAACCTGAAGGTCCAGGATTCAATCCTCCATTAGATAGTACTTCTGGACTTTTCATTTATACTGGTTGACATAGATAAATTATTTTTAAGTCAACTGTTAAAGATTACTAGAAAATTTGAATTAAGTAAAAGAGTAGGATGCTGTCTTGGCAAAAAAAATCCCCTCATTACTCTCTGCATGCCGTCCTTAGCCCTGTGCTTCGGTTAGCAAAATCAGGCGCAGAATATCAGGAACTAAAACTCCATTACATGTATTTCATTTGTCTAATATTTTATTTGCTGAATTATTGACTATAATTGGTCAGCATACGCTGATTTACTATGAACATCGTATTTAGAGGGTTTATCAATAGCCGCTCCGAGTTTTATATACATGAATAATCAGGATACGAGTCATCCAGTCTTTCATACTGTTTATTACAGGTGTGTGTCGGTTAACATACTTAATGATCGGGATTATGACTGGATAATCAAACAATAGGTACTATAATTAGATTTTTTGAAAACAAGTTGAACCGGTTTGATTACAATACATTCAATAGAAAATTCTCGCCTATTTTTCACGGTGGAATACCGAGGTGGACTGCCCCTACTTACCTACACATACCTGACCTTGTTTTACAGGTACCAAACCCTTACAGAGTTGGCCCGAACTTTACCCTTATCATAGCAGGACAGACAGGTAGCAGTGGATTGAGGAAGGAATAATATCAGGCATCATGAAGGTATATATATAATTATTTATTCCGTATTGTTATGATTTCAAGGTGTTTATATATTGTATTATAATATGTTGGATCTTGTTCCACGAGGCCGTTATAACAATAATAACCAAATAACAAAGATATTAAAATAATTTCATATATGAATTTTCCTTGACATATTATAATTTTAAAATATTTAGGATAGTAACTGCCAAAACCGCCGTGCATGAATATTTGAAATTCAATGGGGACTAATTATTGTTCCACACCCTAGCTACCGACCCCACGAAAAGGGTCGTAAACGGTACCGATGTAGTCAGGGGCGTAAGAAGGGAAAAGGGCTTCGAAAGGAATGATTTTTGGTGCATGTCCACTTGTAGGGGTATTGTTTATCGAAATGGAGAATTGTATATGTCAGTAGGGGTTGGGCAAGGCCATGTCCTCTTCCCAAACATCTATTTGTAGTTATTATTATTATTGTGCATTCTTTGTGAAACCTGTTTCTTCTGTGTAAAGTTATACGTCGAAAACTCAAATTTAATTTCATACAAAGCGGTAGCCTAATAGGACAGTAAATCCATACTCATGGATAAGATATAATATCCATACACTGTGTGATTAAAAATTATAAAGTATTTATACCTCCACACCCCAAAGATTTTTATTACAAATAAACATCTATGTAGGTATGCACCTATTATTAATGCGGACAAGAGATGTGAGGAAACTAAAACTGTCTTTTGCAAATACTAGAAAATATAAGAATATATAAAGAGTTGTTTATTCTGTCAAGAATTTTCCGACATTCTTGAAGCGTTTTAGGATAAAGAAAATATTTGGTTATAGCTGCAATTGAGAGGGCTTACACATCCCTGTGGGTTTTATTTTTGAAAATCGCTATGGATGGCTTTAATAGCTGGTAATTTAAATGCACTATATACCTCCAAAAGTCGCATATAATGAAACAATATTCAGCGATTTGCATGTAGTAGGTGCTCCATGTCGTAGGCGCTCAAGCTCACTTATGTTTCTTAACAAATAATATATAAAAATTGGTATTAATGTAGATGTGTCATAGTAAACGGTAAAGCGGGAATTATTTTCCATCACACGACCCGAAAAAAATATTAGGATACTATATCCCTTTAATTAGAGGCATTTATTTATGAATATGAATGATTGAATGATAGGTCATCTATTATCTCAATATTACTATAATACTTACACCCTTGTTTTTACCTTCATTTTCTTCTATGTAAGTAACGTAGGCAGTGGGCATTCTGATTTCAGAAAACTGCAATTTTACCCAGGATTAATTGCTAGTAGGATATGATGATTTCATAAATAAATAAGCTCTTTATTTAACATGGGTCAAAATTAGGCCTAATAAGGATATGGTCCTGTCTAACATTCGTATCTGGCTAGGCCCATTTTAATCTCTACAGCTTCCAACCCATATTTTATGTGATTAAGTATAACAATATAAAAGTTTCCCTTAATAATATTTTTTAATCTTTTGAAATTTACATGAATTACACTTTCCTCGTTTACAATCAAATAGTTTTAATGCAAGAGCGAGAGGTTAACAATTCAACTCATAAAAATGTAAATAATCAAATAATCAAAAAACACCCTAAAAGATATAACAAACAACGCAGAATGTGAATTGAATTTTCAGACATGGTGAAGTGTCGGCGATATCATGCACATTTTGTAAAGGTTTCTAACATACATTTATAACTTTTTTTCCAGATGCAAATTTCGGTATTGATATTACTAGCTACCCTGAGTGGGTACCAGGCCGTGGAATTAGTCTGTCCAGTAACACAAAATAGCTGCCCATATGAAAACGTAGCCATTCTGAAAACAACCAAAACTAACCAGGATAATCACTATTATATTGGTGGATTATTTGGTGTTCATGAAACTGGCGACACAGCTTATGAATGTAGCACAAGTGTCAGAGACAGAGGTAAACTTCCAGGGTATTCCGTGGGTTAAATTCACCAAATATTTATCCCCTGAGCACACTATGATCTAAAATCGATATGAATTTGGGATTTCGGTGTAACTTGTGTGTAACATTTGAATTACCCGGTACATTCCGACCTTTCACTCACTAGAAACTGAATGTAATTTACAATGATTCTTAAATCTGAAATGCTCAATAAGTTTCCAGAAAGTTATTCTTTATTACACAACTTATTTCCTAACTTGAACCAGCAATTCTTCTAACTGAAACGGCGTAGAAAAGTCGTGACAACAGTGACGAGCTGGGCTGAGGTATTAATGGGATCAAACACCAGGTGGTAACATTTTACAATAGATGTACATGTATATGACACTAAAAATTATCTCAAAATCGACTTCTGTCCAACATTAGACCTGTAAATCATTTTGCAATTTCATCCTTTCGTAGGTTTCGTCAACATGGTGGCGTTCTTCTGGGCAATCAATTACTATAAGACCACTGCTGGCTCTGCAGTAGATATTGGTGGAGTAGCTTTCGATAACTGTGGTCGACAAGAACAAGCAATCGAAAACGTCCTCAGCTTCGCTCAATGTAAACTGCGTCCTGATGGTGTTGAAAGACGACAGCTTTTGGCGTATGTTGGTCCTGATCGTAGCAGCGAAGCTATTGCTCTAGGGCGCACAATGACCGACCTCAATATTACCTACATCAGTCACTCAGCTACGTCTCCCGAACTGAGAGATTCCAAAAGAATCCCATATTTCCTTCGAACAGTTCCATCGGATGCCAACGATGCTCTCATTATGGCACAAATGGTAATTAGAATCGATACAAAGTATGTAATGATAGTCTATATGGATGATGCTTATGGTAGAGCAGGAAAAGAGCTGTTTACGGCTGAGATGCAAAGGTCTGGCAAATGTGTGGTAGAGGCTGTCAGGTTACCGGTTAACCCTACCCCTGCCGAACTTAGGGAAGTGACCAACATGCTGATTGCGAAGCAAGTTGTGAAATACGTAGCTCTCTATACAGATGCTACACATGCTCGAGTGTAAGTATTACGCTTTTCTGTTAAACCTTGGTCCCGTAAAAATATTTAAACTTCCTCTGCAGCTCTGTTGTCAAAGTAGTAATATGTCTGTTGGTGTATAGTTTTGTCTTCATTTATCAAAAGATAAAAAGAAGTAAAACGTTAAATTATTTATTCTTTCAGTGTATTAGAAGCTGTAAACGCCGAGAACAGCATTGCCAACAAGTTTATATTCCTGGGAACATCATCTTGGGGTAGAAATAACGCCGTTATTAAAGGACTACCAGAAGTAGTTTTCAACAATAGTATTGTTATTGCAACCAACGTTGCTGGCTCATTCGGTTCTACATATGGTTCATTTAAAACATATTGGCAAAGTCTTAAACCCAATACGACTATGCCAAATATTGTAAATCCGTGGTTCAATCAATACTGGGAACAAAAGTTTCAATGTAGTTTACTGGATAACGCCCCAAATAAATGTGATATAGCCAACCAAGCGTTGACAGAAGAAGATCTCAATGGTTATGTTCCGTATACCATTATGGCTGTGGCGGCTATTGTAGATGGCGTCAAACGTGCTGCAAGAGAGTCGTGTAGTCAAAGGTTTGTTGTTTTTATCTGCATTTTAACTCTGTTTTAAAAACATTTGTAAAAGATTTAGTAAAAGAACTTACAGACGTACCTTTTTTTATATTTTTATTACACAGGTAAAAGCAAAATACTCCAAACAATAAAAGATGCAAACGAAAATAATTAAAATGTTTATGAATATTTCTGTTAAAAACGCAAATATCAAAAGGGAACGACTCCGTATCGCAATACAGATTGAGATTATACTGATTACATGTATATAGATTAGATATTGCAGCCATATATGTCTAGTCACAGACTTTTAATGAACTTTTTATGTCTTTTCAGCTATGAATTATGCAGTACTCTAATGAACAATGATAATCGTGGAACTCAGATCTATGAAGCTGTCAAACAGTTTAAAGACGGGGATTCCCCAGTTTTCAACACCCAGGTGGATGCTGATGGTAAATACGTCTCCGCAGACGTCACTGACAAGTTTTCTGAATATAATGTGTATTACATAAGTAATGGAAAATACACAGAGGTGAGTAAGTTAAGAAATATCTCATTCTCTGTTATATATAAATGGACACGAATAGCATGCAAAATGTTGTTATGAAGTCAGAAAATAAGCAGTTAATCTTATTAATCGTGTTTAACGATTTTAATTATAATACTAAATAATAATCATAAATTTATTCAGTATTTAACTAAGGCCTCCAGCCTACAGTACACAATATAGTTCATAAGATGGAAGTATAAATCAAATTACCATATTTACAAAAAGAAACTAAATATATTACAAAGTTTTTAAAGTTACATGTATTTAGTTTACATTTATATAAAATTTCTAATACTGCGATTTTTTTTACTTTAAAATTAACATAAAGGGTTAAAAATATTTAACAGTTCACAGACTTTGCAAGTATTTAAATCTTAGTCTCGTGGCTCTCAATATAAATTCGCCAATGTAAACGTTTTCAATTACCAGTAGTTTTAAGATTACTTTATCATTTAAACGATTGGAAATACTTGTCCTTAATTCTCTATAAAGTGGACATTTTAAGAGAAAGTGCAACTCGTCTTCAACAAACTTATTATTGTAACAGTATTTACAGAATCTATAAGATCTATTAATCTTATTCCACCTGCCCACCTCTACTTGTAATCTGTGGTTTCCACATCTAAAACGTAGCAAAGCAGATTTAAACTCTATTGGCATTGTCATAGTTAAATATGATTCTCTTTTAAATATTGTTTTGATAGTACCATAGAATTCTGTTTTTGTTTTATTATATTTCTGTTTCTGACTGAAATGACTGAAGCGTTTACATGTAACTATTATTGATAGCAATGCCCACTGGACAATTCGAACATTCACCAGGGCCGTCTCATCCACCAAAAGTTCAGTTAGAAATCTTGCAGTCCCAGACATTTTCTGATTGGCTGAAGAGACAAGACGAATGTATAATGATTAACTCTTTGGTATTCTCAATTTCAGATTGGCAAGTATGTGAATAGTACTGGCCTGGCTCAATCAAAAATATTAGACAAAATATATTATCCAGGTGGGCGTTGTCCAGATACGCCATGTTTAGTCTGTAACGAGGCGCCGTCTTCTAAAGCACCAACATCTACCACTCCTGCCTCAGCGTCTCCTACAACTACTACTAGAGACCCTACGGAGGGTGGCAAACTGGCTATGGTGTATTATCCAGCCATGCAGGAGATAACCGGAGCATACGCTTCCCAGAACAGAACAGAGGAAGAATATTTGACACGATTTGAAATCGGACAAAAATGGATTATCGCCCTTGGGGTTTTGGCCGGTCTTGGTATCTTCGCTGTCTTCGTTTTTGAAATCTATGTGATGTATAAGTTACTCGGTACCCATAACAGTCAAAAATGGAGAACAGTCTGGTTGGGTCAGCTTCTCCTTTTTGGTATTTTCCTCAGTTATTTGACACTATTTGCCTATATCCCTATTCCAACCAAAGCTACGTGTGGTATAACCAGATTTGGAGTAGGCGTATCCTATGCTATAATGTTTGCTGTACTCCTGGTGAAGCTTATGGTCATCTTAACATCTAAGGCATCAGAGTCTCTTCTACCTGGAGATATGGAATCACCCAACTACCTGAAGGGTATTTATCAGTTCCTCATGTTTATGTTTGCTGTTGGGGTCCAGGTAGTCATTGCTATCCAGTGGTTAATCACTGTACCACCAGAGGCAATACAGGTTACAGATAACCGAGGAGAAAAATATTGGATTTGTAACCATTATACATGGGCTGCTAGTTCAGGTAATTATATATTTTTTTACCTTTTTTCTTTTATTTTCTAGTACATTTAGAAGGCTTTCAGAACATCTTCAATGGTTTTAAAACAATATGTCATGTTGGCGGTTATTATCTTCCAGTAGTCCAAATTATACCTCAATTATTATCCAAGCCTAGCGTAACGTACAGGACGATCATATTTAGCTTGTATCAGATATGGAAAGAAACCACCATAAGACAATAGTGAGAGTCTTACTCTAGTCTGCCATTGAACGACCTATCTGTTGTTTGATTAGTGATCTTGTTTTTGTTATGTATGACCCTATCTTACCCATTATTTGTTTCAGGTTGGATGGATATGGGGGGTTTTATAAGGACAGAGTTTGAGAACCACGTCTTGTCTCTAATCTACATCATGGTATTAATTCTGATTACCACCATATTGGCCCTGAAATCACATGGCATCATCACCAACAATAGAGAAAGTATATTCATTGGTATATCAGCTGGTTTCTCCATTCCAATCTGGCTGGCATGGACCCTAGTTGGAGGTTTAAATAGAGATCATGGTTATGCTCAAGAGTTTGGGGATTGCTGTATAGCTATAGGTCTCTTTTTGACAGGTGGGTGTTCTGTATGTGTTTAGACTCGGTATTTTGGACCACTGTACATGACACGGTGTTGCCCATCTATCAGCTGCGGACAAGTAGGACGTTTCATTTAGACATTGGATTGTTTTTTCTAACAAGGGGGTAAGTTGGTTTGTGTCCTATAAACATTACACAATCATTCTTTAGCAATCTAATCCTCTGTCCTTTAGACACAAATGGCTTACTATCAAGTGCGAAGGAATTTGATTATGTGGAGATTGGGGGTGTAGCCCGTCGAGCTTCTTTTCCATCTCTCCTCTTTTCTGTCCGTAAAACTGACACTGTTTGCTTCACCTAAACTGAACTGATATGTGTCATTGTTCGGGTTTTGAATTAATTTTATTTCATTTCAGCTACCTTAATTCTATTTGCTATGTTTTTACCAAAAGTCCGTCAATTAGTGAATATGGGTGTAGAAGGAATATATTTTGAGGATGATAGAGATACAGTTTATAACGAGTCAGTAATTTTGGCTCCACCAAGTTATAAATCTCGACCTGGGTCAGTTATATACGTCAATAACCCAGGGTTATATTCGGATCCAATTCATCTGAATGGCGACCCAGGTAGGTCTGGCTTGATATTTTCTTTAGGATTCGAAGAACCCATGCTGTATAGGTGAACAGCACAGTTGAACATTGCTATGTTTACCCACAAACAAAGTGTTCCTCTTGAAAGTCATATTATTATTATTCGCAAACTGGTTTATAAAATATATGCCCATCGCATTGTGTGATGCTCTTATGGTCCTCGAGACCTACAGCATTCCTACTTATACCAATTGAAAGTAGCAAACAGGCGTTAAACTATGGTTGGAGACCGTACACTACACTTCTTACACTAATCGTACCGTGAAACGGACAAGCTGAAACCCTTGGAATTGATCTTTGGTTTCCGATGGAAAACAGACGTATTTCGAGCTTTCCATCATTTTCCAGGTCACCATTTGAAATACAACACTGCTGGTAGCGTGTACAGCTCCCCACCCGGCATTTATCGTAAAGCAGATTCCACCATCGGTCCTAGTAGTAAAGTTTTACGAGTAACCGGAGATTTAACAGGAAAACACCCCGCTGAAAGAAAACGAACTCAGTCAGATTATGGTTATGGTGGTCGATCTGTGAAAGGAACACTCACTCGTAAGTACACAATTAAATGTTTTGATTATCAAATAGAAATCCATTACGTCCTTTTTGCACTAGATTAACCCGATATGTGACCCAACAAATTATTTAGCCCCATTTACTTTTTATTCATGCAAATGCACCTTTAATTTAGATATGTATTTGTGTTTTAAGCGGATAATTTAGTTCAACTGTAATAACGAATATTTCCCATGATACATGTACTTCCGAGACTTTTACAAACCATATACTTATAGTCCGAGGGGCAAATTCAACCAAAGATTATTTATTGTATTTAACATTTAAAAAAACAAATCGTGTATTGCATTCGCATAGTTGCTGAATTGTTAGCAGTTTCACACCTTTGAAACGATCGTGTATGGACGACTAACTAAGTTATTTCTTTTGCAGGAAGCCGATCACATCAAAATATAGGAGCTCTTTAATTAAAAATAGAAGAATTGGTGTAAATATAAGTATAAGGTGAATCTTGAATATTTTAACTGAGGAAAACTACTCAAATACTTTTAAAAGGAACGAAGTTGGAACCCGTAGTCATTCACGATACTTTAAGATACCAAAAAAAAAAAAAGAAGAATAATATTATGTCACTAATGTCTCCATAGGTTGATTAAAATTAAATTTACTTTGTGCTACACAGGAAAGGTCTCCTGCAGTTCCAATATTGTTTATTGTATCAAATATAGAATAGTTCCAGTTGAAATCAGAAACTTGCTGAAACAGCCAATTGATTATTTAAAATTATTTCTTTTTTCAGCCATGATAATTATCCCATTACCAATTGTCAATTCTGGCATATGTTAAGTTTATTGAATTTTAAGTAACCATTAGTATTACTAAACTAGAATCGTTTATTGAAAATGTTCCATATCGTATCGTGAATAACACCTTCAAAGTTTTCATGGTCTGTTCATATATAGTCAACAGTATTTGAACTATACATGGCTGGAGCATGAATACTAATGGTGCTTAATACCCCTATGTACATTTTTATGTTTATTTTACTGTATATTAATAATACTTTATTATCATTGACATGAAAATCCTCCACCTTTTAAAACAATTGTCTCAATATCGATGGTTTGTTCCTCGTTGTCACAGGATGCATTCCAATATTTTATGCGCAAAAGAGAATAAAACTAATAATCTTCTATGTACTGCAGAATATTTAAATCTACTGTTTATTTCTCGAAATGGCTTGACAAAAGATTATTTGGGACTGATGGCGTTTTAAATTCCCCTTTTCAACGAAATTACAATTATCTGAAAAATTGTACTTATTTTGCATCTTTGGCAAGGTCTGGCAAGCAAGAATGGGTTTGCTTTCTGCGTTAAATATGAATAACCATTCTGTTTTACAAACAGTTGTTTAATTATATTATTATTATTATTATTATAGAATAACAAGAAATTTACTGATAAATTGTATATTATAATATAGTTATTATAGTTTTTGATATATTTTATATTTTTACGTCAATGTCATTATATGAACCTATCATACAACTCGATTTTGACAATAAATTTGTATATAAGTTTTGTTTTATAATTGATATTGATGTCGTTGATTTTGTGGTCACGTTCTCCTGATATGAAAAATATTTGCACAATAAGTCCTGAAATCTTTATAAATAATACACCGTAATTCTTTCAAGACCAAATTTTTTTCCCTTAGAGGGTTTACTGTTTATAATTCAGTCCATAAGTGGACTAAAAAGGAATACCTCCGAATACCGCGAATTTGGTCAAAAAGAGTATGTTATATTCATCAGTTGGACTTACCAGGTGCCATTTGAATAGAATCTCAGTATACCCCTATACAGTAGTTTAGTAGTTTATATAATCAGAGTGTTTTAAAATTATCTTGTTTAATGAATTGATTGGGTTAGTAAGATTTTATCTCATAGTTATGCCACAAGGTATGTCCACTGCTGAACAAAGATCCATTTTGTCTAAGTTTAATTTTACTGATCATCCCATATCTTTAACCATACGGGATCACAGTATAAATCAACATAGGTAAATCATGTTGGTTAAATACAAATTTACAATTGAAAACGCAAGGGAATACCAAGCTTTCCTTATAGTAATATTTATTAAAAAAATATCTGTACAATATATGATTGAGTAAAAAATAATATATAAAAAATCTATGCAGTAAATTGTTAAAAGAGACAATATCTATTTATATTGGTGACCCCAGAGTTCCTATTGATCCAATGGACAGTTTCGCCACCATTGTTATTCACCTTGGTTTTCTATGTACAATTTTCAAACTTACAGTAACGTAACAAGGTATATAACAATATAATGTTAATTTATATATAAAATATTAATAAACTAAGAAAATTCCTATCGTACAATGAAACATTATCGAATAGTCTATTTTACTCTTCATTTTAGGCGGGAGCGTAATTGTTTTGAGGGCACAAGGAAATTCAATAAAACCAATTAAAAAGACCATTTACATCTCTGGAATAGATTAACGAGTGATAATGCAATCATCAATTTTCTACCGAATTTACTTTAATAGGTAGTTTATGTATGTCAAAGAATGAAAATATGAAAATAATTAGTAGCACAATTTGTAATTGTGCTTTTATCAGGTCATACTATCAAGATGGTTCCATTTTGGAACTGTTTTTGGTATAATCGTTTTCATTATCAATTAAAACACCCTCTCTTTCTGTGGTTGGTTTATTTTGAAGGATTTCTTTAATCACTCAAATCATCTGGAATGACAAAACAAATAGTATGAATATTGATATGAAACTTGCCCCAGAGCGAATTTAGTAATATTTTGAACCGACATCGGGGAATGAAATGAAATGCTAATTCATAAGAATGTACAACATCGCTATTAGTAACAAAGATAACGTTCCGCAAAAAGTCACATTACTCGACAATAATTGTTAAACCAAAATTCAAATACAAAATAAAACTAGATCCCCAGGCTTCGCGAGGTTCTGGCGCAGTGCGTAGCAGTTTTGACATACGCTTTAAAACTGCCCCGCAAAGTATCGGTAGAACAGTAACGTTATTTTACAGAATATAAGTCGTTTTATTTCAAAGCATAATCGGTTCGCTGAAACTCTTGTCATGTAGATCGCCCAAATGCATAATTCAACAAACAGCTTTTAACGATGAAATTCGCAATTTTCAAATGGTGATAAAACGAAAAGTATACATTGTACAACAAAATATAATATATCAATGGATAGATCTTATCGAGAGCTATCACATTCGTGCTGCTCACAAGGTCACCAAAGGTCAAGGTTAAAATATACGAACATTCGAAGTTTTTATATATTACTATCAGTTAAAATATCAAAATCAAAATCAAAATTCAAAAATCGGTTTCCAAATATAATTCAAGAATCGATATTACATTCTATGGACATCAAAATTACACGAATCGGAGCTTCTCCAGAGGCCCCATTTCGATTTAAAGAAAATCACGCACAGTTAGTAGAGAAGAAAATACAAAATTTTCAAATACTAAAAATCGCATTTTGGGTGGAAATATGTGGTTTTATATATCATTAGAAAGAGCAGATAAACTGTAATAAGATTCAATAGGAAATTTTGTTATTTATGTATTAGTTCACGTGACAGAGCTCTTTAAATATAAAAATCACAAATTTCAATCGGTTATAAAACCGGAAGTAGACATCGGACAATACAAATCAATATATCATTGAATAGATATCATCAAGGGTAATACATCGTGTTCAGGTCACAAGGTCACCAAAGGTCAAGGTCACGAAATATGGGCCTTTGAAGTTTTGGTCATTACCAAAAAAATTAAAATGGAAATAAAAGAAAATCAAAATCAAAATTCAAAAATCGGCTCCCAAATATTATTGCGCAATCGACTCTAGTCATAAGATATGAAAAACTAACGGAAATTGCTTTATCCCCAGAGGCCCCATTTTGAATTTTACAAAAGTTTCACATTTCAATATAGCGGCCAATCTTTTGCTTCCGGTCCGGATTTTTTCATCTTCGTTTTTTTGTATGACTATTTGTAGCATGTTGCAAAACGAATTTTTGAAATATCTTTAGAATTCCGGAAGTTAGGTTTTTAAAATTTACAAGCGAATAACTTCAAAACCGGAAGTGATGTCGAAAATTTAAAAAATTATTTTAGAACGCATTAACAATGTCTATCTACCTGTAAGTTTTCGGATGGATGAGAATAAAATTGTAGAAGTTGAAAAAAACGCAAAAATTGAAATAAAAAAAGTCAGCTACAAAAGTAATGAAATTAGCAGTTTAAAAATGCAGTTATGTAGCTAGCAGTTAAAAGAAGCTAGCAAAAGTAGTTCTGTCAAAATCAGTTAAAAAATAGAGGTAATAAATAGCAAAAACCAAAACGAAGCCATTGCCCACAGCTCGTTTCCGGTCACTCTGAATGACGTCATTTTACATTTAACAAATAGTAGTCTCGCAGTTTGAATGGCAGACAGCAACAGGTAGTTTGTAGCATGTTGCCTTCTAAGAGAAAAATCGAATGTGAAATTCGAAAAAAAAAAAAAACTAGATCCCCAGGCTTCGCGAGGTTCTGACGCAGTGCGTAGCAGTTTTGTTATACGCTTTAAGACTACCCCACAAAGTATCTATAGAACACTAACGTTATTTTACAGAGTATAAGTCGTTTTTTTTAAAGCATAATTGGTTCACTGAAACTCGTGTCATGTAGATCGCCCAAACGCATAATTCAACAAACAGTTTTTAACAATGAAATTCGCAATTTTCAAATGGTGATAAAACGGTAACTATACATCGTACATCAAAATATAATATATCAATGGATAGATCTTTTCGAGAGCTATCACATTTGTGCTGCTTACAAGGTCACCAAATTTCAAGGTAACAATATACGACCATTCGAAGTTTTTATATATTACTATCAGGTAAATATCAAAATCAAAATCAAAATTCAAAAATCGGTTTCCAAATATGATTCAGAAATCGATATTACATTCTATAGACATCAAAATTACGCGAATCGTAGTATCTCCAGAGGCCCCATTTCGATTTAAAGAAAATTACGCACAGTTAGTAGAGAAGAAATACAAAATTCTCAAATACTAAAAAGCGCATTTTTGATGGAAATATGTGGTTTTATATATCATTACAAAGAGCAGATAAACTGTAATAAGATTCAATATGAATTTTTGTTATTTATAAATTAGTTCACGTGACAGAGCTCTTTAAAAATAAAAATCACAAATTTCAATCGGTTATAAAACCGGAAGTAGACATCGGACAACACATATGAATATATCATTGAATAAATATCATCAAGGGCAATAACTCATATTCAGGTCACAAGGTCACCAAAGGTCAAGGTCACGAAATACGGGCCCTCGAAATTTTGGTCATTACCAAAAAAATTAAAATGGAAATAAAAGAACATCAAAATCAAAATTAAAAAATCGGCTCCCAAATAAAGTTGCGCAATCGACTCTAGTCATAAGATATGAAAAAATAATGAAAATCGCTTTATCACCTGAGGCCCCATTTTTAATTTTACAAAAGTTTAACATTTCAATATGGCGGCTTATCGTTTGCTTCCGGTCTGGATTTTTTCATCTTCGTTTTTTTGTATGACTATTTGTAGCATGTTGCAAAACGAATTTTTGAAATATCTTAAGAATTCCGGAAGTTAGGTTTTTAAAATTTACAAGAGAATAACTTCAAAACCGGAAGTGATGTCGAAAATTTGATAAATTATTTAAGATCGCATTAACAATATTTATCTACCTGTAAGTTTTCAGGTGGATGAGAATAAAACTGTAGAAGTTGAAAAAAAAGCAAAAATTAAAAATAAAAAAGTCAGCTACAAAAGTAATGAAATAAGCAGTTTAAAACTGCAGTTAAGTAGCTAGCAGTTTAAAGTAGCTAACAAAAGAAGTTCTGTCAAAATCAGTTGAAAAATAGAGGAAATAAACAGCAAAAACCCAGAATAGCGCTATTGCCCACAGCTCGTTTCCGGTTGACCTCAATGGCGTCATTTTGCATTTAACAAATACAAGTCACGCAGTTTGAACAGCAGACAACAACAGGTAGTTTGTGGCATGTTGCCTTCTTAGAGAATAATCGAATGTGAAATTCGAAAAAAAAAAAAAAAAAAAACATTTCGAAAACAAAGCAGTGCGTTCGAAGAACGCACTGCAATAACATTTTTTTCACTGTAATTAAAATGAGAAAAGGCCACTTATGAAAGAAAGCTGAAAGCAAACTTAAAATTTAATGCAAGCACAGTCAAGACTATACTACTAATAAATGAACCGTATGCCTTTCTCTTTCTGTAATATAAAAAGGTTTAAAGGAATTTTTAAACAAAAAAAAAAACCTCAAAAAATAGTGGAAGGATATCTAGAGCATTCATATGACCAGACCAAATCTCTGCATGCATAACCTATTCCTCACCAACCAAACCACCCGATAGAAATGAAACGATTAACGGGCCGAATCTCCTTGGATAGAAATGTAGCTCAAAACGAAGTCTGAAACAAGCTTATTCTTATTTTAGCTTCTCATTTTGGAAACTCGAAGCTACTTTGTTTTATTATTGTTATTATTTAAGTTTGAACAAATTAGATAAAGAAAAACATGTTTCAGACTATATTCTATTATGGTCACCATTGCCAGTAAAATAAGCTAAAACTATCTAAAAAAAACAATGAACTAAAACCAAACAAAATACATAAATATGATAATAAACGAAATAACAGAAAAAGCTAAAATGTATTACTGCAAAAATAAACATAAATACTACTACTATTTTTTATCATTAGAAATGATGGGTCAAATGACTTAAATAATCAAATAAATCAATCGACAAATTTACATACAGTTAGATTCCATTTTGATAATCTAAAAGTCATCAAATCATTTTTTTAAATTGTTTTATACTTAAATTCTTTAAAAAATAAATTCTATCAGTTTCAAGATAAGCTGGATTTAATGGTTTCTATACAGTTCTAACAAGTACTTAAACATTCTAACAAGTACCTAAACATTCTAACAAAAAGACTATTCTATAAATATGAAGCAGACTTTATTCTTTTTCAAGTTTATTTTCTGCCCTTACCATATTCAAAAACTCTTCTGTGGGCCTCAACAGCTAAAATTATTATAAAAATCATCAATCAAGTTTTTTTTTAAAATAAAGTTTGGCGATTTATTGAGATCTAAATACTTTACATACTTGAAATTAAATCTTAAATTATTTTTTTTTTAAATATTTTATCAAAAACTTTATTCCTTATCTTTTGTTTTTGTTAATTTGTTATTCTTTTCATACATATACCATTATTAAATACTTTGAAAAAAAATTATTGAAAAAAAAAAAATGCAACATAAAATGCAAGAAACAGCCATTATCACTATCATAAATAGTAAATGTTACCTTCAAATTCAGAGTGTTCTCTAATAGATACATTAGGGCCATAATACATATTTTCATAGGCTGCTTTAGCTACAAATGTTATAAATTATCATAATGACAATAAGCTTATAATATGATTTATTGATGTTGGCTCTTAAATATGTCATGAAAATTAAATTCAAGAAGAAAACAAATTGGCTTGCTTACAGATCATTTATATCTTTCATTTATTTTCATTATTTAAATTGTTTACTCCAGTAGCAACAAAAGAAGCTTTGAACAAATATGCTCCAATGATATACAAAATACTTGCAATATTTGAAATTTCAAAATAATCAACTAGTACTGCCACAAATACTATAAAATGAACTATAGATGCATATACTTAAATCAATAAATGAATAGGAATAATTATATCACAATTTTCTGTTTAATATAAAACTGACTTCTCAAATTTATCATTTTCTTCCAATACAGTGAGTGTATCAAGGTTTACATTGATTCATAGTCAAAATCATGTAAAAATTCTACTTACTTCCTCTATTGCCAAAAACTTCAGACACACTGACTCCACCATCTCCACTGCGCTTAACTTCAGAGTACTGTCCTGATTGTGATGCTGATATTCCACCACTAGTACTAGGTATCGCATCATTGGCACTGAGCATCCTCATGGACTCCTCACCACCACTAACCATTCTTGCAGATTCACCACTACCAATAACCATTCCACCTTGCCCATGGTTGACTTCGCTGTAATGACTATCCTCAGCCATAGGATGGATATCTTCCTGAATAATCATTCCACCAGCACTTGCATGATGCCCATGGAAGACATCATCTTCAGCCTGATTGCGTACAACAGCCATTCCACCTCCATTTTGAATACTGGAACCATTGGAATGGAGTCTGGCACTATGCCCTCCATGACCAGTTTGAACCATGATCAACTGACCTCTATTACCACGAACATAGGCATATCCATTATTACGACCCTGAAGAGTTCCATGACGACTGCCATGAACACTACCATGCATGCTACCATGAACACTGCCGTGAGTACTACCATGGAAATGTGGTCTGTTGTCATATTCACTGTAATACATGGAACCTGTAACAAAATAATTGTATTATATGATAAAAGATGCAGGGTTATATATCTTTGTGTAAAATCTCCAGCAAAACAGAAAATGGTATAGTATATCTAGACAATTTGAAAAGGACTGAACCACAATGTGAATATCTAAAACCAGATATTTGTTAAACCAGAAATGGGATATTGCATAGAATTGAGCAAGAATTTTTCATTGAGTCTTCATTGGTTATTTTTGGATCGATTTTTTTGGAGAAAAGTATCACTAGCCATGCTCGGTGCTGTTCACAGCTCTAATTTGTTCTTATATTTTTCTGTTTATTATAACGTTCAATAATCATTGCATAAAACATGACATGTCAAATTTTAATTTATTAAAAATGAATCACTTTCTTCTCAACTTTGGCACTACAGCAATCCCTGAGATGTGATAAACAGATTTGGTAGAACGGTATAGGGTAATAGTTGTCACTGTCACAATGTCACTGTACAAGTTGACTTCACCAATTCCATTTCATGAGGTTTAACTTACCTTTCATACTCTTTTTCTCTTTTTCAATTTCCTTTTCCTCTTCATCAATCAGAGCTTGGTATTTGTTCAATAGATAGAGTTTACGAAGAGAACCACACAGCAACATATAGGTAGCATTCAATAACAGACCAACAGCAACAGCAGCATCTCGGAATTCATAATCTGCCAACACAGCCACAAGGCACCAGATTACCCAGGTTGGAATACTCAGAATGGCAATACCAAGAATCCATCTCGACTCATAATGATTTCGTGGACTTGAGAAACAGGCAAATCCAAATATAACACATAGGATGATGAGAAGCATGACATAAACCAGGGAGAGAACCAATGCTGCATCATACCAACCAATAGGAAGACACAAGGGCCATATATACTGGTTGTAATAGATAGTAGTGTAGCCTGGAGCTACCAAAATCAACCATTCAGCACAGATGATCACCTGCACCAACACAAGCATGATCACCAAAAACAATAGTCCAACTGGTCGCCCAATTTTACTATACTTAACTTCTGAATAATCACCAGCCTTTTTGGATCTCCAGCAATCAACCAGTTTCACAAACAAAACAGCATATACTAGAGCATACACAAATCCTAAAGCAAATCTTCGTAGAGCACAAATCTCTGGTGAGGCATGGAAGATGAAGGCAAAGACCAACAGGTACATCAATATGATGCCAAACAATAGAAGGAATCCAAGGATTGTAGTACCACTTCGCACTGGGTAGACTACCAGTAGATAGATGAACATACATAAAGCAATAAAAGCTCCAATTGCCGCTAAAGCTGCAAGAATGATTCCCCAAATATCATAGAATCTATCTACTCCTTTACGAACAGCTTTCACTGTTAGTAAGGCACCTGTTTTGGGTTCCAGATAAGTTCCATCTGATCCTACAATATAACCAGTATTGGTGTAAAGGTGTTCATATCTATACACTGCTCCCCCTTCACCTGCAATAATCCTATCACCTGATACCCCACTTCCAACGATAGCTCCACCTTCATTTATCAAGGCTCCTGATGCATAACATGTACAGTTGATGGAGGGTGGACAAGTGGACAATGGTATAACTCCTACTGTCAAAATACTCTTTCCACGGTACGCCAGTCTATTTATAGTAAGTGATTCTTGGTAGACTCCAATCTGAAACAGAGAGATGGTTCATCATTAAACTCAATATATAATGTGGATAAAAAGTAAAAATGATTCACTTCAGCATCAGAACCATACAATGAACGAAGCAAAAACTGTAAAATATGATACATAAAAACATTTTGCGAGATCCACTGTTGTATTGTTTATATTTTTCCCTGAACAAGATTCTTACCTTGGAGTAGACATATTTATCTTGGATGACATCACGATGATAGTTTAATATGTTGTAACCAATATCTCCATAACCATCTGCTGTGAATTTGAATGTGAAACTTCTGTTTTTCAGCTCATTGGACAAAACATCCAGCTGAGCTCCTAAAACACTGTTATAGATTAGGTTTCTTCGTTTGGGTTGAAGAGACAAACAAGCATACAAATCTAATCTTGATGAAGATTTACATGCCGCAACACTATTCAAACCTTCAGCGATCTGATATACTGTAATAATAGTATGAAGAACAAATGGGTCTTGACTGATCATGTCTTCAGTGATTTTCTCACTTCCAGTACATATTCTTGGGAACTGTTTTGTCACTTCTGACTTAAGAATCCTACACTTATGTATAGTTTGATAAAATTCTTCAAACCAGTCATCAGGAATGCCATTTCTATTGGTCATATTCAGATTCATCATGAAGTTATTGAAAGACTGGACAAACTCAGATCGGATCTGAACTGTCAAGGCACCTACAGCTTCTTCTTCATATCCTTGTACAATCTCCATACTATTAGCCCAGAAATCACTAGCCAACCAAACAAACCGCCCAGTCAATCCTTTATTCTTTGTTGCTTGTAGGATCAATCGTGAGTGATCTGGATCTGTAAAAAGTATCACTACACGTGATCCAACCTTTTGACTCAGACTGACTAAAATTTCTTCTACTTCAGTCAAAGATGTGGAGTAGGCTAAAGCATGACCAACTCCGACACAGGTCTTCAAGTTTGCGAAAGCAGCTTGTCTAATCAAGGCATCTCTAGCTGAAATTCCGTAACGAGAATTTGTGTATATGATGGAGGCATAATCCCAGCCAAATTGTTTCATGACCTGTAGCATGAGAATGACCTGAATATCATCTGGAGGAACAGTTCGAAGGAAGTAAGGATGGAGTCGCTTGTCACTTAAACTAACTGAAGTAGCTCCGGGACTGACAGAAAGGATTTTATAAGGTGTTAAAATTCGACTCAGTGGTTCTGATGTATCTGTTGATAAAGCATGGAATGACACAATTGAAGAAGGGGAGATGATTTGTCCATGTCCACTAGAATGACAAAGTCCTTCACCACTCAACAAACTATAGACATCTTCTCCAATTCTCATTGGTTGAGAGCAACTGTCAATAACTAAACCTCCAAGTTTCAACGAAGCTGGATATTTGTTGAATTCATTAGCATTCACCTGACCAATAGCATAGAAGAAAGCAAGCATTGACTGGAAGTTGCTCATGGAGGACAGAATACCACATTGGAATGGATCATTTGGTACGGCTTGATGAAGGCTAGCCACATACACTAGATTCAAGTTAAATGGCGACTCTTTTACCATGTATCTTGATGGTTCATATTTTGGGAAAATACAAGGGCAGGACACCCCTTCAATACAACTGGACTTGAACTTCATGTCATAGGTGATGTCAATTTTCAAAAAATGAGTATCATTGTAACTTCCCACCTGAAAATAATTAACCAAATGAATTTCCCACAAGATGCTTAAAATAATCATCCTCAAAGCTTTTTTGTCATCCACCCTTCCTTTCAGTTATTCAGAGATGTGCAAATATGAACATACCAACAGCATCAATTATGGTGTAACAAAACCGAAATAAACAGACAATTCTAGGGCATTCGGAACCTAGTGTAGAGGTCATGAATTAAAGTACAATCAAATTCAACAAGTATACCAAAGCATTTCATGCTAATATTTAACATTTTTATAAAGTAAAATAGAAATGGAAAGAAACTTACATTGTCATATACATATTCGCCTAAAACATCTTTTTTAGGATCATAAATGTGGTAACCACGGTCACTTTCACCTGTTTCCAGGAAATAGAAAGGCTGGTAAGTGTCATCAATAAATTCAGCTTTAGTAATTGCTTGATGGATTCTTTGACGACGTTCTCCACTCTGTCTGAACAAAGAACAGACTCCATTCAAAAATTGGTTAGGATTATTGCCTTCGACACACAATTCCACCAAACTATCATGGACACCAAGAGCTGCAGCAAAGACTGCATTGACAACATACAATACATAAGGATCTTGGATATATTTTTCATTTCTTGAAATACCTAAACGATTCTGTACACAGTTGGGTTCATTGGCATCACATTGATATTGCTGTTCATAATATTCCTTGAACCAGGGGTTACGTTTATAGTTATCAGGAGTCTTGTATTGAAGATAGTCATCAAAGCCAGGTACATCAGCTGTTTCTACATCAAAAGTTACAACTTTATCACTATTGATCAAGTTGTCCAAACCAAATAAAATATCTTTATCCATGCCCCACTTATCTGTACCAATAAAGAAGAAATTGTTTCTTATTTCAATGCTGACATCAATCGCTTGAAGGATAACTCTTGGATCATCGACAAACAGCACAACAACCTTTGCTGAATGATTGGCCTTCAGCTGTTCTAGAGCACTACTAGCCTCAGCTGCTGTTACTGGACCCTAAAATAGAATTGAATTATAAGGATAGCTTGTAAGGCATGTTATATACGCCCACTTACAGCTTTGATTTTGAATACAATAATTCGACAGCATAGTAATTATCACCAGTCTGAAACATTCAACCTTCTATCACTCACTTCTGTATGACTTTGAGGTTGAGGTGATAAGGAACAAAATAGTTTTGTAAAAATTCTAGTTTTCACTACTTAAAAATGGAATGCCTTCTAAAGGTCAAGGGCACTAACTCATAGGGTTCATCCTTGGTTGAAAAACATTTTCAGCAAGGCTCGTCAAAATCAAAAAGAATTGTGCCTTGTAGAGTGTTTACGAGCTAAGAATCATAACCGTTTTTGAAGAACAAGGTCTATAACTCTTACTAAATTTGTTTATTTTTCTTTATTTTTTTAGATATAAAGGCGCTTTGCAAAATTCCAGACTGGAGTTTCTACATGTTATGCATTTGTTAACAGTATTGGAAGAAAACTGAAAATAACTTACATTATAGCCAATAGTAATTTCTTTCTCCACACATATTTTATTCAAGGGAGCTAATCTTTTAAACTCTTCTTTACCCTTCAAACCAACACTGTCAAAGGTGGATATTATTTGTACAAAGTTGTTATTGAATCTTTTGAGGTAGGAGATGATGGCTCGAGCTTGTTTATCATCAGCAGGAACAGATCGTAGGAAGTATCGGTATTTCTTCTTGTCCTGGAGTTCAAGACTAGTAGCACCGTAGGTAATCTGTGGAATCGACAAAGCATCCAAAACATCAGCAACTCTAATTGAGGAATCAGTATCAAATGGACCAATATAAACATCGAATCGTGATGGTTTAACCAAAGTGCCATCAAATGGATCAACCAAGTTGATGCTGTTACTATGGATATTTGTAACCAGATTGGCAGCTCTTGTAGGATTCTGACAAACATCAAGACCAATTGCACCAATATCAACACCATTGAGTTTATCTCTAAATATACCCTTTTTATCATTAACATATTCAACAGCATAGTTGAAAGCTTCTAGAAGTTGGAAGCCATGTTTATCATTCAAACTACCACAGGAAAATGGTGTGGCTCCTTTCTTATGAACATCAAATAACCCTATTTAACAAAAAAAAATGGAGTTTTACATCTTACTTTCTGTTCAGTTTGGGATAACATAATCATTGAATTGTAAATTAAACTTAAAATTATGTATGAACATGCTCTGCTGAAAGTCAAATTAATCCATAACAAGAATTTCAAGCAATTTACTAAGCAATCATACAGATTCAAGACTACTTACCCACAAAATATATGTCACCATCAATATGGGTAAAATCACCAAAATTATTTCTGGCATCTGAACAAAGATCACAGTTGTTATCGCAGGTTGATGGGACATTTTTATAGTTGTTTTTCAGGTTATTTAAATCAGGGTAGGTTAGATTTCCAGCTAACAAACTTGCAACCTGAATAATGTCAAAAATAGTGATACTTTATATAGCACATTTGTATCTGATAAAAGAATTGCATAAAACTAATTTCTCTGTTAATTTCAGATAATGCCTTCGGTGATCCTTTGTTTCTGTCATACCCTGAAAAATTTCAAGAGTCCTTCAGATGTGGCTTGTCCCTGAATAAATCAGTACTTGGAATGTTGAATTGTTGCTTTCTCTGCATTCATTTCAATATCTCTATGAAATCTAGTAATTCTGCTGATGAATCAACAATTATTTTTCAGCCAAATCCACCTGCTAAAAAAAATAAAAGATAAAAAATTCCTTACCTTGAAAGGATCCCCATTTTTGTACTGATTGACAGTAAAGGATTGCCTAGCCTCACGTTCAATGAATTCAAAATAAGCTCCAACAATATCAGTGAAGTTCAATTTATCCATGTGATCCATCAGCCTCTGGTTGGTATCATCATCTGTCAGATATTTACCACAGATAGTAGTGTATGATGCTCCACATTTCTCTTGTAATGTCCTATGTACTCCTGAAAATATCACAGAGGGATTTATTCATGGGTGATGCTCTGTACACTGAGAAAAATTTGTTTGGTGCTTCTAGGCCGTAGGCTAACCTTTGACCAAATACCAATAAATCTTTTACAATCATGAACGTTTATCTTCTTATCACTTGTTTATTGTTATTAAATTAAGATACTTGCATTTAATTGGCATAACAATTTACCCTTTGTAAGGGTCCAATATCTGAAGGAAGAACAAAACATAGATGTGGTCACTTACCGTCAGCTAAAGCATAAACAGCATTGATAGTAGACAGTGTATATAAATCTTGCTGAAAGGAAGAGTCTACAATGGATGTGATCTTACTGCCACATACTGCTGGACTAGCATACAAGGGAAATAATTGACACTCAAATTTCTCTTCATAAAATTCCTTGAACCATGGATTGCGTGAATTACTGGTGTATTGTAAACCTCCTAAATAGTTCACAAATTGCTGGACTGTTGGAACATCCATATCAAAACTTAATGCATTCTCCACTGCATTAACATAATTCTTCTGCCGAGCGTTAAATTTACGATTAGAAATAAAAACAAAATTGACATTTGGATAACGAGTTTGTTTTAGCTGCATTAGCTCTTTCACATACATATCAGGTTCGGCAAAAATAGCAACAGCTCTCGTAGTTGATTGACTCATTGAATTAAGAATAATTTCCATGCTTCCATCAGTGACAAACTCATAAGATGCCAGTACACAGATTCCATTGTCTTTAAGATACTGTCTGTAGTGATCCTTCGCTTCCCTCATGGCTGTATCAGGCGAATTAATTGTAATCACATATCTAAATCCCAGAGTCTCTGTTAGATCAGCCATAGCTCTAGCAAGGTAACCTTCAGATGGAATAGTTCGGAAGAAGCTATGGTATCGCTGTTTGTCATTTAATAATGGGGAGGTAGCTGCTGGACTCACAACTGGAACACCAATAGATCCTAACAATTCAGCCATGTTAATGGTTGATTGACTGTCATAACCTAGCCAAGCTAGTGTCTTTCTCTGATCAATATATCCACCATTTTTGTTCTTAAATCTAATAGCCGTAGATTGGAAAGCATTAGTTAACGTAGTTGCTCTTAAGGCATTGGAGCAACCATCGAAAGCCAAACCTCCCAATTTAAGATTATTATTCAACTTAACACCAGCTCGACCATTGTTGATATAGTCCAAAGCAAAAGCAAAAGCTTCTACATACTGGAAACCATTTTCTGAGCGAAGGGATCCACAGCTGAAGGGTGATACATGTTGATTCGAATAATGGACATCAAACATGCCTGGTATGATCAAATCTCCATCAATGTACATATAGTTTTGATGTTGAAACATGTAGAAGCATTCTCGGCACATCTGAGGACACATGGGTTTATACATAGTGGAGGCAGTATTGTTGTAAAAGACTGGAGCTTGACGAACTGACAACTGATTGTTCATAGCTTCATACTCTCCAATCTGAAAGGCAGGAAATGTGCCATCAAAATGAATTATGCCTAAGGAAACTAATACAAAAGCCAAAAGAGTCCAACATTTTTCAATTTCAGATTTGTGATGTAACAACTACTGTAAATGTATCCCAGAATTGTTGCTGTCCTAAACTTGCAAATTTCTGTTTTTAATTGTTTATATGGAGAGAATTGTGAGCCTGCCTTGACAGTTCTAGGGCCACAACTAAGCTCTCTCTAGGAGACTCATGGGAATGCATCTGTCCTTCTTACATGTCTTATAAATGAAAACAAAGAACATACCTCTCTAAACTGACCATTTACAAAATTATAGAAGACAACAGGTTGATCAATAGTTTGACCATTAAATCTGACAGTATAGGGAGAATTCTCAGGAATAAAACTGACTTCTTTTATCTTCTCAACCAAAACAGTCCCTTTATCCTTGGCACTCATGAAGTTATCACAAACTCCACTATACTGAGCTCCACAGTACTGAATCAATGTAGCATCTAAACCATAGGCGAAGGCATACACAGCATTGATACTAGCTTCTAGATAGTACATTAGTTTATAATCCACAGCTCCTGGTATTCCAGTGTTGTCAACATCTGGACAAGGTGTAGTGTACATTTTGATTTGGGAGTTTGGTAAATAACATTGATGGACATGTTGGTACCATTCACTAAACCATGGATTTCTGTCTTTCTCACTGTTCACTCGCAATCCTTGTAAATAACTGGATTAAGAAAAGAAATTAATGTTTTTAAAACAATATACCAATATCATTAGCTACTCTCCAAAAGGAATGCAGAACTAAAAAAAATCATTATTAGATGTGTATAATCTTCGAAAGGGGGGCAACTGTTTTCGTTAGCCTATTAGGTGCAGAAGAGTAGGAATTTTAACTCCATTCATTTCCTTTTCTATTTTCAAAATAAGTGAAGAGTTGTATAAAGTAGAATTTGTATCAATGAAATTTGCTATGACTGTTTTCTTGCTTCTGATTTCTTAAGCTAAGGAGTAAGCTAATTACAATTTGGTAAACTCTTCATGTAACCAACATAAGCAAAGAGACCTACTTTTGGTATTCAGTAAGCGTTGATCTTTTCATATCCAGAGTGATTACTCCGTCTGCTGCATCTTCATTACCTTCAACAACCTGTTGATATCTTCCAAAAGTATGCAGACCAAAAAGTGCAAACTCTCCAGATGCATTCATTTGGCTAACACCCTCCAGAAAACGCTTATTGCCCATAATTCCAACATTCAAAATGACTGGTTTGATGTGTTTTCGTTTCCTCAGCATTTTAACTGTTTCTGATCCATCCATTCCAGCTTTGATGGTTGTGATAACACAGACACCTTCTTCAGCAGCAATTCTTCGGAAATCATAATTTCCTTTCACAAAGTATTCTGAATCTTCGTACACTAATTGTACATAATTATAACCAAGTCTTTTGAGCATTTTAATAATAGCACGCTTTTCAAAAGCTGAACCTTGTGTGCTACGCAGAAAGTAAGGATAATCTAACAGATCCTCATCTAAGCTAGCGTAGCCAATCAAGGGGCGTTTGAAAATGTTCATCAACTCTGCTATGGGGAATGTCAATTGGCTGGAGTGAGCTGCCATGTAACCATATATTTTTCTAGGATCTAGAATGTTACCACTACTATCTGTTATAGTCAGAGCTCCTTGTTGTACCTAAAAAATTATATGGCTCAATATTAGCTACTTAAAACATGGATTTCTTATGTAACACATACAGACAAAATATATGTCTCATAAACCATTCAATACAAGCATTTCTAATGTAAAACATAATAACACAATATATAATATGGCTTATCAAATATCATGAAGAAGAAATTAAAAATGCCTAAAATAATCAAACAACTTGTTAGCCCATTTTTGAATCATACAAAATGACAGACAACTGTAAGAGAACCCCCTTCACCTATCTTCAAGATCGAGCTCTAGATTTTTTTGTACTTGAGCCATATGAATTTTTTTATCTTAATTACCCAGTAGGTGACTTCATTTCTAGAGACACATCAGTTCCTACATAACACATGCAATAATCACAGGAAACAGCAAAGCTGCAAACCACCATGTTCTAGACTAAGGGCATAAATTTGTTTCCTGTGTGAAATCAAGACTTGTCACTAACCTGTGATATTGTGGTAGTACCTAGGACACTGCTCATACAATCATCAAATGCCAGACCACCCAGTCGAACTCCTTGTAGGATTTTATTGTTCTGGACTACCTTGTACAATGCAAATATCATTCCTTGTAGATATTGAGCCCCAGAGATAATGTTATTCTTATCGAATGCTCCACAAGTTAGAGGACTGAGTCCCTTTTGGTGTAAAGAAAAGAGACCAGTTAAAACTACATCACCATGCTGGTAGAAATACTTGGTCTCTGGTGGAACTCCTAAACATGGTCCGCATGGCTGAACAGTACATCCAGATTCTGGAATACCTGTCAAAGGCTTATTCCGACTTTCATCATACATTTCTACCTGATCTCTGTTGATTGATAGTATATTTCCCAAAAATCTTCCAACCTGAAAAACAAAAGAACTAATTGTGCAAGTTATTTAAATCAGGGTTTCTAAATAATTACACCAACACAGTCGCAAAATTATAATCTGGGAAGTTTGACATTGCCTTATGTAATAAGCTTAATAGCATGTTCAATGTTTATTCCTACAAGTTACTCCTTATTTGGAGCTGGTAAAAAGATTTTTTCCATTTCACTGACCAAGTTTGGTACTTTTTGAAGCAGATCCAGCTAGTTTCCTTGAATGTTTCTGCTACAAATGTTAAATCCACCACTTTGAGTCAGAGACCAAACAGCAGTCGATGCAGTGGAAACATCCCTATACTCCTTCAAAGCAGGCAAATATAATGTCTGATCTGGCTACAAATCAACACTTACCAATCTAAATTTTTCTCCTTTGTCCTGCTCTGTTTGAAGAAGGTTGTTGAAATTCCAAATATCGTAAGCTGGATTAATAATGTCGCCATTAATGTCGAAATCAACATGTTTTGCTGTGTTGTACGGTTCCAAAATGTAGGAAGACAAACTTGATATTCGCTCTTCTGTATTGTATTTAAAGTCCACATTTTTCAAATAATTCAGGTAAAAATTTCTTGGAGTAAGATTCTTTAGTGCATCACACATTCCAAAAGGGTTAGGGGCACAAAGTTGTTCATGAGCTTTTCGAAAGGCATTGGCATAAGTAAAAACTGCATGAATAGCAGGTTCAACAAAAGGATTCTGTACAAATGTTTGACGTTTCTCAGTTTCTGGTTTAATAACACAGACTGGATTGCTGGCTGGTTCCGTAAAACCAGTTAAACGGCATTTATTTTGATCCATAAACCATTTCTGGAACCATGGATTTTCTGCTGACGGAGAATTCTCCTCTATCCTCATCCAATGATCTTCAAATTCCACTACATTTCTGGAACTTGGCAGAATACTGATGATTCCACGTTGATATTTTCTGGTTTGAAAACTTTTATCAAGGCTAATACTGTCAGTAAAAATCCACTGAAGTTTACCAGCTCCTGGGTGAGTTTCTCCTTCCTGTAGAAGCTGATCTGCTAGTGCAACACCACCTAAATATAACACACCAGTTGTGTTGGTCAGTAACGCTCGGTCTAGGGTACCACTTGCTGTGTCTGTCTCATCATGACGTATAGCTGATCTCAAACATATACCAGCATTTGATAAACGTGGTAAAATTTCCTCAAACGATGAACGACCATACACAGAATCCTCATAAACAATGATGATATGGTTCCATTTTATTCTATCCAATACTTTGATAATGACCTGATAGTTAAAACAGGGAAATTAGACATTCATACATATCCAATAGAATAATATCGAATTCAGTTTCTTGACATATTCGTACACTTTGGCCGTAGATCACTGTACACTAAATTTCCAGCACCAAACAAAATCATTGGAACTTTTTGGGGTGTTCTAAATATTAACTTCAAGATAATTTTAAACTTTCTTTACATTTTTAGTTAAAGATGGGTTCCCTCATTAATTAGAGCCAAAGTAAGCTTACTAATTGATTAATTGGGGTTTCTTATGAATAATCCATGTATTCTCAAGTTCAAAAGACCCATGTGGACGTAGAAATGCTTGTGGAATTCATTTGACTCTGATCTGCTTTGAAATGCTAAATTTAGACCCAATTTTTGTTCACGTGACCAAATGACTGAAGGGGTATAAGAATTGATTTTGTATTTTGTTATTAGTGAGTTAAAACTTATTTAAATTAATTCATAATGTTTTTACAAAGTGATATTTAAACGTTTTATTGCCTTTTGCTAGAGATAATAAATGGAATACCAAAATGTCATTGTTGTTGTCGAAAATATTAAGGAATGTGTGCCTGCATACTTAACAACCACAGCGTCCGGTTATGTACCGAATTAACAGACTGGATGATCAAAACAAAAGATCAACGACATTTGAACGACATTTGAGACTTGACATACATACCTATGGCAGTACCCTACCGAGGAAAATCCAGTCATAATTAGCCTAATTACGAGTTAATTAAGGACTTGTGGGACCAGCTGGTATTTTTCCCAGTCATTAGAACACCTCTACTTACTATTGATATAAGCATTACCAGTTCAATTATGGTATATATATGTAGGCTATATATATGAAAATAAGGGAAACCTTCTTTAAAACTTTCATATAGACTAAAATCAGACTGTGCCTTGAAACTTACATCCATTAGTGGTCCATCTGGTGGTACAGTTCTCATAAAGTTGGGATAGTTTAGCTTATTACTAAGAATTGGTGCTGTAGCTTGGTAAGATATGATTGGAATATTATACTTCTCTAGGTAATCTGACACAGCCATTGTTGTCCCACTGGAACTTGTACCAATAACACCTAAATTTAAATTTATGTTAGCAACAGTTACAAAATTGCAGACAAAGAATTCTCTAGTTATTTCCCCCAGTTTGACAAACCTTTTTTTAGGAAAAATGATTCCTATATGAAATCAAAGAATTACAGCTTACCGTATTTCATTAATTCTAGATTTTCTATAATAAGGTCTCCTGTTGAGAAATGAGAACTAGGTATTCTAAACACTGTCAATAATTAAACATGACTAACCTAGGATGACTTTAGATGTTTGAGTACAAGTTGATTCAGGAGCAGATAAGTGTGGGAATAAGGTTGTAGCTCCAGCTATAGCAGCCTCACTATCACCACAAGTATTCTTTACTCTCATACCTAGAAAGAAAGAAAGAATGAATGAAATCTCACTGGAATGAATGGACCTCACATGAATGAATAAAACTCATGAAATGGGAATGAAAACTTTCATGAGAATTTTAAAATGACATGAATGAATAAAACTCTATTCATTGCATTGTTCTCAAATCTTAGTGAAATACCACTTTATGTGTGATTTCAAGGTCTGTTAGTCTTCAAATAAAAATCCAGTTTTTATCCTATACCATGGAACTCATAATGAGACAAAATTTAACAAAAAAAAACTCACCTAATTTGACACCAGGTACATAGCTAGTATTCAGTAATTCTCCATTAATCCTAACATTTTCTTTATTTATAACCTCAATGGCCAGACGAAGAGCTTCATATGCCTGCATATCTGTATGTTGATATAATACAATGCTTAAAGGGGCAGTCAGATTTTTAAGTAGGTTGGGAAAGTTAGGTTCTGGTATTACTGCAAACTATATACCAAATACTCTTAATTTTGGAAAGTTTAAAAGGGCCCAGGCTTTATTTGTTTCGGACAATCATCCAACAGCCTCAAACACATGAAATCTTTTGGTTAGCTAATCAGAAATAGTCTACAGAGCTTACCTTTGAAATTTGTGCCTTCAAATCCATGTGTATCCATAATTATCCGTGTTTGAAAAATCATAATGACTTATGAAATTACGAACGTCCCGCCATATTGGAAAACGGTTCGTCTTGATAATCAAAGAGTTATCCTTCCCATCGTGCAATAGCGGTCATCTATATAAACAGACTACAACGCATTTTTCAATTGTAGACTTTGTCAACAGGACACACAATTTTCAGACTGACTGGAGACCAGTTGCGTACAGCACGGAAAAAAAAGTGAAATTTTTTGTTTGAGGCATATTTCAAGGTATTTTGCAATTTCCTCAGAGCTTGAATATTTCTGAGGATTGTTTAAATGTAACAAAGGCCCAAAACGACCCCTAAAAATCAAGCCTGGGCCCCTTTAAGATTAAAAAAATCTTACACTTTAAAATTGCTATAATACTGGTATATATTTCTGGGAAACACTACTAAATGGATTTAAGCAAACCAGTTGCCAAATTGTAGAGAAAAATGTTTTGTATCAATTCAGTGTACTAAATTTCAACAAAAAATATTGAGCTGTGAGTGCCAAATACCAAAATAACTTTCAAGAGTATGCTAGTGTTAAAAGGGCTCATAAAAAATATTCTTTAAGCTAGACTCACCATCAACACACAATAATCCACCAATAATAGCATCAGCATCAGGTTCAATGGTAGCATAGCTGTTGGGATCGTTACATGTCTGTTGTAATATATCTTGACAATGGCTGGTTGACAGGACTAGACCTACCACCATTATCACTACTTCTACTTCTTTTAATAGCCTCATATTCCCAGTCTTAAAGCAGAATACTTTCTGAATTAAAAACTTGTCATTAAACACTTTTTAAAATTATTTTATAGAGTGTTCTAGTCTTGTGTCACAAAGTCACAATTTGTACCAAAAATGTATTTTAATCGTATATTTTTTTGAGACATGCTTTTCCCCAACCCTGTTCCAAATTTTTGGTTTATAACCTTAGGCCCATATAACTGAATAAAGTTATTATTATTATTATCATATCTGGGACTTGACCAGAACTGTATTGAGGTGTGATTTATCACATAATTTGCTAAGCCAAGTTCATCAAAAACTGTCCCTTCTTTTTCTTGTAGACTAGAATATATATTTCTTAAAAGTCTATTAACAGGAGCATGCCAATCATTCGAAGATCTATATTCAAATTTATCCCTGATTACTAATTAGCTTATTCCAAATTCATACATAATCCAAAGTAAATGGCCAAAATCACACCTTAACCCCTCCCATACTAATATCATAAATAACATACTATCTATTCAAATCACAAATAATTTCTTTTACTTACCTGGAAATAATGGCTTTACACCTTAATGCAAACAACAAAGGTGCCGACACTGTTGGACGTTCCAATATTCCTGTTTTTATTCGAGCCCCACAGTTCTCATGCTCGGTATAAAATATATTTGGTGCCCTTCCCGTCTTGTGTATGTTACATTCAACTCGAAAGAACCTGCCCATGTCTTGAAAGATAAAAATAGCCCTATTATTTTGTATTGTTGTGATTGCAAAACTGGTTGAACAAGTTTTATCGTTACCCGCCATTGATATCGATAGTCTTGATTATCAAGATAATGGTCTTCGCGATTGTACTAGTCTCTTGAATAGTACTGGGCGTATGGAATTAAAGAAAAGTCTTAGATCATAAGTATGAAAAATGGATCACTGACAAGGGGAAACCGGGATGAAAAATGGAATTATATTATCCACAATATGTGCTAGAAATGACAAGGAGGCCCACATTAAGAAGGTTGAAAATGTGGAGTATCATCCTCCACGCCCCTTGTACTCCCATTGATATTAAACAACCTTCCTCCAATCTGACTGAAGTGTAGGCCTAACTAAAGCTGGATCGGCATAGTGATCCACATTTTGGTAGTGACAGTGTGTGCCGGTTTTCATTGCATATTTTAAAAAATTATAGGCCTATCATAGTCTAGGTGAAAATTTTAGCAAGCAATCTCTATTTGCATTAAAAAAGAAATGAAAATGAAATGAATGTAGTTTTACGTCCTACTCTTCTGCATGCATTAAAAAGGAAGATTTCTATCATTTTATTCGTCTTTAAAATAGAAACAAGGACAATTCATCGCTATAGGCTACTAATTCTAAAAATGATCATAATACATAAAAAAGGCAAAATTTTATTATAGGGATAATATTTCTTTAATTAAAATCACAACTGATTTTTTATTATTAATTGTCTTCCATGACAATCATATAGACGTTATCATGCTGATCAAAGGAATATCTACCATTGCCACAAACAGTGTGATTTCGAGTTTGAAAATAATATCTTATAGGTTTATTTGAGGCGTGGACGCCGAAACATGGGGTCCTTTTTAAATCGGGGTCGCAGAAACACTGTTCTTTTCTCTCAAATTTTCTTAGCCCCTAATCCTAGTGTACCGTTGTCCCGATACACTTCTTTTGCCTGCTTGATTCCATTAATGAAAAACGGGATATAATTTTACATTATCAAGGATTAGTCTCTAGATTCGTGAGATCTGTATCCATCAATGTCAACTTTTTCCCTAGAAGCTTATGTGTCCACATCTTCTTCAATCTTTCCAGACCGGCGTTCGACTTTCAAGTTTCTTTTTCTAGACTCTATTGTCAAACTGACTACGAATGGCCTGTTCTTGGTTTCTTAAAATTCCAACTTTCCGATTTGAATTCGGGCGCTGTGCTGATATCGCAGGCCTACGTAGACTAATTGTCATCAAACGACCAGTAAAATTCCGGCGTCTGTTCTGATTTCCACGTGCGTGCATTTGACCGTTGGCGTTTCTGCTCCAATGCCGTAGACGTTGAACATGTTGCCTATGATTCACTGGTAGCACAGTCGGAGTCGCAAGATTATCAGTTGAAATGACTAATCGATGATTCTCATCTTGAATACTGTTTGTTATCGCCTTTGTTATATTCGTATTTTCATTGGTTAAATCTTGCCTTAGAAGTTTTTGATTGGTTCCCTGGCGTCCAATCATAAGCGGCTTGTTGTTGGACGTTCTGTGCCAATCAGATCTCGTAATTTGTCCCCCATTTTCGTAATTTATCAGTCTATGAATGTTTGGATTTATATTTCCATTACGAGCCGGTCTAGCCCGATTGAAACCGCTCCTACTTTGGCGATCCCAGGAATCCCAAACCGGAGCCGTTCTACGGTAAATAGCTGCAAGGAAAAATAGAAGATAATGTTAAAGCGAGAAAAGTCCAAATCGTTCGAGGGAAAAAGGAGGCTATTATAGCTTAGTTTCCAGAGTAATAAAATTATCTCAAATCTATTGGAAAGAGGATTTCTGTGTTTTTGAAATAATTATAAGTTTCCATCAAAGTATCTGTTATTCTATTTATGCTTTAACCAAATATCATTCGCACTAATAATAGTACCAAAAAAACAAAAAAACAAACAAAAACACAGCTGCAAGAGGATTCTATCAAAGCATCTGCTACACGTAATGGCTTTAGTTCAGGAAAACATCTTAAGGCTTATAGCCTACCATCTCTATAAATGAAGCCCCTGGTTGTTGTTACTTTTTTTTTAGATATGTCAGTAAAGCTTTTCCTATTCTTGTGATGAAAATTGTGATTTCTATTCATTCATAAAAAAAAAACTTACGATTTGTAATAATAATGGTATAATCATCAGTTGATCGTGATAGAGATATAGACTGTAGACAGAACTGTAGCAGTACAATCAACAGAAACTTCATGTCTGAAAAGATAAATGAGAAATCCTTGAGAAACGTATAACTAGATATCCTACAAGTTTCCCGCTTAAGAGTTGTAGGCTGCCACATTTAAGTTTAATCCATACCATGCTGATTTAGGTTCACATCAATTGATAATATAGCACCCAGCAACTGAACTCAACTTAGACGATCTTATCAGTTTTCACTAGTCCAATATGATACAAACAAGCGCCTCAAAAACTTTATACTTCATTTCAATTAATATACAGCCTTCCAAGAATAAAGTTGGGTTTAAATTCTTACCTGATGTAAAGACAAGACTTTCTGGATTTCTGAGATTTAAAAAATCGCAATTATTAATCAATATGACAATCCTTTCAAGTCTTGAATATATTATCACGTGACTAATCAATCAATGCATCACGTAATTAAAATTTGACATTTCCCTCACCTAGATTAACACAAGTTTAATTGATTTGATAAGTTTAGGGTCACGATCGAACCGAACAAGGTCATGTTTGGACTAAATATAAAGGATGAGTTAATAAAATGGAGTGTACATCATACACTTCCAAATGAGTTCTACGTTAGGTCATGTTCGAACTGAAAATGTAGGATGATAAGTCCTTCTTTTTCTACCCTGGTCCCAGTTTCGGACTAAATCGAGGAGATAGAAAAGACCATGTAAGCCGGCTGTGGCCATATTTTCTACTCACGAGAGAGGGAGGAAAATATCCCTCGCCTTCTCCCCCTTTTCCTCGCTTTCTCGACTTTTCGGCGACAAGTCGAGATTCCTCGCCTTTTTTCCTCGTGGGCGAGGTTTATTTTCCTCGCTTTCTCGTGGGCGACAAGTCGATATTCCTCGCCTTTTTATTATCGTGGGCTAGAAAACGAGAAAAATCCGGCAAATCCGATGTCGCCCTGTGCCAACGCCCAGGACTTGATACGATGTCTCCTCCAAGAATGTCAAGGCATCACCCCCAAAGTTTGACTTCATCAGTCCGTAGGTTGCATGTATTGATGCTTACGTTGGACATAACCGATACATTGAGACGTTCAGTGTGAAATTTCCCTTTGTTTCTGAGAATGTAATTTTCATTTTTCGATCCCATATATCTTTAAAGGCCTGTCATATTGATTATAAAGATTTTATTGAATTTAATTTTTTGTAAAGATGTTGTGAAAGGATTTTTCAAAAAACATAACACAAAACCTAATTTCTGCATTGGTTTAGTTTTCTTTTAAGTTGCTGCAAACAGGCAGTATCGTTTCTTTTGGACAATAGTTTATGTGGTATAAGGTGTCCCGAAGAGTAAGTTAACCGCAATTTCACAAAAGAGTGTTGCATGTCGTCATAAATCATGAAATCAGCTTTATCACACAAGAAAGTTTGCAATTTTCGATATTTTCTTGACAAATGCTCGTCTTAGCAACGCGCAAATTTGTCTCGGTCAACTGAATGTGCGCACAACTGTATAACTATACTATCGCTGGTTCGTTTTTGACCATCCCCTGGTCGCAAAAGAATGACGCTGAGTCAGTTTTGAGCAGCACAAACTATGTTCTCGCTCAAGAAGACTTATTATTGACCATATCTTTCTAGTCTCGGAACCAAAGCGTCCCTTCTTCGCAATTCGACCCTATTGCAACTTTTTGGGATGAAAAAAAAATGATCTTTGTCGGGGAAACCATTGTTCGAACAAGTGCAACCGTGGAAGACCAAGTCATGACAAACCCTCGGTCAATCGGCTATCACGCTTTGAGATAGTAGCTTGGTCTCCCGCCACGATATGTCTGTGAAATGACACCATTATATGTATATAATAAAGTGTTTGCAACAAGCCAATTAAGGTAAAGATTGTAAATAGAATTCTTCCTTACTATGACAGCCAAAACTGACTGAACAGTGGTAAAAATGTCTTCAAGAGTCGGCTCGGCATTCTCTATACTACAAGGAATAACACCTTAAAGCTCCAAAAGAATGATGCGAAAGTGAACCATGACGCAAAGGGGTTTTTAAATAGAAAAAATACCCCGTAAGGGACACAGCACAGCTCAAGAGAAGGAACTGTTAGATTACATCTGACGGGGCTGAGATACAAAATTCGACAGGACTCTGTCGAGATTAGTTTTCAAATTTAACTCGATTTGGTGATTTCTGACACTTATTATATATTTGATTGCACCCACTAGTGCCACACTAAAATCACCACCAATCTCTGCCTTTTATGAAGAAAATAGCTTAATTTTCGCTCTACAAGCTATTTAGCCACGTGTAATGGTGTTGTAGCTAAAACTACCGGCTGTACAGGTGCAAGCTAATCATCAAATGATTGATTATATTATTGTCATAGAAACAAGTTTAAATTGATAATAATAAGCTTCTCTAGTTAATTATCATTCCATGATACATCCTAACATTCCGCGTAACCATAGAAACACTTTCAAAATAACAGAAATCTATAATTTCAACATAATATCGGGTGTGTTCGATGAAATGAATATGAATTCTTACATGTTCCTAGATATTACTTGTGTAGTTTGGCATTAAGTTTGTTAGACAACGATAGTCCTTGTTGTGAATGTCATTCTTAAGAAAGAACAAGCCGTGGGTATCCGTCGAAACGGAGTAGTTTAGAAGTGCTTGATCATCGTCGAAACGGAGTAGTTTTAGAAGTGCTTGTTATCTCTAAAAAAAAAACTATTTAGTTGGTGTTAACACTCTATTGTCTTATGTTGTAGAGTTTAATACAAATCGTTAAGAATGAGCGCCTGGAACGGTAAGATGATAAGTATATCTTGAGAAATGATCGAGGGGGTTGTTAAAACATTCTCTAAACTCACTCTTTGCATCGGGGACACTGATAACAATTGATATTTACCTGAGCAGTGACGTGATATAAGGTCCAGGATTTAAATGATTTCATTTTCTATACAGACATCTCATGGGAAAATGGAACACGTAAATACGAAAGTATTCCCTTTAAGGCACACAGTCTTCTAAGTTTTCAGATGAGAACGCTGGTTATATTGTATACGACCAATTTTTCTAATCCAGATGTCAAGTTTTCACACGTCTCCAAGAGAATTACTGAAAGGTTGCCTGAAATTATAAAATCATAATTATTTTTTTTGTAAATTTTAAAATCGGTTTGAGTCATAAAGATTCTTATACATGTTTTGACATGCAGTGGCTGTACCACATGGCATTTCTTATACTAAGTGTAACTTTAATAGATATTTAAACTATAAATCGAACTTTAAGGGCAGAGGTAACATGGATAAATTCACGCCTGAACATCTATACAAATTTTCGGACTTCCATTGTTGTTTTCTTTCAGAATTATTCCGATTACATCCAAGATTATCCAAGAAACTGAGCAATGAAGAAATCAAAGGAATCAAGAAATTTATAGAGGACCAAGTTTTCAGTTCTAGTAGCAATATGGTTAGTAAGTTAGTATATTTAGAAACCACAAAATGTCTTGAAGACAAAAAGCAAGAAGAAAATGTAGAAACGTTGTCTAAGCAGATTCAAGACGAGAAATTTATTGCAATGGAATATAAACGTGAATTTGGCAAATTGTCTGAAGTGCTACGTAGTCGTGAAGCTAGGTTTCAAAAACATTTAAAGCGAGCTGAAGACGAGATTATCAAACTTAAAGAAGAACTGGACACTAAAATAATGTCTTTGGAAGAGTTGGAAATAAGGTGTAGCGATCAGATGGAGATTAACGACAAATTTCAGGAGAAGATAATCGAGTTAGAAACGATGTGTTTGAAATTAGTCAGAGAAAAAGACGAATCTTTGGAAATGAGTCGTCTGTCCGGTGAGATGTTAAAATTGAAATACACAATTAATAATAAGGATAAGGAAATCAAGTATCTTCGCAATAACTTTCTGCCTACTTCCAAAGTTTCGTCGTGTAACGGCAAAAACTGTTTCTTTGCGAAATATTTTAATGATTGCAAACAACAACTTATTTCCAAATGTGAAGAGACAGCCATTTTGAATTTCCAAATTGATGATCTGAAAAGACAACTGAAAGAAAAGACAGTAGTGATAAATTCTCTAAGGGGTGCTAAGAAAGTATAGTATGTAAAAAGTTAAGGTAGAGGTAGAGATTAGTTTTGAATTTTCTCTTAAAGTCTCTAAATGTAGATTTGAGCTTTGTGAACTAATCTTCAAAGCTATTTAATGGCCTTCAACATGATATTCTGCTGGTATTCTTACCATCAAATTCATTGTTTCAAATTGACCCACCCTATAGTGGTTTTAATTTATGAAGGGTAGTTAGGATTGTAGTTATTACTGACTCGGTTTTTCCAGTTTTATGTCATGTTATCTGAGATACTGTATACATGTAATTGCAAATATTAGTGCACCGTTAAAATTGTGCACAACCTGTACTGAGGAATTCAATCATCAAGTTGGTATGGTTATTGGTGGTAGATAGTGACGACACATAAAGATACAAGTCAGATAGATTGAGTTTATTTATTGATTGAAAGACATAGGTAATAACAGTTTCAAACCATAATATCTATATAGATCCTAGCTACTCCCTTTAAGTTGATCTCAAATTATGATATAAATCAAGTCTGTCTAGGCTATTCATTTATTATCAAAGATCATATTCCATTTTAGCACCTTTGGTAAACAAATACAAATGTTAAAATTGACACTTTCAATAATGTGCATTTCCAATTTGGCAAACCCTCTTCAGGTAAAACTATGTACTGTACATGCAGTAACAGAACTATCAGGATCTCAATTGGGATGGTTTTAGCTTGAGTTCTTGTGCACCATGCGCATATTTACAGTTCACTGCTGTCTGTGGACACCCATCTGGATGATGTTCATTAAACCAACACAGAGTAGTCTTAATAAAGTCTTCAGAATTTGACTTAGATGCTTTCTTTTTTTTTGAATGTTTCTTTCCAAAAGGATCTTCAGACGAGAGATCTCTTAGCCTTACTATACCTCCAGTAACTGAAATATTAAATAAAAATACTAATTGCAGAATATTGGAGGTGTAGTTTCACTATATCCCCGAAAAAAGAGCTTGCAATGTCACTTGCCATATCAAAACAAATACCTCTGAAAACATATAAGCTTTGTGGACAATTTTCAGGGAAGCATCATGTATCCACGAAGAAAGAGAATACCCTGCCATCTGTCAAAAATAATGTATAGCCAATGAAATGTAAATATCCATCCAAGGATACTTGAGACACTGATATTGTGACATTGAAATGATTTTATACTCTCCCTTAGCTCTTAGTTCTTTTAAGGGCAAAACTGCATATTGTACACACAAATATACAGTTTCACTCTTGTTTTACTTGGCATTGAATAAATCCATATCATCAATTTCGTAAGTATACACATCTAGGTGTTATGTTTCATGTTTTCTGTGGTTGATTCCATTTTTCATGCAATCCTAGTGTGGAAAACCACAGAATACATGAAACAAAAGAGTATAAGTATCAGTTTGTTCAATCATAGCATGAATCTTTGTGATGAACAATGAACCCACCTTGGAATATGTGATTATGATTGCGTAATAAAGTCTGTAGACCACCACATTCAGATTTTAACTTCCGTAGTGTTTCACTTGCAAATAATTCAGCTACATTACTAAGGGGTAATGTCCCTTGAATATAAAATATAAATGGTTTATTTTTTATTACCGACATTAAATCAATGCACTGTTTTTATATAGCCATTGGCCCTGTCTAGCTGTCTATCTGTCTGATCTGAGAGCCAGTTTCTTGATGGATTTTGATGAAGCCTTTTGAAAATAAGACCAATTGCAAATATATCTATTTGAGTTATTGCCCTTGTTCTTGAATACTTGGTGGACATGATAGAGAGCTGGTTTCTTGGAAGTATATGAAACTTTGTGTGAGTGTTCGAAGTAACCCAAGGATGAACCCTATTACATATCAGACAAATTCTTCATTTATTGATTACTCTTATCAACCACCCAGATGAATTAGCTGCCAAAAGCTGGCCTTTTACGATGGCTATCACTATTTTTCATATTTAAATTCTTTAAGCAGTGCTTATTTAGAAATATCTTATCATCTTTGAACAATTATTATTTGAATTTCCATCTCTTGGATGACAGACATAACTGTCTTCAAAGACAACAAGAATTTTTGTCTCACAGAAAAGAAGACCTTAGTTAAGGTCTTGTAAGAAAAGTTCTCCAGTAGGGAAATCTATGAAAATTTTAACCCCTTATAATACAACATACCTCCTTTATTCCAACTTGTACCATGCTCAGTCTGGATAATCAAACTGTCTGTAGACTCTATTAAATACTTAAATACTGTTTTCACTATCAAAGTTTTTATATCATTTGGCACACTCTGACAGTTCCTCTGTATTTCTTTAGCTGAGCGAGGCTGGAAGGATTGAACCCAAGGTGTTCCACCTTCATCCAATCTTATTTTCTTGTTGGCTCCTTCCATAGATGTCTGGATATTTGAGTCTCCTCCAGTATCGCCTTCTAAAGAGTTTTTTGCTGTTGCTATGATACATCTTTTGTTGATATATTCCATTCTTTTAATATCTACCAAACTTTCCTCACTCTCTTTGTAATTTCTGGTTCTTCCAACAAAGCATACCTGTAAAATGTTTTAAATCAAGTTCAAAGTTTTGTTGGATTTTAGTTGAGTTTCATTAAAACTTGAAATATGGAGGTTGTGCTGTAATATTCAATGACATGTAGATGGTAAAACAATGGACTAATTCGACTTTTAATACAAATGTCTCAAACTGTACATGTCCATAATATTGCCTTGAAAACTATAAAAATTATTTCATTGACAATTGACCAGAAATAAGGTGAAGTGAATCCATGATCCTTACCCGTTTTGTTGAAGGAATTCTAAGAGTATCATCCTCAACATTAAATCCACTGATTTCACCAACTTGTTGAACAAAATTTAAATAAGTCTGATATTGACTGGTACCAGTGTCTCTCTGGTTAAATTTACAATTAAAATCAAAATGGCAGCAGGGTAGGACAAAATATTTACACTTGTAAGATGATCTGAAACGTAAATAATTCTATAATTCAGTGACAAAGGCTTGCATGATAATAAAAGCACTAAAGGCCATAAGGTGTAAAGTTTGTCAAGGCCCCAACCTACCAGCTACTACCGAATATGTCCGAACCTCTTTATATTGATGCTGAATGGATAAGCAATATTCATTTTAAACATGTGTATAAAGAAAAAAGAAATTGACACACTTATTTATCATCACCATCCTTGGGGTTCTAAACATTGATGTGTCGGCAATGTGGCAAAATACAGAATAGAAATAAGTTTTTTACCTGGCAGCCATGACAGGTATCCACGGTGTTAATTCATCACTATGGTTACCAATCAACCAATCATAATTTGGGAATAAAGTATCACTTGATGGAGTGATAGATTCAACCTAAAAATACAAAAAGCAATGAAATAAAAATAGAACTTGATAATAATAATAATAAAAAAAATAGATATGATAGCTAGAATAGATGATCTCTTTTAGAATCTCTATTCAAGTTGACTTTTAACATTTAACAATTAAACTGTTTAGCTGTTTCTGTAGCTTCTATATTCAATATAAAAGTATTGCAACTCTCAATATATGTTTTATTTTAAACAATATTTTGGTTTAGTCAATACTTGTATGGCCAAATCAGAGACAAACCTTAAAACCAGGTCAACTAAAATACTAATTTCAATGTACCATTATGCCCTACTTACTTTCAGATTAATACCAGATCCATACCAGTCCCATATTTGTCTTTTTCTTAAATCTAAACCTACTCCTGTATGCTGTAAAAAAATATGAAGCAAACATTTAAGTTAATCTTATGTTTTACCATTATCATTCTCACAATAAGTTATGGACAATGTACTTATTGCACATGAATACTGTTCTAAATTATAGTTATGTTTATAGGTCGTAGATATATCTAAGAAAGGTATGAAATGGAGTTTGATATAGCAATCTTACCCCTTCAGCAGTTAAAATATAAACTAAAAGTCCATTTCCACATCCAAGATCAACGAATGTCTGTTTTTTATTTTCACCCGACTCTCCTCTCCATAATAACTACAAAAAAACATCCAAGAAAATGAATATAAGCAACCCCTACTTTTAATTAAAACCTAAGAAGTTACTTCTCTATTTGCCTGAATATTAATAAATACAGCCTCATATTATTTGAGTGTGAGAAATTGTATAATAAGTAAAACATATCAGTGAATCAGGACACAAGAATCTGTGCTTTACCAAAAAAGTGTTATCCCAATAACGAAAATATTGTTGCAACACCACTTTCTAAATGACATTAAATCATCTCATTACTGATTATCAGAGGGGTAATGCATGTTTGCAGTAAAGTCTACCGGTCTGCTGCCTTCTATTTTCTGTGGAGGGTCCGTTGGCCGAGTGGTCTAAACGGTTGACATGTATTGCTGGCGATTAGGTGCATGACTTTGAGATCGCTGGTTTGAAACCTGTTTGGATCTCAGCCAATTTTCAGCACTAGAATCTGTGCTATACCAAGAAGGTGTTATCCCAATAACAAAAATATTGTTGCAACACCACTTTCTAAATGACATTAAATCATCTCAGTTCAATATGAAGTTGTGGTGTTTAACAGATACTAATAGATAACTGGCACACTATATCAAGTATTGCAAGTTAGAGGTGAGTTGGTTTCAAACTAACTTACTAATAAATATGTAGCTATAGCAATATCTTCATACACAAACTTCTGAGGGTCAGTCCTTTCTGGCCATACTTCAACTAATTTTACACCATATTTCTGCTTTAATTCATTATAAAGCTTGTTATATTCATCAACTGCTAGTAATTTTAATGAGGTTTGGCCAATGCGTAAACTCTTCTCTTCAGCCCAATGACACAGTTTAATTAATAAAACATCAGTTAACCAGAATAAAGTCAGATGACCATCTTTCGCTGATCCTGTCTTCTTATAAACTTCTAAACGAATTCTGAAAATAACTTGTATAATAATACATCTCTTTACCCCTAATCACAAATAAATCCAAATGAATACTTAATTGGGGCCTAAATTCATAGATTATCATTAAGATGGGCATACGTCTATGCAAACTGCTTTATATAAACTCAGCATAATTTGAATTAATTGTTGATTTAATCCATTTTGAAATGGATACATTCCCCTTTTTCATTAGAGCAGAGGTAATAATCATTATGAAATGACGAATTTCAAACAAATTTTAAGTGTCAATGGACAAATCAATGTGTCAATGGGTGAATCAATGATGAAAGAGATATATTTACCTATCTGTTTGAAAAGTAAAAGTATAGATCATTTCATCATCAATGTTTTTGTCTATTTCTTCATAACTATCAATAACATTTATACAACATATTGGCTGAAATCTGACTGTCTGTTTTTCAAAATCTATGAATAAATTTCCAAAGTGACCATAAAATTATGAACGAACACTGTGTATACAAGTCAAATTTCAGAAATCTTACAATCTTAATTTTGTGATTCATTATCATTTTTTGTATGCAGTGGCATTACTTGGACTTAAATAAATAAATAAATAAATAAATGCAATTAAGCCCCTGTTATAGAAATAAGTACCGGTACTTTGAAAGAATGCATCTGATATTATAGTATAACTTCTGTCAACGAGTTCTACGTCAACTTCTTTCTCTTCAGATACAACAATGACAGGCATGACAAATAGCTCAAATGTCAATCAGTATTAAATAGCCATACATAATATATCTTACCAAAACAAACAAGTTCTCTCAATGTTGGATACTTATCGAGTTGTTTAGGAATCAAATCTCTGACCACAACATAGACTTTGTCTTGTTGGTTTAAATTAACAGTGGTCTTAAGTGAAGTTATTTCCTTTTGATCAGAAAATATTTCAGTTAGCTCTTGACATTTCTCATCAATGATAGCTACGTTGTTTATGGATTCAGCATAAGTCAACACAGAACCAACTAACCTTCTATTTACAACATGTGGTTTGTTAATGTAAACTGAAAGTGCACCGAGAAAACCAGAAAATGTCCCTCGAGTTTCCTTCTCAATTTGACATATTTGATCAAAATCGACAGTTTTTTCATTATTTTGGAGTAATTTCAAATCCATAATAACTGTTTCTACCATATGAATAGAGCCCGAACTACTTTTCAACTCTTACGATTTTTTTTCTCAAAATATTCATGTTTTTTATTGCACAAATCCGTGTTTGTTTACAATTTTGAGGGGGCTGACATCTTGGAAAACGGATTGTGGGATAAAAGGTCTAGCGCAAAAAGACGAATTTGGATTACTAAGAGGAATATTATTGTCACTAAAATGACATCGATTGAAACATTAAATTGAAAATATACATTAATCACATAAGATAGAATCAGATATTATTTTCTATTAGACCAAACGTTTTATTTTCGATGTGTATAATTAATCAAATGTTGGTAATCCAAACAAACAATTTATACTCAACTAGTTGTCTTGACTTGCAGAACAAGTTTTGTCTAAAAGGGACTCTGTTGCAACATAGGTTATACTGATCTTCACCAAATTGACACTTGCAGCAAGTACATAGAAAACCTTGTAGATACCCTAAAGTTCAGTTATAGACATAGGTCTGAACTTTTACTACATTTTGTACGGGAATGCATGGATGCTATTTAGTCTTTCTTAGTCTGTCTTTCTGACGCTATACCCAGCTTCTGATAGCTAACTAAGCCACATAAATTATCTTATTATCTTACTGTATATCGGTCTATTAAAGCTTTTAACTTTTACGCCTTTGCTCTTCTGAGTTTTACACATTCAAAGGGTAATTGTAGGTACTAAGTTAATTTAGGTTTAGTTAATAGTGATT